>CM059209.1:25819224-25873200 GCA_030347435.1 Clarias fuscus | reverse complement strand
ACTCCATTAACATCCACACATAACTTTTGTTCATCTTGACCTTCCTGTTATCAAGTACTGTACATGTTCATTAATTCCAGCTCAGCTTTGCGTTGCCATGTCCATTCCCTTCACCTGCACTCCACATATATCTAAACCTGAGCTCAGCATTTTAGGTTTGTGCTACTTCTGTATTTTTATCCAAGTTTTTTTAGCCTGAGCGGTATCTGGTTACTGACTCGGGGCAGAACACCACACTAAAGACATGGCAATGTGGCCAATCACAAGAACCAGTGCATTTTTTCCCTTCTTTTTCCTCTTCACTTTTTTTGTCATTACGGTTTTGTAATAGTGTTATTAACATGGGTGAGGCGGGCTTGTGCTTTCCAGAAATACTCTCTGATTTTGCGGCGATGGACGTTGGCGTGGCGTTTGCGTGCGTGCGTGTGTGTGTGTGTCTCCTTTGCCCTGTCTTTTTATAACTCGGCTGAGCGCTCCTCTTTAATCACACACCGGGAGGGAAGGAGAGAGAGAGAGAGAGAGAGAGAGAGAGGGAGTGAGGAAGGCGGGCCGAGGCGCTGCGTGTGTGTAACGTGATAGCTGCGCCGTCCCGATGCCGTTACACACACACACGCGCGCACTCTCTCGCTCTCACACACACACGCTGCAGGCTACAGCTCGGAGACACATCTCTTTCCTCATCCACGCGCCGGAGGAGTGAAGGCGCACGCGGACAACTCCGGACACGCACGCGCTCCACGGAACGTACGTCTTCAACCCTCTTTCACGTGCATTTTTCTTCCCTCCACTACATCGAAGGAAAGTCTGAAAAACAAACTGACACGCATAGATCCCCCGGTGTCATCATTCGGATCGGATTGGATTGGATAGGAGCTTCAGTCACTTTCCGTACCTCCAGCTCGAGGAAATCAAGGGACTCGAACTTAACTCAGACTTCAGCAGGAAAAAGTTCTTTAGTTCGTTCAGTAATACTTTATTTAATTTTTTAGCCCCTGTACATCATACGTCATGGGCATGCTGTTAAAGCACGCGCTCTGATCGGTGCGTGTTGAAGAAGAGCGCGAGCGCCGGAGAGGGACGCGCGTGAGCATCGGCGTGCTGAAGAGCTCCTCTCGGTGGATAAACTCGCTCCTCTACGCCGAAACAAGAAACAATACAGCGCTTAGACGCGTGCTTTTCCCCCCCTCCTTCTCCGAGGGTGGCACGATTCACCTGGAAAGATGGATTTAGCCAGCAGACTGTGTGGATGCTTACTCGTGGTGTATTTCTCCTCGTTGCTGGTGCACGGAGATGAGGGTAAGTTATTAAGGATTCATTCCAAAGCCAGTTTTTCTTTTTTCACCCCTCCACATGTACATGCATCAGGCGTCTTTTGTTGTTTTAGTTTTTTTTTTCTTTCTTTCGGTTTTAGTGTTGTATGTATTGTTTAGCTTTATGCATAACCCGAGAACGTGATATGTGTGTGTTGTATGGCCAGAGCCTGATCTTGGGAGGCAACTGGTGTTAAACCAGTAACACATTTTAAAGATACAGAAATCGCATTTTTTTTTCCTTTAACGAAAAGAAAAGTGGAAGACATTTGGACAGTGAAGGTTATGAGAAGAGAGCTGTGTGATAGAACAGCAGCGCGCGCCGGGGAACCATCACATACAGATTCTTTGATATTTTTATACACTTTTTAAATGCAGATTTTGTTCATTTTATTTTAGCAGTTCGACACAAACAAAACGATTTGCACACCGCACAGTGTTGTACAGTACTGAAGCAGATTTATCTTTATTTTAGAGAAATATGTTCCAGCCGGCATCACACCGGCCAACTCAGTGGTACAGTGTCACTTGGTCGCGCGCGCTCATTAAATCCAACAGATATTAATTAATATGTTTTTTTTTTTGTATGAACGGGATCGATTCCAAGCCATCATTAAGTAACCATATGCTTACAACATAGAGCAATTAAAGCCATGCATTGAACGCCATCACTGAAGAGATATGCTATTATTATGATGATGATGATGATGATGATGATTATTAATAATAATAATACTGCTAATAATAATAATAATAATTGTTATTGTTAATGTGTCTCTCAGTTTTCCCTCAACGACTCTTTATTAATAGATTTATTTATCAACTCATAGACTTGTCGAGGATCCTCTTGCACTCGTGATCAGCCTTAATATCAGGTCCGGGGTCCGAGTTCTCTTCTCCGTCAATAATCCGTATTAGACCCGACAGCACTAGTATCTGTGTGCGCGTGCGTGCGCGTGTAACATGTTCCCTTCCGAGTCCAGAGTTGAAGATATAATTCATGTTCACGAGACATAAAGCATGCCAAGCTCTGATCCTGAGATCAGTCATTTCACTCCAGTAACATTTGTGCAGGGAAATCTTCTCATAGAGTTACACTCCAAAACATGCATTATAATGCAAAGATGAACTTGTCTAAAACACTGTTATGAAGTGAAGTGTTTGGATTGATCTTGACTTTGCATTTATTGTACAGGTGGTGCTGTGTGATGTACCTGTAGTTGTAATTTTATTTTGGTAAACCTGGCTGTCTTTAAGTGTAGGTGAGAGAAATAATACAAAACTTTCAACCCTGAGTCACTAAATTCTCTGTTGGTAGCTTAGACCTCCTTTTGACTCAGATTTTATTGAAAGCCATTTTAACGCATTAATACATTTATTTCCCTGGTTACAGCCGTCTTTTTTTAAAATTCTTTTCTGTGTTGAGCTGTTGCATCGTATCCTCAAGGGGCTTTTCCTCAGGGATGCTTTCTGAAAGCCCAGATTTCTCCAGCAACAAGCAGCCACTTCATTAGTCCAGTTATTCTTCTGAATGGCTGTCGGATCTATTAATGCCAGAGAGACATGCCGGGGAAGAAAAAAAAATGTTCCGAAAGAGGATACTTGTTTTCATGGTGGCAGTCATGGTGAGAACTGCTGTGTTTGCGAAGTGCAGCAGACGACTACGGCTCTCACTGAGCTTAGGAATAGAAGAATGATGCACCAGTTTAACTCTTTTGGATTTGGGAATCAGTCGCTCACTGTCGTGTTCTTCTTTCCTTGCTTTCTCCTGGTATTAGCCCTGGTCATATTGCCAGGTTTGAAAATAATTTCTGCGTACACAGAGCCTTCTTCGGCCGATCGTTGGGTCACCTGCGGCTGAAGGCAATGCTGGTGCTGGGGGTGTTACACACACACACTTTCCTGGCCACCTGCAGAGCACCAGCACTGTAAACAAGCACCAACATGGCATGTGCAAGCTACTGCTCGTGGCATTTGCACAGTGTGCCTGGAATTTAGCTTTAATATCTGGCCTTGTTAGTTTTTCTATGTTCTTTCAGCTGGCTGATAGCAGATTGGCTGCGCTTTCTGCTGCCTTTATGAGGGGATTCGGAAAATGTTTAGACATTCTTGCCAGTTGTTTCACAGGATTTCATCTGGTTTTATCGCTGTCCTGCTAAACTCATTTGTCTTTTTCTGTTTTTGCCGTTCAGAGGCTTCGGATGTTTTCGCTCCTATGAGCGTTTAAAAAAAAAAATCACTTGGGTTGTCTTCTGTACTGTTTCCGTTTTCATTTTTTTTGTGAAAGTAAGCAGTATGTTTTCTCGACCCATCTGCCCATGTGTGAGTGTATGAGAGAGTGTGAGGGAGAGAGCGGTTCAGTTCAGCTTCTTCTCTTATTTCTTTATACTGTTGACACACACACTGATGAGACACAGATGTAAGACTTTGGCAGCCACTGAGCAGCACTGGAGTATGTGCGTGCATGTGTGTGTGTGTGCGCGCATGCATACATATGTGCTAACAGCAGAATCACAGGAGAGAGAGCAGATCAGTGCATTCCTTGCATACGGAGCAAACACTCTGTCAAGGTTATGCCATGGAACAATGTGATAGTCAGGCAGCCAATGCTCAGTAAAAAAAAAAAAATGGCATGAGAGTTGATCGCTCTCTGTGTTGCGTTCCCTCAAATTTATTACCGCCGCACAGTATCATTTCAGAGGTAAAGCTAGAATAATTGCTGTAGGTTGAATGGCAAGCCCGTTAGAACAGCATCTGTTGCTGTCAGATCTAATTGAGCAGAATTGGATAAATGTGTGGTATCTGTGCAAACAACAGCCATTATGGAGATCGTAGTTGCCTTATCTTGTTGTCAAGTCGCTTTGTTTCTCTCATCTACTTTTCTATAGAACAATAAAGTCCCCTTTAAAGGAGGACGAGCTTCTAAATCTGCCAAAAAGAAGTTCAGCTATTTGCATTTGGACCAGTAAACAAGTATTCCTTTATTCCATCTCTATTTCTATCAGGTTTTTTTCTCTCTCTCTCTCTCTCTCTCTCTCTCTCTCATAAGGCGATAGCAAGTAACATGGCGAAATAGTGCTATCGCAATGAAATTCAAAACAAGAAAGGAAGCCATAAATAATGCAGCTCTGTTCTTCGTTCTGTACCGTTCACTGTTCCTTATGGCTGGGACGGGGTGATGAATGAGATAAGTCTAGGGTTGCATTAGTACGTACGGAGACAGAAAGTGCATCTCTATGACGGACCTGAGTGCAGTGTTGCCTTTCTAAAGTAAGGGAGGAAAAAAGGGGGGAAAAAATCTGAAAGCCTGTATTGACAATTCATTGATCTTTTCCATTTCAAGCCTGAGAAACATCTCAACTCAGCAGAACTATGCGCCGACAGAGACGGTCGTGTTTGCATCAGCTTGCATCCGCACGTGCTTAATAACAGGGCAGTCAGTGATGCAATCAATCAGTCCTCAGGTGATCATTTTATAGGAATGAGAAAAATATTTTGAGCTTTTATGTGAGTGCTATGGATATGGAATGCTGCAACCATTCCACTGTCACACAACCCGTACTCTCTTATTTTATTGAGATGCCCAGCAATGGAGCTATGCATCAGAATTAAATTCAATTCTAGTTTCAAAAACCATTCAGCATTTTTTTTTTTATTGTGCAGCATTTCAGGCTCTCCATACTGCATCTGCCAATAAAAAAAAAAAAAAAAAATCACATATCACTTTGATGGTTTGAACGGCACTGTATTTTTTTTTTCCATGGAAACACACACACTTCCACACGAACAGCAAGCTGTGAGTGTGTTCTTGCCTTTGCCCCAGTCCCTGAGGCTGTGGGTTGCTCTGATAGCATGCGGCACAGTGTGTAGATGGATCGACTCCTGTAGCAGCACAGGCACAATAATTCATGAGGCCATCACATTGCACAGCAGCATCTCTCTCTCTCTCTCACTCTCTCTCGCTCTCTCTCTGTTTGTCTTTCTATCTCCTTCTCTCACTCCTTCCTTCCTTTCTGAACTGAAATAAATTCTCGCACAGTGGCAGGGCGGTGCTGCCGAGACCTAGCGCCGGGAGAGGAAGAGCACCCCCTAATGAGAGCCTGTAGCCTGTCAAACCTATATGCACAAACTCCCGCATAGAACAAGGTCTGTTGAGAAAAGTGTCGAGGTGGCAGGATTTCTAGCATAAATCCGCGTACGTGCTAAACAGCCTTGAAAGAGCTACAGGCGGTGCTGGTGGGGTCACTTAATTGCTGTCAAACAGGCAGAAGTGTCTCAGGCTATTTCTTTTTTCTTGCCTCCATACATTATGTTGTGTGTGCGCGTGAGAGAAAGAGATGCAGTGGAGTGCTCTGTGGCCATTGGGGAAACAAGAGAAGGGCAGCCTGGCATATCAAATGCAATGGAGCAGAAAGCACACCTTTAAATTTCTAATAGCCTTCCAAATGTCACCTCTTGAAAGTCTATTACATCTCACTCATCTGGGTCTGACATGAAGAGTTTTGGAGATGGGCGCACATCTTAGAAAAGTCGTCTAATCTGTGTATAAGGAAACAGTGTTGTAGAGTGTCATGAATGATATGAAGTTTTGGAGTAACTTCTGAGCCATGTACATTGTGGAAACCCGCTATAGCAGTTAATCAAACGTGTCACTTCCTGTGAACCCAATCCCAGCATCTCCAGCTGAGCTTCTCCATGCGGCACTGGATCCGACCCAGACTGGTACAGTACCGTACATGTGTTCGGGTGTGTGTGTGTGTGTGTGTGTGTGTGTGTGTGTGTGTACGTACCATATGTATGTACGTCCTTGCTGAAGCATCAGCGGGTTGCTGTAAAGGATGAGTGTGTATTTTTAGATCAGAATGTGTGTGATTCGTCAAGTCATGCGAGTCATGTACCCTCTATCAGTGCGAGGCAGGGCTGCAGTTTATCAGGCCTCCCTCCCACTCTTTTAATCTTTAATATGTTGCCTTCTTCTCGAGTCTAATATGCAGCAGCTCTGCTTAGAGCCATGGCCCAGGTTAAACAGCCTGAACTGTACACTCGGGGGGGAAACAATAAATGAAAACATTATCAATTATTTGAGCTGAGGGACCTGGTTAAACCTGGTACAATAGATCAGGGCTGAAGGGAGAGAGAGAGAGAGCGAGAGAGACAGAGGAAGAGGGCATGCCAGAAAGCAAGATTGAATGAAAGAATGCCCTCTCTGCCCTCCTCGTGCAGAAAGGCGTCTTTGTGGCCAAATGCTGATCTCACAGCATTAAGGTGACCTTTGACCTGAAGCAGACACACAGCCTGTATGCAGTTTCCTGTCACAGGATAGTGACTCTGTGTACTACAAGAGTTATTATTTTAAAGATGTACAGATAGAATCAGAGATCACATCGCAGTGTTTGCAAATAGCCTGTCTTCGCTTTTACATGACAGGAGACAAGGATGCGAGATTAGTCTTTAAACATAACTGTCGAGGACATTTTTCTTCTTCTTTTTTTTTTTTATAGCACATTTGTTGAGTCATTCGAATCCATTGTTTGAAGTGATGATTCATGTAGTTGAATAATATAGATCCTGTTGAATCACATGTGCTGAATCATTTGAACTGAATCTGACTTCCGTGTCACTTCCAGAGCCATGTGGCGGGCACCGCGATGCAAGCGATGCGGGTTACATCACCACGCCCGGTTACCCACAGGAGTACCCACCTCACCAGGACTGCCGCTGGATCATCACAGCTCCAGAGCCTTCCCAGCGCATCGTCCTTAACTTCAACCCCCACTTTGAGCTGGAGAGGCTGGATTGCAGGTTAGCAGAAGTCCCACAACACATTCAGTTCATAGCTTCCACATAGCGCATTTTTAAATGCTGTAATTACTACTTTGGTATGACAATCCTACAATGCCGATAACGTATATAGGCTGTAGTGTGATATTATACTCTGTTAAATATGTTAAGTAAGTTACACATAATGCTCTGGTCTTTTATTGAGGTGTGAGAGCTATGAATAATGGTGATGTAGCAGATGGAGGCTTTTAAATTGGTTAGCACACTCAGGGTTGAAGGCATATTCAGTGCGTTCTTTTGGAGCAACTTTATGTCACAAGACCATAGCACTTCCTTTTTCTTTTTTTTAAAGTGCTACAGAGCTCATAATCTGGTCCCAATCTGCAACTGGATGATCTCCCAGTGCGCGGAGACTACTGAGTCTGGCTCGCAGACACGTCAGTGGATGCCTGTGACGTCTGCACTTTAATTAAATATACACTAGACAAACCACTGCTGCATCCCAGGGATTGATGGACATGTACAGTATGTATCTGAGAGCATTCCACAGACTTTGTGGCTGCTGTGGTGATTCCACCCCCTGTTGGCCGGTAGTGGTAATGCATGGATAATAAATCAGAAATGAAATTGTGTTTCAGGATATTTCTTGGCTAATACTGCACTATTTAATGAAGTAAGACTTCAATATGGAATGAAATGAAAAAAAAAAAACAACAACTAGGTTACAGAGCCAGAAATATCAGCTGATTTAGACTGATATCAGACATCAGACTCAAGCTTTCTGAAGCTAGATTAACATTTTTACTGTATGAATAATACATAACTATGTACAAAGATATTTATAAACAGGCTTGACATTTCTTTGTTAGAATTGGAGCATTAATATTTTACCAGCTGTTGTTGAAAGACTTCCCTGCCAGTGCTCTCTGTCCCAGCTAGCACAAAAGGGAGGGATGTAGATTTTTGATCCTTCTCTCATTCAGCTATTTTAGTTACTCCTCAGTGATTCGTACATTGCAGCCATATTTTGTACTTTTCCTGTGCCCGAGCTTGATATTTATAAGAGTCGGCAAGTTCCGGTACATCGCACATCTTTTACCCAAGAGCATTAGTAAACACTACTTTGTCTTATTTATTTATGGAGATCTGGGGCACATCATTCTTTTAGGAAAAGACGTCAGTGAACGGTTTCCCCAGTTACTGGGAGGGGTTGTGCTCAGCTTTTGATAACGGTAGCTAGGAACGTTTCCCTTCCACTATTACTATTCCATTTACCTCGCAGCTTGAAGTTTTGTGTTACATTTCGACTTCACATTTTGTCAGCAAACAGAATGAACCCTGTTTATTACATTGTGTTCACTGCTCTGAAGAAAAGTGGTACAAGTTGGAACAGGGGTGCGTGTTGTGTTGCCTGCTGGCTGTGTGGTCAGAATTGAACATGAGCTGAAAGCTGATGGCTAGTGTAGAGATCAGGGGAAACTACAGCATCTGCAAGTCTGATATTCAATCCAGTGCGATTTACTGTATTACTGTAGTTAGCAACTGTAGTTAGCTCAAGTGCCCAGCGGTAGGAGTTTGGCATGATTAGGATTTAAACTCACAACCTTCCGATTTAGCCTCTTGCCTTTATCGTCAGTGTCTGATTAGTACATCTGCGGGCTCCAAAATCACTTTCTCCCGATTTCCTCGCGGTTTGCTGCATTTCCATGTACGATTAAGCCCATTTTCTAGATCCAGATGTCCGCACCGAGGGCAGAGAATCTAGCACTGACACAGCTTATATAGGCAACCACGAGCTTAAGTGAGAAAGTGCAGTCAACACAAGTGTCTCATTAAAAATAAGTAATAAAACTTGTACCCACTGGCTCATGGTAACACAGTCCCCATTCACGGCTCTTAGGCTAGAAGTTTTCTATTTTACTTCTTTGCTAAACATCTTCATGAGAGTAAATAGTGAGTCCTAGTGAGACAGATAGCTGACGGGGCTGCCATATTGAATATATCCAACAGTGACATCTTTGTGAAGAGGACAGGCGTTCCTATTGTAGCACACAGACTTATAGTCAGGCATCAATATGCCATGTGTGAGAGGCAGGCCGAGAAAGAGAAAGAGAGAGAAAGTAAGGGGATTTTGAAGATGAATTAAAAGCAGTGTTGAACTGATGGTTCCTGTAGTGACAGCCCCTCAGGCTAGAGTCCAGGCTCAGAGGAAGTGGAAAAACAGCACACTCACCCATACACACAAGGGTAGTGGGGATTCCTCTACTCCGCTCGATGCAGACTACGTAACCATTTAGGCTGCTCGGGCTGTGTGTTTATTTACCTTGCTCCAGTGTGTACATGCACAATTTCTAAGTTGATAGTGCTTATTTAAGAGGAATGAGGAAGAACCATGTGAACTTAGTGGTTAGCACGGTCGCCTTGCACCCCCAAGGTCCAGGTCTGATTTCCGCCTCGGGGTCTGTGTGCATGGAGTTTGCATGTTCTCCGCCATGTTCTCCCACTGCAGATTAGGTTAATTGGCATTTCCAAATTGCCCGCAGTGTCTATTTGTGTGCGCCTTGTGACTGATTGGCACACTGACTCATGCCCTAAATCTCCTGGGATAAAGCGGTATGGATGATGTGTGAGTAAGTGAGTGAGGAAGAACCATGACCTGTTGACCTGAGTTTACATTCCACCATATTATTCTTCACTCCAGAGTCAGTCTCTACATTGTGCACGTGCCACCGATGCACTATATACGAATCACATTAACATCCGGCCACATTATATGGTTTAGACGTCATAAGTAGAGTGTCTACACCATATAATCCATAGGCCCCACTTAGCTCTCTCCCAGCCACAAAGCCACTCCTTTAGCAGCTAAGTGTTTTACCTATTTAATGTATTTAACCTGAAGATCTTTAACTGTCAGGCATTATTATGGAGGTCAGGGATCATGCCAGTGCCAGCCAGACAGGTTGGACACAGTCTGGTGTAAGTGTAGACACTGGTGTGGCTGTTACTGTTACAGATGTTACCAGATGGAGAGAAAATGTGTTTCACCTTGCCGTCATACTGCATAGTTTAGTCTTTAGCAGTCTGGTGTGCCGGCACACCTTTTGCCCTCCTTTTCCATTTTGTCATCCCCGTCTGCGTCTCTGTCTGTTTCTTTTCCCCTTACCGTTCCTACTCCGTTCAAATTTAAATACGTTATCTCCAAAGACGCAGCGCATCCTCCATTCTAGATTTCGAATAAACAAAATTGTTACTGATCTAACCGCACTGCTGGTGTTCAGCCTGCTTACTGAGGAGACTGCAGTTTAGATCCTGTAGCTTGTCTCACGAGTGGGGTAAAACTGCGAAGGCTGTTTTGAACGGTTTTCAAATAACTGTTGGAGATGTGTGCCAGAGTTCATCTAGAATGGATGTGTGCGCTGAGCAGAGGCAAATGGTGTTAAAAAATGCAAATCCATTCACTCTGCCTCGCAAACAATAGAGCAGAGGAAAAGATATGAGAAAAAAGATGATCAGATAGCGTTTCACATTCGAAACCCCCGAACATTATCGATGTATCAGTAATGACTTGCTTTATTCAAACTCGGGGAAAAAAGAGCCACATTTAGCAGAATTGAGAACGTTCGAATCTGCACATTCATAATCCAGTTTTTATAAGTCGAATCCAATCTAATACAATGTATGAAAAAGTCTCCTATGTAATGGATTCATTCCAACTTCTTTCTGTTGAATGTTTATTATGTGTCCATTTTTAAATCCAGAACAGTGGTGTAATTTTGTGTTCTTACTACATATCTCAGTGGCGAGATCAATGGCCACATTTTCAGACATTTCCTCAGCTCTTTAGTATTATCTCAAGAGTTTTTTCTTTTTCCTGTTATGGGGTTGATTGAGCTAATATTTGAAATCAGCTGCCTCAGAAGGTGTCAGGACATTCTAAGGGAAACGGGCCTAGTCATCAAGTCATCATTCTCCTTCCCAGTAATGTACTGGCTTCTGTTCACTTACGAGCGTCTGGAAAATCTTCCGTGAATTGTTCTCGTTCTAGTTGATTGTTTGATCACTCTTTTCGTGGGGCTTTGATCCTATATCACATTTACTTTCCTCCTGATTAATTACCATTTCCCACATGAAAGTCTTAAGTGCGGAGTGAAGAGACGAGAAAAAGGAGGAAACAAGGGCATGGCAGAAAACCGCAAGCTCTAGAAGAAAAGTGCGATATTTGCAGATGCCGCGAGCTGCAGTGTCAGTGTTTGCAGCGAGAAGATTTCAGCGTTTGTATTTGCATTGGGAAGAAGTGCATTGTCAGGACGGGCAATCAGGTCCACGGCTCAGGTGGAATAATGATGATAGCATTGCCCCTATGCCTTATTCCGCAGTGTGCATTATAATTCAGCAGATCACTTCTCACAAGTCAGGCACAGCGCCAACTGCTTCCCGCCCCTCAGGGTTATAAATAGATGTTGAATGAATATAAAAAGGGCTACATGATTTATTATGATATATCTGTAATTCAATCAAGCAAGCCACACTCCTGAATGGCATGGATAATGGCTATAGACTGAGAATGAGTTGGCTGAAGGTGCTTTTTCCCCCTGCTCTCTTTGTCTGTTTTTTTCTGTCTCGGTGTACTCCTTGATCATCTTTGGAGCTCCCTCGCTTTGTGATCACTGCTCTATCACTAAGGAGCAAATACCCTACATATAAGATGTTCCTCTTTATACGGCATTTCATTAGTATGGAGTATGATCACTGCTTAATTCACAAGGCGAAAACCCTGGCATGGCACATGTCTGTAAATGATTTGCTCTCATTTTGTAATGAATGTCATGGCATGCATGCACCGTGCATTAAGAATGTTGATTAGCTTCCAGTTTGTGAACAGTCGCCAGATGGAGGTTTGTATTGCTTTTGTTTTACAATATGTGTGGCACCATGAGGGTATTTACCCTGAAGATTAGCACTAGTGCTACCAGTGCTCAGACACTCCACGTGTGCGCCGCTGAGGGCTCCATGCGCAGCGTTGGCCCTGTCTGAACATTTCTCATCAGCAGGCTCGGGTTGTCACAGTAGTCTTGGAGCGTTCTCCAAGTTCCGGTTTCCGAGCTGCAGCGACAGTTCCAGCAGCACCTTAATGTCCTCTAGTTGAGGACAGGAAACAGCTGCCTGGGCTCTGGTTTCATTAACACTTCAGGAAAGGACGTTAGCATTAATTTAATGCCAATCTACTACACTAACTTCCCCTCTCTGGATGGTTTTAAGGCATTTGCATGGATTTAGATGAACACCAGTCTACCCTGGCTAGGCCCAGTGTAATTAATGTAACGCAGTCGTTCGAGCTGTGCTAAACTGATGCATAAAGGCCAGATCTTGCCAAATGGTGAGAAAAGACCTCTAGACTATCTATTTCCCCTCTGATTATTTTCTCATTTTAAACTTTAGTCTGTGAAGGATTTGGTGTATGAACGAGCGCTATAGAGCACTGGCTAGTTCGTCTCCAGTCTGAAGTGACACATTGATGATGACCTTGTACTACACGACTTCCCGGGGGCCCACCTGATCAATGGCTATTTTTTCCACATGTAATGAAGAATCAATGGATGGTATGAAGGAGAGCCGGACTCCAGGGGACTCGTTAATGTCCCACACGCATAACAGTCTTACTCAGGTTGCAGAAACATTTGTTACAGACATCGAAGACGATTAACTTTACGTCGCAGAGCCGGAGGACTCCGGAGCTGTCTGTTAATGCAGCCGTCCCCGAGATTTAACACTAGCTTAAGTGACTTAGGAGGACATATATCTATAAGGTCATTACTATAAAATATTTAAAATCTCCCTTGATGTTAAGTTCTGGCCACATACAGATACTATGACACACCAGGTCTTTGCACTTTTATTTTGTAAGTTTGGTAGTTTTTCTTCATCTGTTCCCTTATTGATTGTCAGGATTAAGAAAACCGACATGTACCATTTGGTTTCACACTCAAACGAATGACCGGTTTGAGTTTCAGACGCCGAGTTAATGACTTTACAGGGACTTTCTGAGGTTTTACAGGATCTGAGCAAGCACTGTTTGGTTTTCTTTCTTTTTGTAAGTAAGCAGCTTTGTACCACTGGAGAGAGTGTGAAAACATTTAGCTACAGACTCTTGGCAGGACCTTGGGCTGTTTACCAGGGATTTTTTCCTCATTACTTTTTAAAAGCGGTGCTATTTGTTAGCATAACTGATGCTTTTCTTACCGTAAACAGATCGTTGCTTTGGTGTGTGACATGGCAACAGTGACGGTCATTGTGTGTCATGCTAAAACTGAAGGTGGCCTCTCATTAACCCAGTGTGTGTGTGTGTGTGTGTGTGCGTGTGTGTGTGTGTGTGCACGTGTGTGTGTGGGGGGCGTTCAGGTGTGAAAATGTTTCCTGCCTGAAAGATAGAACGTGTGAAAGGCAATTAACAGTCAGCTCAGAGAGCAGGAGGTGGGGTGCGCGCTCACACACACACACTGACACACACACATACACAAACGTGTTACCCTGATCATGTCAAACAAAAGCTCCATGAAAAGTTCCCACAAAAAACTTAAACAAATTTACAGTGATATTTAAGTGAAAAAACATGAAGTACAGAGTGACACTTTGAGAAAAGAATGAGGTGTTTATGTTCTCACTATCATGCAGCTCCTCAAAGCTGATAATCCCAACGTCCTTACCTACCTCATGTGAAACCACAGAAACAGCATCCCATAATAAAATCTATAGAAATTTAATCATCCTTAGCATTCGCTTTAAAGCTGCTGGTCATGTGACTGTAATGATTAGAGAGCGAGTGTTGCACTCCATGTGTCCTTACCCCTGCATGAATGCTGCTATTGTTGCCAGTGTGTGTGTGTGTGTGTTAATTGACGAGTAGGCTAAATTGGAGTCTGAAGGCAACTAGAACTGCATAACGCCCCCCCCCCCCCCAGAGAACCAGACCAAATAACACACTGCTCCTGGCTGTCATCAGGTTGAAACTCTACCAGACTGAGCATGTGAGAAAGGATTATGATTATTACTATTACTTATATTACTGCTGTTGTTTTTCATTTCAGCTGTCAAAGGTTTAATTCCTTCTTTTATTATTCTTTTGTATGGAAGTGCAAGCTTCAGCAATACAAACCTACCTTTAATTGTCATGCCGATAAAGAGCGATTAAACATTGGAATGCGAGTGTGAGAAAATCACATACTCATAATAAGCACTTGCTCGTGCGCTGTTATATGAGACTGTTAGAGCAGACGCACAAGTGTTTGCTGCCAAGGACCAATTTCAGTGTAAAAACAATTCCATGGCTCCGATTTATTTAGGAAAATTAATCCAAATAGTTTAATACTAAGCACATTAGGCACAATTAAAGCTTTTTTATTTATTTACTTATTACTATTTCATTTTTTCCATCCAGAGTTCTCAAACCGGTTACACTGTGTATTATAAGATATTGTGCATCATGTTATCACCAACTTGTTTGAGCTCTAACCTGATAATATTTTGAGCTATTTTAAGCCAGTTATATTTACAGTAGAAAATAAAAATCATTTTTTAAAAAATCAATCCAGCTCATTAAAAGTTATAAATACTTGTCATGAATCTCAACATAGTGGTGGCCAAAAATATTAGGACAAAAGTGAACTTCAATGGTTTAAAGGTTAATATATTTTTAAATAATGACTACAATAAGAATAATTTGATATTGTATGCAATAGAATTGCTATACAAGCATCAGTATTTAGTATGAAGTCCTTTATCCTTCAAAACCTGCGACCTTGGCGTCACTCGCTCAACTCATGCCCGCTTGATTGCTTCCTGAAATCATGCACAGAAAGTTGTTGTGCAGAGGTGGACATCCCGGCTTCAGAAAGTAAAAGTCCTGCCACATGTTTGTTCCATCCGTTAACTAAACCAGCTGATTCTCATTAGCAAGGCTCTTCAGCCAGATAGACTCGAACTAATCAGTGATGTCACATGTTTTGTGCACAGGGAGAGCTATAATACATGACATATGCTGTTTTTATACCGTTGGCATCACTGTACATCGATGACTCCTGGATTCCTGCTTATGACTATCGCAACCCCCACAACTGTCTTAGTTTTGTGCATCCCTGAGCAGCCAGTGCTTCTTTTGTCATTTTTGTACTCATCATGGCATGTACAGTATGTGCTTGATGGTTTTTAAGACACCTGCTGCTGTCTGTCACTTAATGAACCAAAGGCAGTGTTAGGTTTCGGTGCATCTCTTCCTCCCCCTCGGTTTCCTGGCTCACAGCCTCCACCTAATAAACTGTCGCGCCTTCATCTTCCAGCAATCAGACTTGAGTATTTATAAAAGGATGGGAAAAGGAAAAGGAAAGGTGGATCTCCTCAGCAGGGGTCCTAATGAGGCCAGTGGAGCGTGCAAGTCAATGGCAGAAGGTAATTTTTGCAAAGGAGTAGTAGTGGATGAGAAGTGAGATTTATTGTCATTCCAGGCATATGCAAGTGTATATTAGAATAAAATTGCGTTGTCCGGTGTCAGTGTCTGAAATATATTGTAGAACATTGTTGATGACAATAAATACATGCTGTGCAGAGCAGTATGCAAAACACAACATTTGTAACTCTGCAACAGACCGAGCACACAAAAAAACAGCAATACAGTATCCGGAACGGTGTGTGTGATAAATAAAGCCTTAAAGTTTTTGATTGAAAGAAGAGAGAAGATTCTAGTCTTTAGCTGTAGGGTGCTGTTAGCCCAAGTAAATAACAGTCATTTCTGTCTGTTTGAGGACGTTCCCCTTGCTTCATCATCTGCAAGGATGGGAGTTCACAGTGTGAGGATCTGCGAACCCTAGGGCCATCCATAGCCAAACTTAACGGCTGGCAAAAACAAATGTAACTCATTCATCCAGGCTTGAAGCCAACATTTAAGCGAAACCTAACCACACATGCTGCTTCTCATTTCCTACCCAGGAAGTCTGAACCAACCTAAGTGATTCAGTGTTCTGAAGACAACAGCCTTCAGAAGTGTCTTTTCCTATCAGCCATAAGTGAAGACACTCATTGCATATTTTAAGAAGATTTATTTGCGAGAACGCAACTGGTCTTCCGAGTGCCTGAGCGATCAGTGCCCGAGCAGCTGGAAGAAGAGGACGAGAAACGCAGCTCTTCACACTGGGGCTCGTTGACTTCTCCGGCAGGCGACTCTCGACTCTTCAGCTGGAGTTGATTGTTGAACAATGGCTCTCCTCAGCTCGAGTGCAGCGAGGAGTCGCAGGCTCATTAGACTGCGGTCAGATCAGCCTCAACACACTGGCACCAGTCACGCTTTGGTGTCGATTCGCCTTGTGTGAGCGGCCCCATGAAAAAATCAGCCATGTTGGTGTGATTACACGGCGCTTAGCGGGATAGTCGTCTTCCTTTACATCCTCATTAGATTTAAATGCCTCACTGTTCAGTGGTTCCCTCTGTATTGTTCTGTCCCTTTCCCTGTTAAGACCACAATGATTTTAATTCAGCAGATTAATCAATTTGATCTAATTCAGTTCGCTATAATAGGAGAGTGTACTGAATCTCTCTTGCTCTGTCTTTTTCATACATGTTGCATTTGAACTGTTTTTAATTTACTTGTCATTAAGGTCAGCCTTTTGTGTCTTTGAGGAATGGACTCCATTTTGTGTAATCAGGCAGGAAATGTTCGAAGTACATAATAGGCGTGTTTTTTCCTTAGTTAACTGAGATTGAGCTCTCTTTGACCACAGCTTGCATAAACTCCTCAGGCAACTGCAGCTTATAAACGGGGGTTATAATGACAAAAAAAACAGAGAGAACTCATTACAGTGGGCGCTGCTGAAAAAAAGGAAACTGACAGCCTATAAACACACAAGAAATCTAAGCCGCATAGTAAATGCGTGTATTTATGTGAATACAGTATATTTGCATTGAATATATATGAGACAGCATTTGTGTATTTTAGCCTTCAGGGTCCTGTATAATCATATCAGTTTTTTCACATTCTGTTAGTGTTAATCATGTGTATTATTTTAACCCTGGAAAGAGTCTGTGTTATTCGGTTATCCGTCTTAAAACAGTGTACAGAGTGATTGCTATAAATTTTTCAGTAACAGTGAAGCTAATGTGAAGATATGTATTTACAGAAGTGCTAAAGTCTTCACTTTGATTTATTTTTGTGTGTTGGTGTTACATTGATTTAGCCCCCCCCCCCCCACCTCCCCCTCTAACTGTGTTGTCTGCTGCCAGGTTGTGTTAGTACAAAGCTCCATCTAAGATCTTAGGAGAAACAGTTGAAGATGTATTTGTTGCCAGCACTCATTTCACTGACAGGCAGGAATGTGTGTAAACCACAGGTCACAGGGTCAGACAGGCTAGAATAACTCCAGCATTGACCCCACTGGATCGCCACCCTCACATGCGCCCTGTGCGCTTGGGTTTGTTTTGCAGATACGACTTCGTCGAGATCCGTGATGGCAATTCGGATTCTGCAGATCTGCTCGGGAAACACTGCAGCAACATAGCGCCGCCGGCCATCATCTCGTCAGGACCTACGCTCCACATCCGATTTGTGTCTGACTATGCCCATCAGGGAGCCGGCTTCTCGCTGCGCTACGAGATCCACAAGACGGGTAAGAGAACTGCACTTGTGCGGCTAGGGCTGGTCGATATGGTATAGCGGTATTGATATAGTCAGGAAGTGCTGGCTGAGTGGTTAAGGCTTTGGGCTGTTTAGGAGATGGTTAAAATCTCAGCACCACCAGGATAAAATGGTTCAGTCCTTAAGCAAGACCCTTAAGTCTCAACTACTCGGTTGTATCCAGTCTCAAAAGTACAGTACTTTGCAAATGTTTTAGGCACCATATTATCTCTTTAGTATATATATGCAGACATGACAGAGCAGAATTCAGATGGAAACAGCAACATAATGTAAACTCCTGGGTTTTGCATGAAAATAAAAAGAAGCAAGACTGACAAATTTACCAGTAGAACTCTGGCATCTTCTCCAGCATGCTCAGATAAATCATCACATTTGCACACCAAACATTGACTGTGTTTATTTTAGTACTCTTTGGTACCCTTAATATAAGTTCATTTTACGTAAAATATTTTCAAATGCAGCTTTGCTTATGGCATTTTTTTGTATGCGCCCAAGACTTTTGCACAGTACTGTAAAACAATTGTTAGGTTTTACTGAGTGTGCTGGAGAATATGGGCTCTTCTGGTAACTTTGTCACACTTGCCAAAGATAATATGGTTCCTAAGACTTTTGCACAGTACCATAAGCCTATTTAGATTTTTTTTAAAAAGCATCAGCCAAATGAAAAAAGAAAAAATGTCAATGTATGATAGCATAATATACTTTTTAGATCTGATAAGTATCATTTGTAATACTAATTGATTTCCAATGTTTCCAAAAATCTCTGCAGAATGCTTAATTTCCCTCCTTTTCTGTATTCATCACTTGGTGTGGACTTTAAATAAAAGGATCTTTGAACACACAGGGTTTAGCAGCACTGCTATCCGTCCTCATGCTGTCTGATATAATATATTTTTTGCCATATTGCCCTCCTTTTCTCACCTCACGGCATTGAAATAAGTCAGTCATATCAAAGTATCTGGCTTCATCTCTCATCAGCTGTCCCTGTTATCACATCTGCATTTATGACAGTATTTGAAGGCTTCTTTAGTCCTTTTTTTTTTTCTTTTTTTTTTTTGAGAGGGTTATTTAGTTTGAGTATGTGAAGCTTGTCACCACAGTATGATCCCTGATGGAGCTGCCTGCATTAGCACATAATAGAGAGCTCTTTCACACAGGATGCACACACTTCAGCCTTTCTTCTGATCAAACCAACATCAGCAGCAATGTGCAAAGTCCCACTTAAATAACAAGTAGTGATTGGCATGTGAAAATTGGAGGGAAAGGCTCTCATTGGTCAGGGTGGTGTCAAGGGGCTATTTGGTTAAACGTTGTAGAGAAATCATGCCACTGGTTAGAAATCGGCTTGGTAGCAGAAAGATGTTAGCAGACGACAGCGTCGTGAATCGGAGGGAAAGTGTTCTGTTGGCTAGGTTTGGTTCAGTAGCCGGAAGATCGCTGTTACGGTAACGTAGCGGCGTCTTGTGACACTGCTTGAGGCTAATCACAGCTGCCATGTATGACCCTACCACCGTAGCCATGTGATTCACCTCTCCTTCATGGATCTGTTTGACACACAGCGTGACAAATTCAGATGAAGGCAGCAGCGGGTGGAGAAAATAAACAGCGGGCAGACTATCTATTGCCCCCTCTTTCATCCTTCAGAAAGCATTCCAGGAATGCCTCTTTAATTGAGTTCTGATCTCCAGGCTCAGAAACAAGTAAGGGAACTAGTGTTACTAACATAATGTGTGTCTGTGTTTCTGTGTATGTGCCGTCAAGTTCAAACAGAAGCCTGACAACAAGCAACAAAAACTCACAAAGGGCCTTTTTCCACTGCACCGGAGAACAAGAATCGCTATTTCGATCGGCCAGTGGCACAGTAATTAATGTTCACGTGGGTTGTATTTTCGTGCTTAAATTGGTACCAACAAAAACTATACAGAAGTATATACACAGAAAACACAGAGTAAGTACAAGTAAAGAATAGTCTGTTTTGGTGCTGTTTTAATTCTCAGCATGCACGGGCATTTTACATTTTATTTCTTATTAAAGTTTCATTTCTTCAAGTCATACTATTTAAAATTCCATACCTTCTCACAGTGCATAGTTTTCCACTTTTTCAATGCCGAGCCTTTGTTTCAGTAATTTTGTTAAAGCCAGTGTGGGCTTGTTAAAAGTCAGTCAGATAAAGACACCATGCTCTTCCATGTTGGATTTAATAGTTATCTCTCACACTGGCGGAACACGATCCAGTGACTCTCATTGTTGTGTCTTGTTTTGGAATATGCCCTTAACTGGCAAGAAACTGGTCAGCTAGAACCCGGATAAATCTCAACAGTTTGCAAAGCAGCCAATTAGTGCACCATCTAACCACTAGTGCACCATCTCTAACTTGCTCTCTCGGGAAGAACTAAAGGCATGCCATCACTGCTCCCCTGATCACAGATTGAGAATGGCAGTGATGTACAGAAGTGTGAACCTCTTAGCATGGAGAGACAAGCAGATGCCAGGATGAGTGCTATCATATTGGCAGGTCGCAGGCTTTCCATGATAAGCAAGCAATAATGACGAAAGCCTGTGGGATGTGGAGGCTTACGGTTGCCATGGCATTAAGAAAATTCTGTAACACCTTAGAGGATTTGGGTGAAATTGTGTGTGAGAGCATGTGTGTGCTGGATCCCAGCACAAAGATAAAGAGATTTATAGAATTTGAACATGCGTGTGCTGGCAAAACCCAATTTGATGATGTGCGGAGTGCCTCCCCCAACCACTGCTGTTTAATTTGAACTCGCCAGCCTGTTGCCAGAGTGTGCCGGCAAACCAGATTTTATGAGATGCAGAACAAGCCTAAGGATAGAGGAGACAAAAAAAAGGCAAGCAGGAAGAAAAGAAAAGAAAAGCAAGCAAGCAAGCATTGAGAAAAAAAAAAAGAATACAGTGGAAGAAGGGATAGACTAAGGCCTGGGCTCTGAGCTCTGTTTACCATGACTGTGTGTGTTGGCAGAATCAGTCTAGTATTCTCCAGCAGTGATAGAAATCTTGAGTAAATACACAGCCTGGAGGTGTGTCTGCTCAGCATGGTACAGATTGCTGGGGAAAAAAAGCCTCTATCAAACTACCTCCTCCTGTGGAGAGGAAATCTAGCCTCCACTCGTCTGCCCAGGTCAGTGCTGGACTGGCCCTTCTCATACTGATCTCAGCTACACCAAGCGCTGCCTCGCAGTAGGACTGAGCAATTCATTTTATCATCAAAGGTCCTAGACGGCTCTCGTATCTGTCATTACACAGCAATTTGCAATGTGTTGTATTAGCACCTACGGTGGAAAAATCCCATATGAACTAACAGCTTCCCGATGATAGCCTGTCATTTACAAAGCTTTATATTCACAGATGCAAACAAAAAAAAAGATATATAAATACCTGTTTTCACGAAATCATTAAACCATCAGACATGTTTGCACTGGAGTTGTTTTGTCTGTGAAGCAACGATTATGTGAATTTTAAAAGTCTCAGACCTTGCTACTCTGTCAGAACAAGATATTGTACAGGCACTCCCCAAGGTACATTAAGTGTAAATGTATCCTCACACATACAGTACAACAGCCTCTGGTTCTTAAATGTGGTTTAACGCTACATTACATTCACTGTTCCAGGTAATGAAAGGTATAAAAGATGTACCCTTGAGAGTAGCTCCACTGTGACATGTTCCAGACCCCGAGGGTGGTTTATACTCCTGCAAGAGACACCCAAATGTATTTGCATCAAGTCACAGAGAACAGGATTACGGTTAAGTGGAACTTAAGCAGAAGAGCCCAGGGGCACATCCAAAGGAGAAATCTCAGGGACATGTCGAATGAAGCACATGCTGATTAGGTGACTGGGAAGTCGATCTGATCTTGATATGTTGATGTTGATATTAATCCAAATCTAGAAGTAATTCTAACACAGGACAGGGCAATTCATGAACAGGTTGGCTGAAGAGGTGCACTTGTACGACCCAGCATAAAAACATTAAAAAAACACACACACACACACACACACACACAAAAAAAGTGACAGGACAATGACTTGCTTGTTGTATATCCTGGGGGAAACCTGGAAAAATAAATAGAGGTCAATCTGAGACATTAAATGTAATGTAATATAGTCTATTCAGTCTTTGCCCCCTAGTGCATACATTTATGATTCTTGTTATGTACTGTTTACACATACCTGTAAGAATTTCTGCATACATATGATCAGAGGTTTTTCATTGTGAAAATACAAGCCAGCATTAACATTTGTGTAGTGTTGTGTACGGTATGTCTGGGCATCTGTATTAAACACATTTCTATCCAGTAGTGTTCCTTTAAACCCCACACACAAGCCACACTTTTGTTTACTCAACCGTACATAAAATCCAGTCTTACTGTTGCCACGGCTACAGTTGGAGAGACTTAACCAATTTGTTTTCCACCATTAGAGAGCAGGGACGGTAGATGCGTGGAGTGAAGGAAAGCCAGTGAGAGCTTACTATCCAGCTGCCCCAAAGCTATTACTCTATCACCCAGTTGCCCTTTCTAGCGCTCGGGGTGTACAGTCTGGACTCGGCTGTACCGTGTGCTTGTGTGAATTAAAGCCTGTTGACGGATGGAGATAATGCGCTCAGGCAATTTCTCTGTGCTGTATTACTGATCACATCACACAACAGAAACCACTCATTATAATTCAGGCTTGTTAATGATGACTGAGGCAGATTTGTTTTACTCTGAACTGTGTCTGCAAGCTCAGTCATAAGTCTTCCACTTTGGACTCGGGTCTATGTAATCCATTTTTTTTAGCTGCAGACAATGTTCAGTAATGTGGAACGCTACTGTATCAGCATGACACGAATGCTTAGACATGAATGAATGCCGGCTCCCAGCACTAGCACCCTCCAGACACACACTCGCACACATTATATGGCAACGAGAATCTGTCTCACACACATAGAGTTCACTCATCCATGACAATCATTTCCAGTTATACCCAGCAGCGCTCCACAACAACAACCCCCCCCTTTCCCCGGAGCTACAGACAGCCCAGGTTCAAACACATGACCCAGTTATGGCACTTCTTTGCAGTGGATCAGAAAGGAACCCCCTGTGCAGTGAGCTACTGGTTTTTCTAGACTCACAAACATGAATTAATGAGTGCAGGCAAAAAGGCTGATGGCATTACGTTCACTGAAGCGTACCCAGTGAGGCACAGAGCCGCAGTAAGGCTGGACGACCATGTAGGCGAAGGGGGTCATCTCGGGTCGCAGCGAGACACTAAGACACACTTTCCCTCAAGAACTCAGTGTAAGAAAATTGCTGAGTGGGTGAATGTATGCTGGGTTCTCTGAACAGATCTGTTACCGCAGGCCAAAGCACTGGCAGCAGAGACAAATTGACCCACTAATGTGAGGAAATTATCAGTCGCTACTAGTGATGCATGCTTGCGTACTGCGTGCCATAGTGAGAGTGAGAGGGGCGTAAGTTAGCGAGGAATTAAGTGACCGAAATTGTTTGCGATGGAGAAAAAGGAACTGTCCAATATGCTGCCTTAATCCAGAATTAGAATTTCTATAATATTTCTATGATAATATTAGCATTGACCGATAAGGGAAAAAAAATGATAAAAAAATAATACAGAATTATTTCAGCAGGAAGTCGGTATGCAATTCTCAAAAAATGATACATTGTTACATAGCACCATTAAAGGTTTGTATTTGAATTAAAAACTTCCCAAATATTTTTATTTCCATAAAAAAAGATATAATATCCTTTTAAAAATCCCAATACTTTACTAAGTTATTCAGAACCCACAATGCACTGAAAAAAACATAATATTGTAATTTATTACAAGATCATATCAGCATTATTGTATTATATATGCGGCAGTGGCGGCTCTGGAGATTGAGGCCCTGGATTGTTGATCAGAGGGTCAGGGGTTCGAACCACACCACTGCACGGTTGCCTTTGTTGAGTCCTTTGGCAAGGCCCTTAACCCTATAACCCATTCTGTACGTGCCAGCTCCTGGTCCCTAACCCGGTTAGAAGATGGGAGGGATGCCACAGGAAGGGCATCCGGGGTAAAAATCAAATGATCTGATGTGGTGATCCCAAGGACAAAGCCCAAGAAAAAAGGGACAAAGCCAAAGAATATCATTATGCATCAATATTTTATATTCAGTCTTTGTCCCCTAGTGCATACATTTATGTTTCTTGTTATGTACTGTATGTTTACACATACCTGGAAAAAATTTCTGTATACATATGATCAAAGATTTTTAACTGCGAGAATACAAGCCAGCATTAACATTTGTGTAGTGTTTTCTTTCAGATTAGATACACCAGTTAGTATGGAGCAGAGTTTTGCCTGCTATGGTTGGGTTTCAGATTTAATAACAGCGCTCTGATTCACATGGTTGTGTGCAGACGATGTGCTCCAATATACACCCAGCAGTTTTTATTTGCCTGTCAGGCATGTTTTTTTGCCATGTGTTTTGGTGTACTGTATGTGATTTGTGGAGGAGGATTTTGTTTTGTTTGGATTTTGTCTACCAGAGTCTTCACAGACTCTGTATTTTAATCATAAGATATGGCTAAGCAGGTGTATATGCATGCAAAAATGCATGTCTGAAAAAGGCCCAGATGTACACCCATGTACACAGGCATGAAACAGATGTACAGAATGTGTTGAGGTGCTGGAGAGAGGAAGGAAAAGGGACAGTGTGTAACACAACCCGGGGCCAGCTGGTCCATGTAGCTCGATCCGTATGTGAGTTAGACGCCCTGTGAGTTCCCGTTGAAGAGGCATATAAGACTCTGTGTTTGTGTGTGAATGTTAACCTAGAGTCTAGGACAGGTCCAGGCTTGTCCTACTGAAAGGCTGCGACCTCTCATTAAGTCTTCAAACTCTGGGTCACTGTCCCCTGCTCTAAAGCCTTATATAGAGCTCTATTACTCTCTGTGTGGTGCCAGGACCAGGCTGCTGGCAGCCCAGGGAGGAAGATGTAGTCCTGTACAGTGTGTGTGTGTGTGTAAACATGCATATTCAGGTGTCGATCTGTGTTTCTGTGTCTGTTTATAGCACAGTTATTGCTCCCTCTCGGTCTGGGGATTGTGAGACGCTACACGTGTTGCTGTCAGCCTTGCAGCTGGTCAGCGAGGTATAAATAGCTAAGCATTACAGTTATTTAAGAGTTAAGTGCTACAGATTACTATCTGTTTGTTCTTTGATGGCGTGATATTTTACCCCCTTCCTGGGCTCACACTATCTATTCAAGGCCCCCTGTCAACAGATCACATACATACAAATACACATGTTTAAATGACATTTGTGTCTCTTAAGCACATGAGAGAGTAACTAGTGACTCTCTGAGCAACTAAGGGTTAAGGGCCTTGTTTAATGCCTCAACAGTGGCAACTTGGGTGGTGCTGGGGTTTGAACCTGGGACTCGATCATGTAATACATAATGCATGTCATAACTAGAACTGATTTGAGGTTGCATTTCTTTCCAGGGTAGTACTGAATATGGGTGGAACTATAGAAATTATTCTAAATATTGAGAGGTCATAGAAATTGTTCGATCGAGAGAGAGAGAGAGAGAGACTACTGTATATAGACAGTATATATAAACGCCATTCCAATTTTCAGAAGTGCCCGATATCTTGTTTTTAAGCACAGCCAGGAAATCTGAAGCTTGTGTATTGTTCCTATTGTTATTGTATTTCTTAACACTAGGAAGTTATGTCACTGCTAAAGGATACAGGTATGCAATAGGAAGCAGATGTTCAGGGTATGGGTAATTCTGGAATGACTAACCATACATCAGTCCCATTTTGTTTTCACAAAGATTTGATGAGATGAGAAGAAACAGATTTAAAGCCTCTCTTGAGATATCAGTTTGTCTATGCATGGACGTTTCTCCTTCTGTGCGCATTAGTATTTCTACGGCGACTGCGTGTCTCCTTAGAGTCAGTGAAGGGGTGCGCAGCCTGGCATTGTGTTTGGGAGGTGGAGAAGACTTTGGCATGTAGGACACGTGTGGAGCTGTTGAAGGTGAAGCATGACTGGGCATATGTTTGAATACCCAAGATGCTCCGGGAGAGCGGCCTGACCCTGAATGCCTCCTTTGGGATGGCAGCTTGTTTGGTTGTTCTGCTTTCTTTGTCTCCTTGAGATGAAAAGTCGGTTTTCCTTTAACCTGGCATGTACCGAGGAAAAGGGGGAAGAGCGGAGTAAAGGAGGAGAGAGCAGGGATGGGGGGCATAAAGAGACACAAACAACAGAGGTATGAAATATGAATTAGAGAATTGCTATGCGCGCTTGCCTGCTCCGAGCGGGCTGATCACACAGACAGAGATTTCCGCTGTAGAAGTCGGTCACACGTCTTTTATAGAAGCATCCTGGAGCGCTCGGCACCGATCCCCCACAAAGCTCTGCAGTCTGGATCTGAAACAATAACACCGCAGGTGGGCTAATTCTGTACTTTTTGCCTCTATCTTCATAAAGAGGAGCGCTTATGGTTGGGGAAAAAAAAGACTGATGTTCTCATCTGTGAAACATGCATAGGCATAAGACTGTAGGACTTTGTTTCCTCCACCAAGACAGTGTCAGACATGTTACATTTAAAAAAACAGCACAAATAAACTAAAACTTTTAAACTAAAAACGTCATACGGCTACACAGCTTCAACTAGCTGAAGGTATGTAGTGCATTTTGCTTAAAAGCAGTTCAGTTCTGTATTTTGACGTATTTCCTTTTAAAACAGGAAGTCAGAGTGACATCATGTTGGAATGTTTGAATTGCACAACAACAAGTAGTGGATAATAGTTTGAAACAGTCATATTGTCCCAGTAGCTCTTGTGAAGTTTGATGAGCTCATAAAATTTTAGTCTTGAAATCTCTGCTTCCTCGATGAGGGGGTACAGACTAGGCCATAGATGGCTCTTTCAGCAACATCATAATCCCAGATGTAGCACAAGAAAGAAAAGGCTAGAATGGCTTAATGTGTTCAGCAGTAAAAAGATATTTCTTACATGTCTGTAAAAGCTTCAGTATTATCAGCGATTAAGAGTCAGAGCCTGTAGCCAGTTCTCTGTACAGGCAGTGAGTAAGTATTGACAACAGCTTCAAGGTCAGGGTATCACTGTCATTCAGCTCTTTTTGCAGATGGAGCATTTTTCTTTTCAGCGTAGATTGAATGGTATGCTGTGATGAATGATCTAATATTCACAGGCTTCAGTGTCTTCCATTAGGCAGCTCGCTCCGGTACTGTCGAGCCATGCTTTTGTGTCTTGTGTGTGCATGTAATGGATACAGTTAACAGTGAGCACTTAAATTGCCGCAGCAGCGAGTGTGTAGAATATGTTCTATGTGTTTCTACTGTCCTTTGACCGCAGTTATCTCCTGTGTTTATAGGTTCTGACTGCTCCAGGAACTTCACAAGCCCCTCAGGTGTGATCGAGTCGCCCGGTTTCCCTGACAAGTACCCTCACAACTTGGAGTGCACCTTCATCATCGTTGTTCCTCCCCACATGGAGGTCACACTCACCTTCATGACCTTTGATCTGGAAAACGATCCTTTGCAAGGCTCAGAGGGCGAGTGCAAGTACGACTGGCTGGAAGTGTGGGACGGCCTTCCGCAGGGTAAGTCTAGACGCTAGTAATCCTGCAGTGTGCCGTGCGGCATGTCTATTTTCTGCCAGTTGAGATTATTGGCCTGGTGTTGTCGCGTCTGGAGCCACCAGTGGCACACAGCGGAGTGCATTTAAGAGGCTTTCAATCCACCATCCTTTTGACCTTATTGTCTGGTTCCACGCAAATCTGTAGCCTCAATTCCACATTAAAACCATAATTCAGTCATCATGCCGATGTTACGGCTGCATAGCAACATAGTGTGCTGCTCTTCCTAACCATCTGGCTAGGCGGCGTGCCCATCTCACAGCCAAATGCCTTGTGCCCAGACTGACAGCAACTGTGCCAGGGTGGAGCTGAGCCATGACGATGCCATGATGCTCAGCCTGCTAGTCTAATTGTTATTTTAGAGCAATGCGTTGGAAGATGAAAGCTCAGCCCCAGGCCTCAATTCCTTATCTCTGCTAGTTGGGCCATAAAGCCATTGCACCCGTATTATTCTATAAGCAGAGGGACCGAGAGGGTAGGCAAGACAAAAGACATTGAAGAAGAGAAGAAGAGTGGTGGTGTTAACCCTTATCAGTGAAGTAAAAATAGGGCATGAATAATACCGAAATAGGATTTAATCCTTGTCTTATATTCTTTCTTTTCTCGATCTGGTGTAATAGTGTCACGTTCCTGAATCATTTGCTCCTCAGCCCACTTCAAGACCTATGGAGACTCAATCCTATACTGGAGGCAGCTTTCTCTCTCTTACACACGCGCGCGCGCGCGCACACACACACACACCTCAGATAGATGAGTGCTACTTTCTAGACAAGCCACTACAACAGGGTTTGAAGATGACTATTGAGTACTGAGAATCATTGAAGTCTAAAATGACTCTCACCATCAATTTCATTACGAGCGTTTATCCTTCACTCCTCAAGAGCCGGAGCTCTCCTCCTCCTCCGTATCACGATCGATCAATGAGCCGTCCACTCATATACGAGTGGATACATCCAGAGATCTGAAAGCTGCGAGTCCTCTGAGGATAGAGCTCCGCTCTTAGGATCTACACTGGCTGCCTCACATTTATTTCACGCTACATCTTGTTTTGCCGACTGTCTTAGCTGTCAGCAGAGAGAATGAGTTATCTGAAGCGTTTGTTCAACAGACATCTCTACTTCAGATCTCGTCTGTCTCGTAAAGGGAGGAAATCGATGTGTGTAATCAATAAAGGGCTATTTCTCCTGCACTTTTTGTGTGTGTGTGTGTGTGGATGTGAGTGTATGTGTGTGTGTGTGAGTGGGTGTGTTATGGTCTGTATTTTAGGATACTCGGCCACTAAAAAATTCTTAAAACATAAAATGTATTAACGGTTCTAGTCAAAAAACAAATTGAAACCAAAGGACCAATTATGACAAAGACTCGTGTGTGTCGCCTTGCTGTGAGAGGAGAAAGTCTTTGTCATGTGATTAAACAGCCGGATTGGGTAAAAGTAAGACAGCTCATTATTGAGAGGTCCCTCACCACCTTGCTGTGACTATAGCAGCGATGCACAGCTGACACACATTGGCTTTCACATCGGTCTGTTTTACCCTTGGGCCCCGCCATCATCCGCCAGGCTGGATTTAATGCTTTAATGCTTCAAAGTCCAGCCTTGAATTAGACTGTCTGAGAAATATGAGGGGGAGAAAAGTCTGTTGTTCATTGCATGACTGTGGGAAGAGCTCAGGATGCAGGATATTGTTGTAATTGCTGAGTGGGATGATCAGATTTCTTTTGTTTGTGTGTTTTGTAGTCGGACCTCTGATTGGACGCCACTGCGGGACTAAAATTCCCCCTGAGATCCAGTCGTCGACCGGGATTCTCTCGCTCACCTTCCACACTGACATGGCCGTGGCAAAAGATGGCTTCTCTGCCACCTATAACATGACGATAAAGGAGGTTAATGACAGTAAGTACTGTTTGTTCCCGAAGAGGCATCGGCATACCTGTATATCTATATTAGTAAATGGTATTGTCTGAAACATTCCTATTACGACTACTAGCATGTATAATACTCATCATCATCATCATCATAAAAGTATAATCTGTTCATTTTGTGGGGGGTGGGGGGGGGGGGGGGGGCTTGTTCTTTAAGCAGCCTGCTATGTGTTTGGGACAATACACTGATTAGCCATAACATTAACATTGATTAGCAATTATATACCACTAAACTGGTGACACTATCATGGCCACCACAGGCTCATTTATGCCTCTGTGGAGCAAAGGCCAGCCTGTCTGGTTCGATCCCACAGAAAACCCAATGTAGCAAAAACTACTGGAAACGGTTAATGCTGGCTATGATAGAAAGGTACTCAGTGCATCGCGGCTTGCTCAAGCTCCTCCAAATAGCCCCAAGCTTCCACTGGATGTTCTTGTACACACAGCGCTGATGCATGGTGGATCCATGGTCCTCTCATCACTTAGATCTGTTGGTTCTGCTGCTAACATCCTACTACCACATGCCATGAGAGTTCTTGTGGAGTCATGCCTTGAAGGGGAAGAGCTGTTTTGGTGGCAGAAGGAGAACCATATTGGGCTTAATGTTTAAAGGTTTTAATTCTATCGCTGATTGGTTTATATTTTGTAGTTGTATTCCCATTAGTGGGTTAAAGGGCCAAACCACAAAATATGATATAAGAATATAATAAGTTATCACTCACTCATCATCTATATCGCTTAATCCTGTATTCATGGTCACAGGGTGCCTGGAGCCTATCCCAGGAGACTTAGGGCACAAAGCTCATTCACACACTACAGCCAATTTGGGAAAGCCAATTAACCTAACACACATGTCTTTGAACTGTGGGAGGAAACCGGAGTACCCGGAGGAAACCCACCAAACACTGGGAGAACACGCAAACTTCATGCATACAGAGACGGGAATCAAACCCGGACCCTGGAGGTGCAAGGTGACAGTGCTAACCACTACACCACCGTGCAGCCAGGATAATAAGTTATATACAGTATATATACATATATACATTTTCGTGTAGGACATAATCTAATAATGAATACTGAAAGACATTTTCCAAAAAGGGAAAATGAACTACTAGAATCTGTTGAGAGTTTACATTTTACGCTTGAAGTCTTTCTGTAACCTGCAATGGAACATACAAGAGAACAAATATGAATATTTCATTGTGAACAATAAAAGAGGTACTGTGTGCCAACTTGTCCAGCAGCAGAGCACAAGAAAATGACTAATGGTCATAAAATACTATTAAAAGAGCCATAATTTATTTGGCTGTCGGTCACCCTGCAGTGAGAAGTAAAAATCTTGAACTATATTTTAATAACAGGGATCGCACATCATTCATCATGTAGTCAGCACTAAAACCTAAAATAATGTCACAGTTCCCCCTTATTCAATTACGATGCAGAAAACATGGCACAATGGTTACAGATGCATTTAATCATCAATATCTGTCTTTACCAGCAGTTCAGTGCACAAAAAGCATCTTTCTTTAGCTAATGCATACACAGCGTGAAAAATAAACCTGAAACAGAAATAAACCAGCAGGGACATATATAGTCTTTTGTCTTTATTGATTCTGATATGACGTGTCTGATGTTGTTTTAGATTTTCACTGTAGCAAACCGTTCGGGATGGAGTCGGGTCGGATCACGGACGATCAGATCACCGCGTCCTCGTCATTCAGCGATGGACTGTGGTCTCCACGGCAGGCTCGTCTTAACTACGACAACAACGCCTGGACGCCAAGTGAGGACAGCAACAAGGAGTACATACAGGTGAGCTTTTCTTACTATCGTTCACACACAGCCCTTCTCTGTTTCTATCATTGTCTCTCTCATACACAGAAGGAAAATGCCACAACCTTTTCTGGCTGCTGCACATTTTATTAACACGAGGCAGAGAATTAGGTGACGCTGGGCTATTGTTAGTGTGGAGAGTAATGAGAGCTATATTCTCTCACACATCAGACTGTTCTTCTCATTTTACAGCAGGTTGCAGAGTCCCAAAAGCATTTCACTAAATAATCCTGTTTCAGACGTGCTACACAAGGGGTATTCAAGTCAAATCTGTGAAGTTCCGGTTTCATGAAATTCCTTGCTGAGGATAAAACATGACTGCATCACAGTTTCCTTTTAATGCTTAAGCGTTATTGATCGCTTCATGTGTTTTGTTTCGTAATGGCGCTTCATGTTACCATGTTCGACCGGCTCCAAAGATACTAAACATGTGAAATGCATCAGTTTTGCTGGTTCATGCTTAGAAATCTGGAGTCGTTGAAATATGGCCAGTTTACATGGTGGCTGTGGTAGTCTTTCTTTAAGTTTATATGATATCACATTAGTGCTGTGAAGACAAGCGAGAAAACATTTGCCTGCTTTGACATTCTAGTCGTGTGTGTGTGGATGTGGCTTAGCCTTGGCATTTGTATTCAGCCACCAGCTGATGCGCAGTGTTCACTCCTCACATCCCTCTCCCGTGCGACCTCCGACACCCACAGCCATACATTACATCATCACACTATAACCATATAATAAAATATTATATGATTTAAATTGCTCTACATCGGGTTGGAGACATGTTCAAGAGTCTATCTGTAGTTTTCCCACTCTCGGCCACCGTGGTATGGTGGTGTGTAGTACGCGTCAGCTGTTCGTATGTGTGGCTGTGTGTGTCTCAGAGGAGACCTTCTATCTGAACTGCCTGCAGTAGACATTAAGATCTCATCACTTTCCTCCCCTCCTGGCTGTTTTAAGGGTGTCAAAGAGACGGGCACAATCTGGCCCTATCTCTGTTCCTCTGCGTCTCTTTGCCCCCCGCCCCACCCCATCCCCGCCCCACCCTGTGTGTGTGCTCTCTTCCGTTTTTTCATCACATCTCTTCAAAAACTACGATCCAGTGTTCTACGATGCCATTCATGCTTTCTCTCAAGATTAAGAGACTACTGCATTTCTTTCTCTCTTTTACAAACTCTCTCCCTCTATTTCTCTCTCTCTCTCCTTCCCCTCTCTCTCTCTCGGGTTGATGATGCGCGCCTGGCTCTGATGGTAACAGCCTCTTGATTGATGATGGTCCTTTCCCAGGAATAAATAGTTAGCAGCAGTCTTCTGTGTTATTGATTTTTTGTGTAGGTGTGTTTCTTTGTGGCCCTAAGCAGCAATACAGAGGGAGCTGTGAGTGTGTGTGTGTGTGTGTGTCTGAGAGATAGTTATGCCAGCCTTCCTGACAGATAACAAATGTTACAGTTACCCTCCTTGTGTTCAAATGACACCTAGCTGAGACGATATAGCAGGGGATCATGGGATACTTTTGCCAGATGTCTGATGGAAAGCCCACAGGAAGGAACGAAAAAAGGAAGGAAAAAAAGGTGGACCATCTTAATGCTCAAGCTCATTCCTGAAGTGGTGATGCAGGAGGGTGGGGTGGGGCAGCAGGGCTTTGTTCTGTTTTATATCGATCTGGGAGAAGTGATTAATGTGACTAATGTCAGGGCACAGACTGATAGCACTGCATCTGCAGTAAGGAGCCGAACCCTCATGTTTCTGGTCGACATTCAGTAGCAAAAATATATCATGATGCGTATGATATGATACGATACATAATTTGCATCGCTTTATGTATGTTTGTTGAATTGGTACCAGAACAGGATTAACATCCAATGAGCTACTTGTAAACATCATGCAATACAAGCGATCAACAGTGCCAAGAATAATCTCAGAAATATATCATGACATAATTCTAATATCATATTTCTTAGAGCATCTCTTTTTTCTTCTTCCTTCATGTTCTCAGCTCACCTCTTTTCATTCCCTTCCATCAGGTGGACCTGCACTTCCTAAAGGTTCTGGCCGGTATTGCCACCCAGGGAGCCGTTTCTAAAGAGACACACAGGGCCTATTATGTCACCAGCTTCAAACTGGAGGTCAGCACCAACGGCGAGGACTGGATGGTCTACCGCCACGGCAAGAACCACAAGGTAGGGACCCATGAGTGTGAGCTGGAACAAGAACAGCGTGAGAATGTGAGGCTGTCTGTTGTTCACTTGCTTTTGTGCTTAAGTGCTGATCCTAATAATGTTGTGCAAGAAAAGAAAGGCTGTAAAAAAAAAAAAAATAATAAAAAAGCCACGTTTCTCCTGACTGACATCTCCTAGACTCATTGCTACAAGTTAGTTGAGTGATAGAGTTCATTCCTTGCCCTGATGGTACCCTATTCTCAGGCTGAGAGAAGAAACTGGAGAGGGGAAGTAACTAGCAGACATCCCCAAAGGACTCGGTTTCCCACAAGTCTCCTGCACTCAGCCCTGAATGATGGAGTGAACAGACAGGCAGATGTGAAAGGATCGAGAATGGGGGGCAGAGGGCGGGAGGGAGGCTCATGAAATAAGGGGTATACATAGAGGGGGGTTTCACCATAGAAGGAGAGAAAAATTAGAAACCGAAGGGATGGACGCTGGAACGAGGTGGCAAAAAGTAGTTAGGGAGGAGCTAGTATAATTTAGGCTAAGAGTGCTCAAGAGTGCATGTTTAGGGAACAGTAGACAGCACTGTTCTTTTGTTTTATTACCAGAAGAGCCTGACGAATCCGGTTGGAGCTCTGCCTTACTGAAGAATGTGTAAAATTTGTGCTTTTGGGGTGATGACTTCAGGGCAAGCGAGTGAAGAAAAACCATTAATGACAGCTGGGGACTGGTGTTTAGCTTGACATGCCTTGCTGCTTTAATCCCCGCCCATTTGTAACACAGTGGTTGCGACTGTACCAGTTAGCCCCATTTTTAACTATTTATTCATAAACCTGATGCTCTATACAGTATATTTATGCTGGCATTCTTTACAGAGGCACAAATGGTACTGCTCTACAGACAGATTGCCTGTCTGAGTGCTTTCAGGCGTTTTTATAAATCCCAAATGCTACAATTTGGATTGACATCGAAAAATGTGCCAGCAACCGAAATGATCCGGGCTTGTACTCAGTGATAGACACATCCTCCCACGCTAGCACCCATTCAGTAATCATTAAAGTGATAAGTGCTGTCATGGATCGCACTCAGAGGCGCGTTTTGATTTGTTAACCTTTTGCTGGAGAAACGGCAACTCTATAAGGAAGGACCTGTGTTAGACAAACAGCACCGCCTCAGCAGGAGACGAAGAGACCACACAGGCTGGGAGGATGGATGCATGGATGTCACTGGTTCAGTGCACTTAAATGGCCTGAGGAAGTGTATGCCTGGGTTTTTATACATCTCTAGGGATAGGGAGTATAACAAAAGAAGTCAGTGCTGATATACGATGGTATATCAGCATTTAAAGGCTCGTGTTGTGTGTTATGAATATTTAACTTACTATACCAGTCTAGGCATAAAATCACCAAGTAGCCCACATTTTAAGATGGACCTACAAACAAAAATCCGATTCATAAATGATTCTGTCCTGTTAAATTGCTTAAGTTACTGTACAATGTACAGGACATGTTTGAGTGTATGGGGCAAATTGTTTTTTAACTTTTAATTAATACAAAGACCTTGTCCTTACTTCTGTTAATGCAGATTTAGACAGGAGACATTATCATAATTAATGTCAGTGCTCATTAATAAATAATTATTAATAAGCATTAATGTGAAAAATATTTTAGTAAAAATTCAAGCATGTCAAATTAAGTTTGTTATAAATAGAAACTTCTACTCTAGAAACTTGACTTGTTTTCACATCAATTTTGTATGTGTATGGATATCTTCGTGTGTGTGTGTGTGTGTGTGTGTGTGTGTGTGTGTGTGTGTGTGTGTGTGTGTGTGTGTGTGTGTATCATATTGAAAGTGTGGTATCAGCATTGCACTTCTTAATGGCTCCTCTGGTTGTCTCCGTGGCACTTCAACAGAGATGACCTTTCCCTCTTCCTCTCTGTCCTCGAACCAAATTACCTGCACCAGCCTCATTCAGTGCAAGCTAAATCAGCTCTGATAAGAGTGTGCGCACACACACACACACACACACACACACGCACACACGCACACACACACAAACACACACACACACAGAGCCCATCCCATCCGTTTATTCGTAAGTAGGATAGACATGTACACTCAGGCCTGGGCAGAAGTCTTTCCCTTCACACAAGCGCACACACACACACGATTCAATCTTTCTGCTGCTTTTCTCACACACCGTGGGCCCATCACTCCCTCTCTCTTGTGAAAGAGCCAGCCCATCTGATAAAGCCATCACAACAGTGACAGGACAATTTATGTTGTTTCCACAAGTGTTACTTTGTTGGAGATCAGCGGGAACCATGTAGACTCGAGAGGTCTTAATCTCCATCCACTCAACGAGGGAAAAAAAGAAAATACAACCTAAGCCAAACATTTGTGTTTTTCCTCATATTTGATTTACAGTTGAGCCTCGCTTCCTCCTCGAAACCTCTCAACACCCCCGTGACATCGCAATCAAATTCCATGGTTGTTTTGGATGATTATGTGGGTCTGGCGGATGGATTTGGGGTAATACTGCTGTTAGGACAAGAAGGACGGAGAATATGCTGTGTGTGTGTGTGTGTTAATGATGAAAGCTCTTGAGGTGGTGCAAAGCACACAGGCGGGACACAGAGGACAATTCATGGCTTTGAGGAAGACAGCAGTCGTGCAGTTCGGAATTTTTCGGATCCTGACACAGAGCATCGATCATGCTAGAATAAAGGCCAACGCCGCATGCCTCCCCTCACCCCGCGACTGGTGTTCTCTTTTTTTATTTTTTACTGAGCACCACACAGAGTGAAGTGCCATTCAGGAGACATGACAGCTAGAGGTGATGAGGAAGTATCAGTTCTGTAAGCGGAAAATGGATTCCCTGAGTGTAGGCATCATTTCCTCCGTCAGCAGGTTTCAATGCAGCTATAGTTTTTGTTTAGTGGTTCCACAGCAAAGAACATTTAAAGAAGATTTAGATGCTTGAACAGCTCCTTTGTTGTTGAGTCAGATGTTGGAGATGCTCCTGCAGAATGGCCAGCTGTTCTAGTTCATTAGTTGCTTTAGTGAGATGGTGAAAACAAGGCAATTTTTTCCATTGCACTCCAAGCTGAGGGCGGCTACCTGATTTTAGCAGTTTTAGCACAGCAGTTATGTGCTTCCAAGATAACATTTATGCCAGTCAGTGGGAGAAAGGCAAATGAATATTATTTATATAGTGCTTTTAATAGTTGTCATAAAGCAGGCTAACAGAAATATAACCATATTACCGATGTACATTTAAAATGTATTAACTTATCCCCAAAGCATGACACATTAAAATTTTTGCTATAGATGCATTGTATATGCACTTGAAAACCCCTACAGTGTTATGAAAAGCCTATTATGTCATAATCAGACTGATTTTGACAAAGTGTTTCAATATAGATTAATGGAAGAGGAAAAAAATCACCCACAAAAATGAGTAACGTTTCCACCAGACTTTTTAATTTGAATACTTCCACTTTGAAATTCAAATCCTTAAGAAATTTTACCATGCATAGGTGTCATGGTAGTCTGATAATACTTGGTAGTATTTGTACTTGGTATGGAGTACCCAGCTATTTTTGACTGTATCATGGTACTTAACTTTTGTAGCAACTTTGGTACCCAATAATATTCATGAACTGTGGTACCACAGTATTCACCAACGTATTGTGATACACACCATGGCAGTACTACCATCCATCAATATAGAAACCTCTGTAGTCCAAATACAGACCGTGGAGGCCAACGGTGATTCCCATCCTACAACCCTGATAGGACCTCTGGTAAATGTTCACACAATACGGACATTTTGGGAACAATAATTCACCTAATCTGCATGTTTCGATTTCCGGCCAGGTTCGATTCCCGTTTCTGTGTGCATGGGATTCGCACGTTCTCCCCATGCTTGGTGTGTTTTCTTCGGGTACTTCGTTTTCCTTCCACAGTCCAAAGACCTGCAGATTAGGGTAATTGGCGTTCCCACATTGACCCGTAGTGTGTGAATGAAAGTGTGGGTATGTGTGTGCCCTGTGATGGATTGGCACCCTGTCGTGCCCTAAGTCTCCTGGGATAGGCTCCAGGCCCCCTGCGACCCTGGACACAGGATAAAGCGGTATAGACAATGAGTGAGTGCTCATGTTTTTGGACTGTGGGAGGAAACCGGAGTACCGGAGGAAACACACCAAAATTATAAAAAGTTATACTATGCAGAATAAAAGAATACTTATAGCCGAATAACAAACCCTATATGCCTGAGCTATTATGCTACTTTGGTCTAGACTCCTAGCTCTGAGCCACACAGAGACACGGGATGATGGAATAGCTCACCCCTCTCGGAAAAGTCACATGGGCCATCCGTCAGCAAGCACACTGACAGCATTCAGCAGGGCCACGGAGCTGCACGCCGGCAGTGGAAAGAGGCCAAGGCTAGTGATCCAGGGCCAATGCGGCGCTGGAATGGGATGAGGTTCAGAGAAAGCCATAAACAGAGACAGGAGACAACAGATGGATGGAGATAGAGCCGGAGCAGAAGAGTAAGACGGAGAGTTAGGGAAGAGGGATCGTGTGCGAGTGAGAGGAAGGACAAGAGAGACACACCTGGGAAGGAGCAGGGATTGATGAAGTCTGCTGTATACAAACAACATCAAATCCCTATCAGTGTTTGTTCTTCAATTCTCGCAATCTTTTCTTCTCTGCTGCTGAGTCATCGCTGGCTTTAAGCCAACTGGAACCAGCCCTTTCTGTCGGTGTCTTCATTTGAATTGCTGAGGTGTTGGGGTGAGATGCAGAGAGAAGGCCATGATGACAGAGAGGGAAGGAGAGAGTAAGGAACACATGAGATAGAGTAATATAGAGTAATTGCTGGAGCAGCGGAATGAGCACTGACTGCATTTCCCACCGGTGCTATCAGTTTGAAGGGAAACTGTGCGGCAGACACAGACAAAGAGAGAGAGCGTGGAGGCTGGTAGCAAAAGAGGGATCTTTCTTCTCTTCGCTAATGTTGCAATACCCCTCCTGGACTGAATATATCTGTTTCTTGGAAGCACCGAAAAAATGGGGGGCGTTGGCGGTGCATTTGATGAGGGCACTTAGGTGCTGGCAGCATTAAACCTGCACTAGGAGGTAAAATGACGACTTCGTCTAGGTAATTGTGTACTTCACTGCACCTTTAATGAGTTAAGATGTTTGGCGCTTCCCTGCTTGTTCCATCCTTCACACACCGCAAGCGGGGTTCACAGCAAGTCCTTCCTCTTGGCTTTTTCTGACCCTTTATTCCCGTCCAAAAATAAGACCTAGATAGCATACATAGTCCTTCCCTGTCAATCCCTTTTTTCTTTGACTTCTTTTCACTTTCAATTTTCCCCTCTGTTGTTGTTTGCTTTGATGGTTGGTGTGCTACTTAAAAATGGTCCATTTCTCTATTCAGTAGACCATTTACAGTTCTGAAATGATGACAGACAGCTCTCTCACTGTCACTCTATATGTATCTCTCTCTGTCTTTCGCCTCTCTCCATCTCTCTACAGGGGGTCTTTACTATTTCAGATGTCTCGCAGTGCCACCAGACACAGTCTGAATAATTCAGGCCGGGATTTCTGCATCCTATCTCAAACATTTCTGAACAGACAGAGACAGCCCTAAAAGCTTAGCACTGGGGACCACACACACACACACACACACACATGAATGCACACACATGCATGCACACAAACATGCCCATGCTTTGTATTCCAATATAAGCCTTCATTCACTGTTGGGCATTGATTCTCTAAATATGGTGAACTAGTGAACTATCACCCCATCGTCGTCCTCTGTGGAGTTATCTGAGGATTCAGAAGGAAAAACTGTCAGACTTCCCTTTTCAATTATTCACACAGCTGTTTACCTCCACCCACACTCACTGGCGTGTCCATCTGTCTGAGCAGAGGTAGACTCTGTATATCTACCCAAAGACATAATTAACTACATCTATGATCACTGGATCAGATGCCTTCAAAATGCTGTCTGCACGCATCCTGATCTCCGTCTCCAGTGCGTTACATTTTGCCAGAGTTCGGTTCCTGGAACTGTCCCGATTCTTGTTAATTCATTTTTGCAACTCATGTTGCAGATGTATTTGTTTTTTGTTTGTTTTTTGTTTTTTTTACGTAAATTGAAATATCTTGCGTGGTGAATTTAAAATGCTGCTCACGCGAATGTTTTGTGGCCTTAGAAGCCTGTGAGTGATTTGTCTCGGCTCTGTAAATCTCCCGCCAGCTCTGCAGAGTCATGTACTGTATATCAGCGTAAAGGTGGCACTGCAGTCAGCCGTCTCTAATGAGATCGGCTCAGCACAAACCTACACAGCCGTAAAAAACCTGCACTGCACACAGGCAGCACGAGTGCAGGAGAAGCAACACTAAGAATTGGAGGAGGGGAAATGATACGAGTGCCCGCTTTCCATAAAAAAGGAAAGGGAAAATGCCCCTCAGCCCGTACAACCCTCCACCTCTAATATGTAATTGTAGTGTGCATGTGTGTGTGTATGCTTGCACTCAGGGCGATAGGCGCATATCCTAGCAGCCGCATTAGTGTTGATGCTCGTGGCTCAGCTCTCAACTCCTCTTCTGCTTCCCTCTCTGCTGTGGATTACACTCAGACCTGTAGGCCAGGTAACACAGCTACAACACACTCCCTTTAGTCTCCTAAAATACCTCTTAAGGAAAGATGTGCTGTACAGCACGTTTCCCCTTGTCACAAGCAGACATAGAGACAAAAATAATGTCTTGTTTCTTTTTGTCTCGAGCTGGCATAGAGACAAAAATAGTAATAGGATAACACAGCCTGTGTAGCTGTAGTATAATTGTAAAGAAATGTTGTTACTCATCTGATGAAGGACAAAAACATTTTCAAGAATCCTACTTATATGCATAGGGATGGCTTTGATCAGTCAGCTTAAGCATATAAGGTGTCGTTTAGGCTGCAGTCAAATCTGATACGTAACACCGAGTGTCCATATTTATTTGAAAGTCTTCAGATTCAATTTGGTTCAGACTGGCAAACCAAATCCAACACATTGTGCATCAGTTGCTGTGGTAACAATGCCTGTGGCTTGCATACAATATAATTTCTACATAATTCAAATAATTTATTTCTACCTTCATTTCTTAAATCGTCTCCCAGCTTGTTTTTGTAACCATGTTCCATACCACATGGTCGCGTCAACTTCCGGCTTAGGTTATGAATGATGTAATGGACTTAGGGCACAAGGCGGGGTACACCCTGGACAGGGTGCCAATCCATTCCAGGGCATACACACACTCACACACTCATTCACACATACATGCAATTTGGAAACACCAATTAGCCTAATCTGCATGTCTTTGGACTGTGGAAGGAAACCGGAGTACCCGAATGAAACCCACCAAGCACAGGGAGAACATGCAAACTCCACGCACACAGAGACGGGAATTTACCCTAACCGGGAAACGAACCTGGACCCTGTAGGTGCAAGGCAACAGTGCTAACCACTACACCACTGTCCGATTTTTTACTGTTCAGACTACATAAAAGCTATCTGATTCCAAACTGAGGCCAATCTGGATATGTCAAAAATCTGATTTTTGGCCTGAACAAGGCCTGATCGTTACAATGTGACTTTTCAAATCAAGTACAAGTCACATCTGCTTGTGGTTTCAAATCTGATCAAATCCAGGTTTGTGGAGATGTGAATCAGGTTGTCCAGTCTTACCAACTTTCAGATATAATTTGTTAATGTTCTCCACGATTCAGTGCATGGTGAAAGCAACAATCTTAAGAATCAGGTCAGGGACTGAAAATACTTGGGGCCCAGCAACGAATGTACGACTTCTTTCTTTGTTTGTTATTATTGAATTAAATATATTCAGAACCGAGACTGGAAATGGCTCTGGTATGAATCATAATCCAAGGCAGAATTGTGATCCTGGTAGCAAACGAACTGGGTTTTCTCTTTGAGGGAATTTGACTAGAGCCTGAGCAAATAAATCAGACAGGTTAAGTGAACACTTAGATTTAATAAATCAGATTCTGATTGCCATGTAAGCCATTCTGTTTCCGAAGCCTTTATAGAAATGCTGGCCAAGGTGCATGAAGGTAAATAGGCTGTCCCGCATTGTTACATTGATGATAACTTGATAAAGCCACTAGCTATAGGTTCTTTTTCTCCTTTTTTCTCACACTGCGTTAGTATAAAGTAATATCTGCAGAACTGGTAGGAATCCCAGATGTGCAGTGCATGTTAATGCACTGTTGCAATTTAGCCAAAGCCTTCGAATGTCACACTGATGCGCTGCAGCCATTTGTTATAGCAGCGGTGCTTATGCACAGGCAGTGTGTGAGTGACAGATACTGCAGAGACTGTTCTGTGTGAAAGAGAGATAAAGACAGATAGACGGGGTAGGGTGCACGAGACAAACTCAACCAGGGAGGCATGGAGTATAAAGTGAACAAAAGAGATCATGGGAAAGAGAGAGCGAGAGAGAGAGACTGATATGGTGAAGAGAGACAACAGGAGAGGGAGTAATAGACGGAGAGAGAATGAGAGAGTGACGGTGGCCTTGGATCAGGAGATGGCGGGCGGCTCACGGCAGGCTTGACAGCAGCTCTCCTGTTTCAGGATGTGGGAGTCTGTCACTACAGGCACCTGTGTGTCTGTCAACACAACACCAGCCAGGGGCCAAGCTAGTACAAGGAGAGCAGTAGCAGGTGTGTCTGAGAAAGTGTGAACAAAAAGCGTGTTATGTGCATGAATGTAAGATTGCAGAAAAAAGTGAAAGTCTATCAGGAAAAAAAACAGCTAAACTGTAGGCAGCTGCATTCCAGGCTGTCGGAATAAACTTGACTCAAACTCTACAAAATATTTATTCAATCAGTGACAAATGACCTACATTATAATGTTTAAGATCCCATGATGATTTTTAGTGACTGACAATATGGGAAGAACTATAGATCTCGTAGAACGCACCACACCCAGGGTAAGAATGCACACGAGCTGTTATTTATTGACGTCCATGCCACTTGACTTGGTCAGGGAACAGTAATGTAAAACTACAAACAAAAGCAAGGCTTTTAAGATTCCATGGCGCTTATCCTGCTCAGCTCACACTCGCGCGCACGCGCACACACACACACACACACTTGGCTCCATCAAATTGCGCATCGGACATTAAAAATACAGATGAGCCTGATCTAGTCTAAGGAAATGTCATATATTTGTACTAAAATATAAATACGTCATTTATATACCCAGTGCAGTGAGCCTGTATAATCTATACGAAGCTTGTTTAGATGTGTGTGTTACTGGCATGTGAATCCTGGGTCAAGTCAAAAAATAGAACATCTAGCCAGCCTTCAGTGGTTTATGTAATACGAACCCAGTACTGATAATGTTCGCTCCATCTGTGCCAGTATAAAACTGTAGCCTCATTAATATTTGACTGCATTCCAATATTAAATCTTTAATGTAATTAAAACTCGAATGCAATTTTAAAGGAGTTTGACAGCCTTACCAGCTATAGAACCGGAGGGAAATCATAGCGCTCACTCCGTCTCACTTTGACCTCTTTCCCCCTTGAGCCCTGCTAATAATTGCATTTTCCAATCATGTTACACACTTTTACAGCTTTTCAGTATTTTATATATTCTTTTCTTAGTCATATATCTGTGCTTATTACTGAGTTATTAAGCTTTGTGTACTTCAGGATTCCATGGTTGGCTTCTTACAGTAGGGCTGATTATACAGTATGTAGACTCTATGCAGGTCCTGGTTTATATGCTGTATGAGCAGTAATTGTACGATATTTTATCGCCTGCTGGTTGTGTTTGCCAGTACTCAGGCCTGAAGGTGCCCTTCACTTTATGTTTCGCAATATATATCTCTGAGACTCAGGGCCTGTGAGGCCACAGATGTTTAACTTTCTGAATGAGCAGTGTGCGATAAGTGGATTTTTTTTCTTCTCTTTTTTTCTTTTTTTTTTAACTAAGCATGACTGGAATGTAAGAAATTGTATTGTCTCACACTTTTTGAGGTGATATTCTACATATCATTTGCTTTTTGTCCAGGTATACACTTGTAGCTTTGATTATGGCATGCTGTGGTAAAATGCTTCACATATAGGCAAGGGGTGAAAGGTCATACATAGGTGGACTTATGATTAAAGAATCATAATTTGTGCTGCGATTGTTTGAGTTTCCTGCTTCTGACAGCTTACCATTGTCGCCGCCTGGGAGCAATTTCGCCTGCTGTGTGTGTGTGTGTGTGAGAAAATTAAGAAAAAGAAGCCCTTGGTGTAATCTGCAGTATACAAACATGAAATCATTCTGTAGTGTGTACACCAGTCTCTTTTCCTTTCTTAACGCTCTTTCATCTCCCACATTCTCTAAGCATATCTGACTTCCTTGCCCCCATCTTGCTTATTTCCTCACTCATGCCGCCTTTAATGCTTTTTAACAAGCCAACTACCCTATGATTAATGCCCATCGGTTCAGTTCCTTCTCCTTCATTCGATGATGTATTAAGGGTTACCGCCAAATGTTGACCAGGAAAAGCACTTCACGTCTTGCTTGTCCTCCACCTCCGCATTCACTCGGCTCGCCGTTTCACCCTGCCTCCTTTGCTTCCTACACAAACACTGAGGTCTGACTCGGGCCGGTCCCAGGCCATCTGGCCCTGGAGTCATTGGATCCTGAGGTGGGTCGTGTCCTCAGGGTCCGACCTTTCTGCGCATGCAATGAAGCAGAACTTACACTGGTCTGGTTCTTCTCATCTTTCTCTCTCCACTCTCCTGAGACCAGCTAGAGACTGGCACATGCACACAAGAACAGCTAAGTGAGAGACCGAGATGGAGATGTACTATCTGAACTTGTCATCTTGTCTCCTCTCACCACCCCTGGACCCACTGGTTTAAACTTGGTCAGTAAGGGCAAGCTTTTGTGCAAGTGTTGCAGAACATGTAGAAAAGTATTCTAAATAATTATACAGTACAACACTTTATTATAAAAGTGTAATAAACTATGCGAAACAGGAAGGAAGAAAAGTAAAGGCTACATTTAGGAAGCGTAAAATAACCAACTGTGTGGGCTATGTTTGTAAAGAACATCATACACACACTGTAAGGTCTGTGTCAAAATATACTGCTTCACCCAGATGTTCAGAATAACCAGTCTATTTATTTTTATGCGATAGCTGCGTGTGCCAGGGTGTGGAAGTGGTTGTCTGTTTGTCCAGCAATTAACAAGATGATCTTTCCTGGCCACATCTGATTGCATGCCTGTTTACACTGTGTATGATTGTCTGCCTGTTTATTTGTGTTACTGACATTGGGTTGTATTTACAGAATTTTTGCTAATCTTTGCTTTTCTGTTTCTCCTCTGTAGACTTTCCTTGCCAACGCCGACCCCTCTGAAGTCGTCCTGAACCGGATCCCTCAGCCCGTCCTGGCGCGGTTCGTCCGAATCAGACCCCTGACTTGGAAGAACGGCATTGCTTTGCGCTTCGAGCTCTATGGCTGTCAAATCACAGGTGTGTACCTGTATATAGTCTTCGTGCATAAACACAATCCCTTATGCTTATGCCTGTTTCCGTTGTCATGATCCCACCCTTCTGACTTGTCTCCCCGTTTCTAGAATTATTTCTGTCAGTAATGAACATGTACCTGTCTCTCCTCTTTCCAACATCATCTCTAAACCAAACAGCCGCGTCGAGTGTACAATAGATGATGAATATCGCTCCAGACGTCGCCATTGTCCCTATCACCTGAACTCAGCACTGTATTTATCTGCTCTATTCAGGCCTTGTAATTGAGTTTGGCTATTTATGGAGATGTGGAGATTAGAGCACCCTAATTCTGTTTGTTTCCCCTGACATGGATGTGAGCTTTTTTTTTTTTTGGAGCTGATGCTATCACAAATTTCCATCACACTAAATCATTATAGCGTTAAGCAGCGATTCGCTCCTATTTTTATCGACAGTAAGCAGGACAAATGTGCTTTTAGGGACAGGGCCTTTTTCAACACTGACACAAATGACACATAAACATGAAGCTCACTACCATATTAGCCCTGCTGTGTTCCTGCAGGGGCCGTCGCCTGCGGGCATATAGCCTAGAATGGCTTGCTTTTAGTGGGTCGAGTAAGTGCCCTCACTCCCTAACATACAGGGGACTGAAACCCACCGTGGATTACACCGAACACTGCCAAACCTATAAACACAGTCATGAAGAAGAGTAACTCAGTGCCTTGGCATTGTATCTAAAGTTTTATTGGGGTTTTTTTTGGTCCTCAAGTGTGGGTGGAATACAAGAGAGATGGTGTAGGGAGGGTGTTCATTCGTCTCATTCGCATTTTTACTTTGGTTCTGTTTTTAAGCCACAGGCTACAATCAATCATTTATTTCTGGAATCATGCGTTTTTCCTGGGCCTGTGGCAGAAAATGGGTGCTTGGAGAGAGTAACAGCTAAAGAGTAGGAGTGAGAAGAGTGCTATGTGTTAGGATTTTAGCTGCCCTTACGTGGAGTCATCACTCTTTTGGGATGAGCTTTCTGAAACCTGAAGTTGTAGGTCACTCAAAACCAAAAATACAACCACGCACACAAACTCCCACTCACAGACATGCCCATTTCTGTACACATTCTGTTTATTTATAATTTACATTTTCTCCTTTGACAGAGGATAATTCGGATTCCTCCTAAACTGTCAATCCTCCCCTTTCCCGCTCTCACTCTTCTCTCGCTCGTCCAGATGCTCCATGTTCAGAGATGCAGGGCATGCTCTCGGGACTACTCCCTGACTCGCAGATCTCTGCGTCCTCCATGCGCGACATCCACGGCTCCATGGGCGCGGCTCGGTTAGTGGCGAGCCGTTCTGGGTGGTACCCCAGTCCCACGCAGCCCGTGGCCGGGGAGGAGTGGCTGCAGGTCGATCTTGGAGTCCCAAAAACAGTGCGAGGGATTATCACGCAAGGGGCACGCGGTGTCGACGGCAGCACCAGCGCCGAGAACCGAGCGTTCGTGAGAAAGTACCGGCTGGCGCACAGCACGAACGGAAAAGACTGGAGCTACTTCCTTGACCCTAGGACCGGCCACCACAAGGTGAGGGATTAATCACTAATCCGGGGTTCGAGTTAATCCTACTGAAAGCAGCATGCTCATCACTGGCTCAGTTTGGTAATGTAGTAGGAGATTTACCACAGCAAGTCAACTAATAGTCTCCTTTCCTCTCCATTTCTGAATCAATAGTAAGGAAAGAGCCATTTCATTCATTTCTGCTTTTCTCAGCAGTTCAACACAAGCGCCATCTCTTTTACTCGATCCGTTCTGAGAAGAGAATTCAATTATACTCAGTTATGCTGCCAGCCTTGATAACATTCCAGCACAATCATTTACAGTTGTGTTAATTAAAACCTTTCTAGATGGACTTTTTTCCTCAGGCCATGTGAGACTCCTAAATCTTAATATCCCGACAGTTTTTTCCCCATTTTTTCCGTCTGCATCAGTCTGTCTGTCCGTCTCTGTCCATTAAACCTCTGATGTTGTTTCTCCTTCAGATTTTTGAAGGAAACACACACTTCGACACCCCTGAGATCCGCCGCTTCGATGAGATCGTGACACAGTTTATCAGAGTGTATCCGGAAAGATGGTCGCCGCCCGGCATCGGGATGAGGCTGGAGATCCTGGGATGCGATTTGCCAGGTTAGAAAGTGCACACGACGTCACCTTTCAATCACAGATGACACAAACCGAATTGAAATACCGGGTGTTCGGTGTAGCTGAAAAGGACACTTGGCTGTTCCGCTGTCCTTCGCCTCTTTTCTCCTTCCTCCTCTGCCATGATGCATGCTATACCTGTCGCAGGATGATGAACAGTGGCATGGACAGGTGCCCACTCCCCTTGGGGCCTGGTGCATCTCCATAAAGAAAAGCCCGGGGGCTGCAGTCGTCAGCCTGTCGTTCTGACTCTGTGTCCACATCACTACTAGGAGCACAGGGGCTCGAGCGCCTGAGGTGGAGCCTTGAGGCAGTGCCCAGCTTTAGAAAAGTTTTATCACAGTGACAAAGAAAAAGAGAGCGAGCTAGAGGGCAGAGAGGACTGCCGGCATGGGGTTAAAGACTGTCTCATTGCAGGGACCGAACATTTTTATCCAGGCTGCCTGTATTCCTGGCATTTCTTTTTTTTAACGCAGTGTCCTCTGTATTTTTAGGTGGAGCTTGTCTTAGGAAAATTTCAAGAGCGAGGGTTACTTTGAAGACCGGTTGTTTTTGATGATGGTTTTAGGGACTTTTTTTATGATGTTAAAACTTTATTTGTAGTGATAGATAAATCTCAAGACAAAGTGCTGTCTCTGTATTAGGAGTGGTGTCTGTGGAGCGTCTGCTGGGTTTGAGTAATAATATTCAGTCTCAGTGTTGTGGTCTACAGGAGTTGAGAGTTTGAACATGAGCTCTGTTTATTCTAACTGACAGAATAATAAACATGAGCTTTGTATACTGTATTTATTGCAGTACATGAACACCATGCTGTTTGATATAGAGACTTCAGGCTGTGAAGAGGCTTACTGTACCATGTGGGTTCTTTTTTTTTGTTTCTGTAACTGACTTGGGTTTTACGTTTAATTTAATATTTAAAAAAAAAACCTATTTATTATCATACTACAGTTTTTTTCTGCACAGATGAGGAATGAATCTTGTTAATTAGCCTTAGCCAACATTTACACACGTTTCTTAGTTCCTTGGTGAAAGTGATGCTAATTTAGAGCGTCTTTGTTCTTTGGAGCACTTGTTTTTGTGTGTGTGTGAATTCTCACACATTTCAAAAGTAGAACAGCATATGAAATAAGAAAATGTCACCTTGTATAAATATTATTTTTGAAGTTCGCACTTTCCCAGATGTTTGCTACATATGCTATGCAAGGCTAGGGAATAAGGCATTTTATGGATAGAAGGTAGGGTGTGGTTGCTTAGACTTCAGTGTGTGTGTGTGTGTGTGTGTGGTACAGTGTAGTTTGTCAGGTTGAGGCAGCAGAGTGACTGATTCAGTGAGTAATAAAGCTGTGCAAGGCTGTCTGTGCACCAGATGTGTGAGACACAGGGGGGCGATTCTCCTCCTCCCTACTCTTACAAATCCAGCCCTAAGCTCACTACTCGTCTCTCTCACACACAGACACAAACACACACCATGCCCCCCCCTCCCATTCTTGATTACTCAAACGCAACCACTTGTGTGCACTATTTATATTTTACTGTTTGTTTCAGTCACACAAACGTACACATATGCATGTATACAGTACAGTACATAATCCTGTACTCTCCTCTCCCACTCATTCACACATACACCCAGGTTGTAACGGTTGGTATAGATAATGATACTCTTACATATTTTCCTGTCTGTTCTTTTCGGCACCAAGACTGATTCACTTCCACTTAAACCCTTAGATCAACAACAGAAGCCATGGAAAGCATATGTTATTATTAGTATGCCTCTCAGTAGGGTGAACGTTACACTCCAGCATGACTGAGCTGTTGTTTTTTAAGAAGTTCTGCTTGCTTAAGCAGCCAGAAGTGCAAAGACGTGAGGGGGACAGAGGACGGTGCTGAGTGGACAGCAAGCTGCGGCTCTTGTTCCGGGTGGAGAATCAGAGCGAGAGAGAGAGCGAGATGTTAAATATTCACAGGACTAACTCAGTTTCACTCCACTGAGCAGCATGATTTTCTTCACACACATCTGCTGCTACTATTATAGCCATAACCCGACTTGATAGAAGCATGCAGTACAGAGTAGGGCTGTCAAATTCCTTAAAGATTTTATTAGCTTTAGACTATTCAAATGATTCTAAATCCTGAAGCACTTTGCCTCAAAAGCTGATAAAGTACTTTTGTCTGAAAGTTCCTGTTTCTCTGGAAACTTTGTGTACTGTGCTTAACTCTTAATATATCCTGTCCGTACTTACTGCCTGCATTCTTCATAAACGTAATGCTAAGACTATTGCTTCAATATGAAAATTTTCATGACTTAGTTCTCTGTTCCCTTGACCTCCAGGTTTAGAGGTTTCGATCGCTCCTTTGGATTGTGTGGATGAAGTTAGCATGTTCTCCCCATGCCTTGTTAGTTTCCTCTGCATACACCTGCTTTCCTTCCACAATCCAAAGACATGCGGTGTATGACTGGCATTTCCAAATTTCCCATAGTATAAGAAAGAGTATATGAGTGTGTATAAGAGTGTGTGAGTGCGTATATAATTTTGCCATATGATGGGTTGGCAGTTCCTTGTGACAGTCTCCTGGGCCCCAGATACCCTACATGGCAGTATAGCAGTATATACAGTATGAACGCAGAATATCATGGAGCGTTCGATTTTATACCCTAACCAGTATACGATATCACTCACTCACTCATTATCTATACCACTTTATCCTGTATTCAGGGTCCCGGTGAGCCGTGGCCTATCCCAGGAGACATAGGGCACAAGGTAGGGTACACCCTGGACAAGGTGTCAATCCATCGCAGGGCACACACATACACACCCTCATTCACACACTACGGCCAATTTGTGAACTGCAATTAACTTAACCTACATGTCTTTGGACTGTCGGAGGAAACCGGAGTACTAATCACTAACCACTACACAGTAGATGTCTTGTATTTTTCAAAGGAATCAAAATGAAGAAACATATTTGAAATTTTATAATTAGAATGTCTAACCTTTGGACATTCTAGAACAGCTCTAAGATATATACAGAGTGAGAGAAACAGTAAATTCACCTGTTTTAAAGGCGGGGAGGGGGGGGGGGGGAGCGCATGGAGCAGTGGATAGTGATCGAGGGAGGGACAAATATAACGAATAGATGAATAAGTAAAATCCCCTTAAGAACCACTGCTGAGTATGAAAGTGTGAAAGGCACACAGAAGGACTTTGGCCTGTTTCAATCAGACTGGTCTCTCCATTATTAATCAGCAGCCTCCATGCTATAGCCTGCCACAGTTGCCTGGGCTGGGAGGTGAGATGAAATAGAGAGAAGGAGAAGGAGAAAACTGCTGATAGACACTGCAAGACAAATAGCTTTAATTCATCTTCTTGTTTCGCAAGTTGAGAAGGAAGACCACACTCCTGACTGCTTAATGTCTTGCTTGACTTTATAAACAGCACTACAGCCAAGAGAGAGCGAGAGAGGTCAGCAGGAAACAACAGGAGTGTTCAACTATCAGATATGACACATTGAGAACACTTTTCATTCACATGTGTGGGTGGCCAGATCTACCTGTCAGTCAAAGGAAGAGTGAGTTGAGTTTAGTTTGCTACCTGGAAGTCCAAGAAAAGTCTCACAGGAGTAATTCTAATAGACTCAGGGATCTATCTGATGGTGGAAAATTCCCTCCGATTAAATCATTGTGAAATCACTATGCTCTTCTCTACCAGGAATCTTTCTCCTCTCATGAAAACTAAACATGTTTTTTGCACATTTGTATTTTGTAACTGCTTGGACGGGGTCTGGGCAGATCCAGAGCTTATCCCTGGAATTCTGGGCGCAAGTCAAGACCTCACTGAAATGGGTTTGGTTGGAGGAAACTGGAGAACTGTGAAGAAACCCACATGCAAAACTCCACACAGTGTAACCTGAGCTCAGGGTTGAACCGAGCACCCTGCAACTGTGATGTAGCAGCACTGCCTGCTGTGCCACACCTAAAAAAAAAAAAAAAAAAGGTCCATGAGAACAATTTTCATGGGAAAAAAACCCTATTATGACAAGTGGTATGTCTGATATTTTTTACTTCGGTTTAAAAAACAGATAACATCATCAATTTCAAGGAGTAAAAAGTATGAGAACATCGTACTGAAGATAAAAACTCTCTCACTCCCTCTCCACAGCTCTGTATAAGAGGAGTAGGTGTGGGAGACATCAGACCTCGTCATTCAGCTTGCTTTGGCTCTTTGAAGTTGTCTTACACATGTTTCTGTTTAGGTCTGGGCACTAGCTTCTGGCCAAAGCTCACACACACACATGCATAGAGACACACACACTGTGTCTGTTCACAGCCGCATGAATTGAGCTGCATAAAAACATGAGCTTCTTCACAAAAGACGCATTTTCACCCCATGTGTATTCCTCATACCTTTTCCATTAGTTATATGATATGTGTTTGAAACCCTTTTAGGTTTTGAGTTTTATCCAGCCCTGTTGTTGCATTCTGGCTGCAGGCCTCAAGCAGCAGTATGTGTTTGGGATATTGTGCCCTCGTTTGTACCATGTATCTATGCATCTTGGGGGAAAGTATATCTCTCTTCTCTCTCTGTGTAATATGAATATCAATAGTTTCAAACATACTTGGATATGATATTTATCATCAGGTGATGATGCGCTGTTGTGTTTCCTTGGCTCTTGGAAGAAGTCCTTATCGTAGACTAAGCAAGTATGCCTGCCAGCTCTCTCCCTTTCTCAGAGTGTGTATGTATATGTGTAAATATATATATATACACACAGGGTGGGCAATTTATATGGATACTGCTGATAGACACTGCAAGACAAATACGTCCTGTTTGTGGCACATTAGCATGTGTGAGGGGGCAAACTTTTCAAGGTGGGTGGTGACCATGGTGGCCATTTGGAAGTCGGCCATCTTGGATCCAACTTTTGTTTTTTCAATAGGAAGAGGCTGCTAGGACAGCCACTGATGTTTCTTCATTAGTGACAGTTTTCATACGTCCACATTTTGGCAAATCCAACACTGAACCAGTTTCACGAAACTTAGCAAGCAGTTTGCTAACTGTAGCATGGGAGATGGGTGGTCTCGTAGGGTGTCTTGCATTGAAATCTGCTGCAATGACCTGGTTACTGCGTTCACCAGATATCAACACAATTTCGATCCGCTCATCACGTGTTAACCTCTTCGACATGTCAATGGCTGTGAACAAAGAGAAACTTGTAAATAAGTCATAACGTTAAAACCAAGCACACCATTGTTTTTCTTGTGAAATTCCCAATAAGTTTGATGTGTCACATGACCCTCTTCCTATTGAAAAAACAAAAGTTGGATCCAAGATGGCCGACTTCCAAATGGCCACCATGGTCACCACCCATCTTGAAAAGTTTGCCCCCTCACATATACTAATGTGCCACAAACAGGACATTAAAATCACCAACCATTCCCATTTTATTAAGGTGTATCCATATAAATGGCCCACCCTGTATATTCACTAGAATAGTAATATCAGGCAGTTTTGTAATCACATGGAGACATTTAGCAAGTCCCCAAGAAGACAACTTGTTTAGAAAATCATGCAACTTTTATTCAAACAAAACTTCTCTAAATGTATTTTTTTTTTTTTTTTTTGGTTACAGGGTTAAGGTTCGTGCTTCATGTAGATTCGCCATTAATTAGCTGCATTATGTCAGTGCAAGGACAGTGAGGTCTGTTTGTGTCTGTGCATCTGTGTAACCAGTACTCCGTTAAACGACTCCAAGACAATAACCTCCTCGGAGAAGAACAAACGCTGATATAAAGGCAGCTTTCCAAAACATCAGTCATGTTTTGTCTGTAAATTAATTGGATATGAATGTTTTAATTGGCTTGGTGCTTTTGGAAATTTGTTTGTTATTGAATCCTAGAGACTAAGAAGCTTTCTCTCTCGCTCTCCTCTAGTTCTTAATTAGGTCTGGGTGGGTTGGGGTGTGTGTGTGTGTTAGTACGTTTTCCCCTTATTCTCTTGGACGTGAACTTTCATATTCTCTCACACATACTTTTCTCTGTTATTGTTTACCTCTATTTACACATCGGTTTCTGATTTTCAGTCCCACTCCTCATCTGCTGACCTGATTGGTCCGCACTCTTTCCTGGGAACAGAACGGATTATTCGCTCATGCAGCATCTGCTGCCAGATTCCCTCTCTCTCTCTGTTCGCCTTCCTGCTTGCCAGAGGTGCAGAATTACTCTGAGACATTCTGCATAATTGTGTGTCTTTTTCACGCTAGTACATTTTTGCCATGTAGGCAAAAAAAAAAAAAGGTCAGTCGAGGGTTAATGCTGTTACTCCATCTCAGCATGAGCAAGCCTGACCCCACAGATGTCAACCAATCCTCACACACATGTGTTTCTGTGGATTTTCTCCTGGTCCTGTTTGTGCCATTAGACTTTTATAGATTTATTATTATTATTATTATTTTACCTACACTCTGGTCTGTAGGTGATTTTGACAACAAGAACAGATCATTTCAGGACACCTGGACAGAGGAACATGTGTGTATTCTCTGTGGTGCTAATGTGAAACACCAGTGTGAACCAAAACATGAACAAAACCACTAAACTTTTTTCAAATAGTAACTGTTGAGTTACCGTGCTGCTCGGTTACATGCCAACAGTCGCCTGCCAAAACCCACATTCAAACCAATCAAGGAAGCTTTTCCAGCAAGAAAACACACCTGATAACGTTACATCATCTTAAACAACACTTTATCTACTTAATAATTACTTCTAAGACGTTCCAAATTATCTTTAAAGCATTCGTGTTGATCTGCTCATCGCTAATGCAAGCTGCACAGCGAACTAGCTTTTAATACAAGGCTGAATCCCAAATCGCTCTCTAAT
>CM059209.1:25544224-25816724 GCA_030347435.1 Clarias fuscus | reverse complement strand
GAAGCTAGAACATTTATCAGTGGCAGCGGGGGCTACTGCGTGCGTGTACAAGAGAGACTGTAGAAGTTTCTCATGTTTAACCGAGTATAAAACCTCTCACCATGTGATTAGGCTGATATCCGAGGCTACAGGACATTAATTTATCGGCAGTGTAAAATGATTAAGATGAATCCATGGTCGTAAATCTCTTTTCTTTTACTGTCTCATTTTTTGTTCTGTTTTCCACCAGGGCATCTTCACCAAACGTGTTCCTTATGTCTGTTTCAGAATCCACCACTGTTGCCGACACGGTCACCCCAACTCTGGCCAAGCAAGAAGAAACCACCACAGCTCAGAGGACACCAGGTGAGTGGCAAGCAAATCAAACCAATCAGGAGACTCCGGAGTTTCGACTGGGATGTATTTGCCAAGGTGCTGAGTGTGACTTCAGGAGTTCTCAGCATGCACAGAGCTCTCTTCATTAGAGCTATCAATAAAAATTAGCACATACACTGTTCTGTATAATACCTACACGAGCCTGACAGTGAGGAATGAGTTCATCACGTCTGTTATCGCATGTGTGGGTTGTGTGTGTGGATGCTTACTTGCGTTTGTATTTTGATAATGCACAACCATATACCATTATACATTACATATACAACATATACATTTATACATTGCATTAGATAGGGATGTGTTTTCATTTTCTAAGCGCATACACTACCAGTCAAACGTTTAGACACTCCTTCAAATTCCATGGTATTTCCTGATTATTATTTCTTTCTACACTGTAAAACAATTATGAAGGCATCCAACATATGCAATAATCTCTTTTGAATAGTTGATATTGAGATGTGTCTGCTACTTATGCTCTTTAAAGCCTTTATAACACCTCTAATCTGAGGTGCTGTTAATTGGTGTTTTTTAAGGCTGGTGACTCTAAATTATCTCCTCTGCAGCAGAGGTAAGTTTTGGTCTTGCTTTCCTGGGATGGTCTTCATGAGAGCCGGTTTCATCATGGTGCTTGATGGGTTTTTCTATTTAACTATTCCAGAACAGCTGACCTTCATGTCTTAAAATAACAACTGACTATTAATTACATAATTCCATATGTGATGGAATCTCCAGTGTTGTTCTAGAGTGTAGAAAATAAATCACAAAACAAAACAAAAAAACACTGAATCACAAGGTGTGTCGAAACTTTTGACTGGTACTGTTCATGTAGAATATTGGCTGGATTCATGAAAAAGGACACAAATTATATTAGTTGAAGGGAAAATCGAGTACAGCATCATTCTGGACATTTTTATTATCAGAACACTTTCAGGTCCGTGCTGCAGAACTGCCCGTGTTGCACCCTTGATAATAATAGATTGCACCAGCGTTTGTAGAGACTTTGTGTCGATGAACAGCGGTATGCAGGAGGAGTGCTAACATTATGCTAAACAACCTGGCAGTGTTTGTGTCCTGTGTTTCGATTGATTGCTGATGGAGGAATGGTGCACAGCTCCATATAGATGAGGCCAGTGTGACTCCACTTGGCTTAGATCCAGCTCTCTTATTCTCTTTCCCTCACTCTTCCTGGCTCAAAAGAGATAGGTAATCCGCCTCTGCACTCTCTACGGAGTCATAAGATGCTGCTTTGTAAAACATTTTTTCTGCTTAGATATTTTTATAATTGCAGCTGAATATATGGTACATGCACATGCTCTGTAAAAAGGGCCCATGTGCTGGAATTTGACTTTGAATTGATGTTGATGATATTTTGCACAATATGTCTTCATGGTAGGGGTGGCTTGCAGACTGTTCGGCGTGCCGACGTGCTCAAAACTTTTTCACACTCTCACAGACTGCGCCCAGAACGGATAGGAGCTGAGAGATGGAAATAAATAAATAAATAAAAAATAACGTGGTGCATGTCAGCATTCACAGAAAGCACAGAAATAACTGGAGTGGTAGCCAGATTAGCTTTTTAACGACACAGCAACGTGTTTATTTGGAGCAAGCATGCAGCGGGCTATCGGGTAGGAAGTGCTGACAGCGACTTGAGAGAGAAACTGAGAATAGGAATGACATAAGCTGGTTATTTATACATTTTCTTAGTTTAACTGGAGAACCTCATTTCTGATTTCAGACACATTTAGCCTGGTGACTGAGGGTTAACGTCTTTCAGCAGGAAATCACACGCACTCACTCACTCACCCATTATCTGCACCGCTTAATTCGCTATACAGGGTCGTCCTATCCCAGGAGGCTTGGCTAATGAGGCGGGGTACATCCTGGACAGGGTGCCAATTCATCGCAGGGCGCAAACACATACACACATTCATTCACACACTACGGGCAATTTGGGAATGCCAATTAACCTCATCTGCATGACTTTGGACTGTGGAAGGAAACCGGAGTACCCCAGAGGAAACCCTCCAAGCAAACTCCATTCACACAGAGGCGGGATTCGAACCCAGACCCTGGAGGTGCAAGGCGACAGTGCTAAACACTACACCACTGTGCTGTCTAGAAGGAAATCTGTTTCAGTATTAAGAAAAAGTTAAAAACCTGCTAATGATTGCAGTACTATAGGGAGAGAGAGATAATTTTTATTATAGCTTTATATTCCGGAGATATACACTAATATGTCTCATATTTACTGCCTTTATTCGATTATTTTCCCATATTAACTTTTCTTTGATTTGCAGTTCTATTGCCGTTGCAACAGATAAAGTTTATTGAGTTTAACTATAATAAGTTGATTATAAATGTAATTGCAGTTCATGCTCATCTCCAGCACTATAACGTCATTACAAAATGAATAATGCAATTGCAAAGCACCTGATTATATCAGAAGAATCCCTGAAGAAGTCCTGTGTTAAACAGCACTACAGATACAGAACAAGTGAGAGAGAGAGAGAGAGAGAGAGAGAGAGAGAGAGTCATTTCTCTCAGGGCCGGTTAAGTTCAGTTAGAGAGGCAGAGGGCATTGATCAATGCTATGAAAGTGTATGTGCGTCTGTGTGTGTGTCTGTGTGCGTGCACACACGCTTTTTAATAATTGTACAGTTTAGAGGGCAGGATATATTTTACACGAATGAGTATAAACTGTTTCTGTTTCTGTGCTCCCTATTTCTCCTGTCCTTTTCCTAGCCTCCTCGACCATGTCCTCTCTGGGTGGACTGTGTGATTTTGAGGAGAATATGTGCGGCTGGACCCACGACCCCACCGGCGATGTGAACTGGGCTCTGCATAGCCCCTCAAATCCTGATCTGGACCTGCCCATGGACGCTGACGGTATGGAAGCCTTTCACTTACTCGCTATAAACAGTAACCCATAACATTAACATTTTATTAAGTGTCCACTTACCTTGGATACAGGTTTAATGAAAAGATATCCTGCGCTGGCAATCGGCTATTATACTTCGAGATTCTAATTAGATTTGATCATAACAGATAGGAAGCAGTGCAACCATTAACCTGCGCTCTGTCTGAAAGCCGGGGCTGTGCATCTAATTTAGTGTGGCCGCAGGTACAGGAAGTAGACGAGCAATAAATAACAGGATGCACAGTGAGTCATGAAGACTTTCATTTGCCTGTGTAAAAATACACACATGCAAGGACTATACTTCAGCAGTCTGTGTTATTGCTCAAGAGTAATTACGATGGTAGCTGAGGTCTGAAAATAGACGCAGTCCCTGTGTCATCATCGTTCCAGTGTAAAGAGCTCTGGTCATCTTTTTATCTGTCTCAAGCAAAGGGACAAGCTCTTAATGTAAATCATGAAACACACACACACACACATAGCCCCTGCTCCTGAGGATCTCCCGTGTCTGTTTTTCCAATTGCAGACCTACTTAATGAGAGAATCAGACGCTGGAGAGGAAAGTATTCTCCTCTGTTTAAAACATTACAAAAATCTGATCTTCTCCAGTTCCTCCTTCCAATCAGCATCCTCTCTTCTCTCTTTTTCCTTCCTGCTTTCTTCCCCTTGAAGGAATAGTCACTGCACTTTTCACTTTTCCAAACAAAGGCCTCAACCTGTTTAACCCATCCACTTAATGATTCATGAACTCAGCGCACATGTTCTCAGACCTTCATGTTGCAGCTAGAAGAAGAACCGAGGTGAAAGGGCACACGTTCCCCTGGCTTAATTAACTTCACCGAAACATTGTAATGATGCTCATCGACCTGTCTGTCCTGCTCCAGTTCTTCTCTGTAGGCACATCACTGTGCTAAATAAGCGCCCCATCACAGTAAAACCCCTTTACAAATGGCTAATTCATTATTATTCCCTGGATATAAAGCAGTAATCCGTATTGATTAGACACTCAGTAGGTTACTCACACCTATTACAGTTATGATAAGAAAAAAATTTGCCAAGTATAATAGGGTTCAGGGGTACATTGTTTAAGATTCAGCTCTACAGCAAGGTTAAAGGATATAAATACTACATCGTGGTATAGAGAATGGAGAACGTCCTGCTTTTTTTGTTTCCTGAGCTTGGAAAAATATATTACTTTGATAAATATTTCATTCTTAAAAAAAAAAAAGGATTGTGCAGTGTAGAGTGATAGTGACATATCCTTTTTAGCACAACCTTGGCAATATGATGGACTGAATTTTATTTCATTTTAACCAACTATGCAAACATGACTGAGCAAAAAAATGTAAATAAATAAATAAATAAATAAAATGGGCAAAGCAATAGAAGTGTTTTTATTGTTTTTTTCTTTTGCTATTAATAATTGTTAATATTATAATTATCATTGATAATAACAATATGCTCATTTTTAAAAGTTCTACATACTGTATTTGCAATGCCATTGAAGCACAATCGTCATTGACCATACCCGGTTGCATAGTCAAGTTTTAAGGGTTAAACAAAAGGACATATATTGTATATCATTTATTGATGGACCAGACACCCCTGTTCCTGTTGTTGTGATGGCAGTGATTGGTTGCTAGATATTAAGTACAAACAGATTTCTTTAGAAGTAACACCAATAAAACAAATTCGCAAATTGGTAAAAATGTTTATTATTACCCTCCTACTCTTTTTTTTCCAACAGAAGTGACAGCAGCCCTGTCACAAAGCCTGAAAGCCAAACACCATTATTCTGCCGAATAAAAGCCAAAGAGCAAAACCCCCCCCTTATTTCCAGAGCAGAATTTGTGTATCCTAAAGACCCTAATAGATCCTAATATTCCTAACCTGAAGTGTTGTTCTCCTCACATACATTAGCAGCGCTCACAAATGAGACACAATGAGCCCTAAATATAGAGACGGCAGCACTCAGTAACGCGTGATCTGTTTAGAGCAGATGTTGTGATGATAGCTGCCGAGCTGTAAATGAAAGATACAGTGACGCTTCTCGGAGTTCAGTGGTGCTCCACAGCCCTCAGCTGGTGAGAGGATCACGGTGTCGCTCTGACAGCACACTATGAGCTTTAATGCCACACTGTTGCACATTCAGATAGCACATACTCATCCTGCATGATAAATCATCGTCTGCTTTTGGATCTCATTAATATTAACATATTCATGTGTGTTAAACACATTTTTTGGCATTTTGTCTCAGGCCTGGAGTTTGATTCAAAATTTATTACTTTTTTTTAAAATTGTAACATAATAACAGGCATAACACTTGTCAGTGCCTGTATTGCAGGATTAATTATAATACATTATTGTTATTTCAATATTGAGCATTATTATACAATATCATTATGCAGTACTGGTATCTGTGTGTGACGTGCAAGTTACACAAGTTTGCATTTGTGATCATCAGTCTTACTATAATGAGTCAGGGTGTGCGCAATTAGTTCTGGCTTGCCGAATGTCCTGGGGGTTCACATATTCAGACCCTGGCAAATCTTTTCACACCCTCTCAGACTACACACTGAGAGCTACAGGGAGCTGAGAGATGCAAAAAAGGTGGCATTCACTGGGTGCACAGAAATAATCTGTCTCTCTCTCTCTCACACACACACACACAAACACACATAGAGGTCAGGCCTGCATTGAATTTATTGTCTATCAATAACCCCCTTCTCGATCCTCCTCCTTTTCAGATTACGGCAGCTTCCTGTACCTGGTGGCGAGTCCTAAGACCGAACACAAGCGTGCAAAGCTCCTAAGCCCCATAGTGGAACCCGAGCAAGGGCCTCTCTGTCTGCTTTTCCGTTACCAGCTCTCAGGAGAGGCGCAGGGAAGGCTGCAGGTCCTGATTCGCAATGACAACCAGGACGAGACCCTGCTCTGGACTCTGAAAACAGATCAGGACCACAAATGGAGAGAAGGACGAACCATCCTACCTCAGTCCCCTAAGGAGTACCAGGTGAGGAGACGTAGTCTGTCAGGTCCCTCCTCAGAGTCCTGATTCATCTCTCAGTCAGGAGGAGGTGTGAGGCTGCCTGAGCTCTTTCGCTTTCTCATTATCAAGTGCTGACATTAGCTGACGACGGATCCCAAAAGTATATTTTTGTAGGGAAGAATGAGTAATTAGAAACTCCAACATTTGGAAAAGTTCACTGTGGCTTTAATTAATGCACTTATTTTACGGGTAAAAGGAAAAAGTAGCCTTTTTAATGATAATTTAAATTTACTCATATTAAAATCAGTTAGATAAAGTGCTTCCATTTTAGATGTAGAGCATTAAAGGTCCCATGATTTACTGTTTTTTAAGTTAACACAGGTCACAGAGCTCCCCCTAAAGTCTATATGTTAAAGCTCCAGCTGAAATTTCCTTTCAGAAAATACATTTGTAATATCTCACACTCCGTTTATTTCAAACTTTTACCAAATGTGTCTTTTCAGTGTCTCTGTAAATGAACAACTGCTGTGCCCCGTCCTGGACTGAGAACCTCAAACTGAGTAACATGCTGGGAGAGGGGCTGCTCTCATATGAGGTCACAATAGGGGAAACATTTAATTGGGTTGTTCAAGCCCATATAACAACGCAAAAAGTACAACAACAACAAGCAGGGTCTACACACACACGTAATGTCTACAAATTACTAAAAATTTTATTTGACAATACAGGTCACCTTTAAGTATACATCTTATATGCATACTTTTATAAGTATATTATTCGATAACTGTTATGGATTGTTCAGTAACTCGAGTGAAACTAATAGAAAACTTTTGTATGTCTGGACACATTGAAGAATCCTAGGCATTTAAAGGGTCACATGGTACATAGTGTGCAGTGAGGATTTGTCTCTGATCAGTCGTCGTTGTGTACCTAAGACAACAGTAAAACCACAATACGTTTGATATTTTTTTGCCTCTATTTGCTCAGGTTGTCATCGAGGGCTTGTTTGAGCATGGCAGCCAAGGCCACATCTGGATCGATAATATCCACATGAGTGCTAGCACAGAGCTGGAACAGTGCACTGGTAAGTCCTGCACATTTTCCCTTAATTTTTTCTGTATGTCTATCTGTTTATCCGTTATCAGTTAAACATATCTCATGACACGGCGTTGCAGAAAGTTCAGTGCAGAAAAGAGTGAGCTCTTCAAGTTCCCTCTTCACACTTATGAATCTAGGTCACACTTGCCTTGTGGGCTCTGATCCTAATCTGGGTTTAATCAGATTTTTCTTCTTCTCCTCTCTTGTTTGCAATTAGAGCTTTTCAGATTTGAAGCAGGGAATTATTAGACAGCCATCTTGTCTGTCATGGATTTTTTTTTTTTTTTTTTGGTAGATCCACACAGAGAAGTCAGCAATGATCCTCTGTGTGTGTGTGTGTGTTTGTGCCTCTTACAGAGGAAAAAACACAGGATTCCCCGTGTGAAATCTCGTCCCACACTTCTCTCTCTGTACAAAACGGCCAGATAATTAATATTTGTGTTACACTGCGCACGTTCTCCTTTAATCCAAGCTTTGGGAGTCGTATTATCAATTAGTGGTGTTCGTCTTGAACACGGCAGTACTTGCACCCGCGCCAAATCAGTCCCCGCTCTCTGTGCGCAGCTTTTTCTAATTGCGTCTGCATTCCAGACTTTTCTAAACACCCCTTCTGTGTTTTCTGAGAATGTCCAGAGCACACACGCACCCGATCCTCTCTGTTGTCTATCTCTTCAGTTTCCACTCTCTCTTTCTCTCTCGCATGTTTTTTAATCATCAGCACAGCCATTCCCCGCACTGTACTGTGCAGATCTGAAGGGCCTCTAGAAGGCATGCTTTATGCCCTAGTCAGCTGGCATTCAGTGCATTGTCTTAAAGGGACTCTCCTACATTTTACAATCTAAACTCTACGCGTGGTTTTTTTACGGCCATTTAAAAAAAAAAAAAGTTTCCCTGTACAACAGAAAGAAAGGCATGTTTAACTGAAAATCTCTTATAACCGCAGTCGAAGGGCAGTTGTTAGGACCTCAATAACCATGCACAGTGATATACGAATTTATCAGTTTAAGAGTTTTGAAAATTAAGCCCTGTATCATTTTGTTCCTTTCAGAGATTAGACCACATTTCCAGCTGGAAGAATTTGTGGTTATCCATTACAGTGTAGTTATGTGCTTATGATTGCATGTGGATGCCACAAAACCTCAGGGAAAGCTCCTAATAATGCAATTACTATTACAGCATTGCTTCTGTGTGGGAAGTTAAACACAACAATCCAAGATGTACTTATATGTCTGCCTCATCTGAACACTGGTAAATGACAGGATTTAAGAAATTCCCAGATGCTTTAATTGTCAGTCAGTTCATAGTCAGTTCAGAATGGCTTGATGGATGTTTAAAGTTCTAAACCAGATGCAGGGTTGAAGAGATAATGGAATATTCCTTTAACGACTCAGTGCAATGAAAGGTGGACCATCAAAGATCAATGCATAACTTTAATGAAAGTCAGTCTATATAATTTTTACCAGACACTCGACGTTTTTTAATCAGTTCTTTCTGCGGTCTAATGTCTTCTTTGTATATTTCTCTGATTTCAGAACCTTTCCCCGCCTTTCCGCCGGAGATGACTGGTGAGTTTTTTCGTGTCATGTTCCCACGCTAATGATTGTCGTATTCCTGTGCAGATGTTTACGCTTCCTGCTTGTTGCCCAGCACAGCTTGCAGCAGCTGATTTGCTCTGTCAAAAAAAACAAAACAAAAAAAACATCTATTGGTTGTGTCTTTATTGTGATCGAAAAAATGCACAAGAGCTTCACGCATACATGTTTATATTATAGCAGGCCGAATCAGATCCGTTGTCTGTGAGACGCGTGTCCATGTCCTGTTTTCGGCATCGTCATATCATCGTTATCATCTTGCCATTCGCAGCATGGACTGTATTCCAGCATGCAAATGACAATTCATGTGAAAGAGTCCGTGATGTTTTGTGGTCGGTATTGTGGTGATGAAATGTGATGATCATGACACACGCGCGCGCGGATGCAGCACCAGCACCTTCTCACCTTCGCACATTTATCACCAGCGCATTGCAATCCTGACCCTAAACGAGCTGGCAGCTTTAGACGACAACAAGTTTAGAGCGGTTCTCTCTCTGTAGTCAGCAGGAGAGGTTGTGAGAGATGGAGTCAGTGGGTTCGTGCAGTGTGCAGCAGTTCCATAAGCCCTATTAGTGCACAGGCTCTCTAATGACGTATTCCTCCACTATCATCACACGCTCTTCTCTATCTCATTCTCTCTCCATATATTTTCCGCCGCCTAATATTCCTCTGCGCTCCACCTCTCTGGGTTTCCCTCACTCCGAATCCTGTAGATCCCCCCCCCCCCCACCCCCTTCTCCATCGCTCTCTCTCTCCTGCTGGCTCTCTGGATGAATTCAGCACCATATAAGGAGTGCTCTCGACTCAGGAGACTGACTTCTTAGTGGAATTCACTTTCTTTTCAGTGGCTGCCCATTTCCTTAGACAGCTCCTGGAGAAATGAGGCAGATACACGGACAACTCGAATGACACGCTTGTTTTACTTTAGAATTCAGAGACGGAAAATTAGATCAGATGAAGGTGGCGACGATAGTTGGGGGGTGGTGTGTGTCAGTGGCAGGGATTCGCCAGATCCAGTGTGTATGTGCGTACACAGAAAGAAAAGAAAGAAGTTGTTCGACTGCAATGCTGGATGGGGTTCATGGAGGAGCTTGGCTTGAGGCAGACGAAGCTGGCACTGATCCATGCATGAAAGAGCAGGCAACACACACGGACACATAACAACACATCAGGATTTTAGTGTATGCATGTGCACGCTCACTCACATACCACCGTACACGGTGACACTTTAATAAAAACTCCCTCTCTCTCTCTAGCTGAGAATTTGGCTTTATCTTGTAGACAGCTTCTGTCATGACATAGGATTTGACCAAATAGGAAAAGTCTTTCATCTCTATTCTGTTCCAGTATGTTAGATTAATACTATACGAAAAAAAAAAAAACCTAATCTATGACACCATCACGTAACATCTTTTTATAACATCCCATAAATTACCACAAAACTCCAGCAAAAATGTGGAAAAGCTTGAATCAGCTCTCAGCTTGAACTAATCATAAATGGCAAAGGGCTAGGGAGAGGCAACATGCATGCACATCTGCCTGTCTGTGTGCAGCGACTGTCCGTTTCGTTTCTGTGCGGCAAATCAAAGCCAAGAACCAATATAACAAAAGTAACAATCATAAAAAAAATCAGTCATGCTGGCATTAAGCGATGCAGTCTGCATGCTTCTCTACCCCAAGCCAACTTTTCTGTGTCTGTCCACCAGGGGGAGCCCTTCCTGGCATGAGTGATCCCACTGTAGACACTACAGTGTCCCTGCAGCCCATGCCTACCTACTGGTATTACGTTATAGCCGGAGGGGGCGCACTGGTGCTACTGGCCTCCATCACGCTCCTCATGGCGCTGTGCTGCCATCGCTACCACCTGGCTGCCAAGAAGAGCCAGCACTCGGTGTCCTACCACAGCACCCATTACCCAGGTGGCACTTCTACGGCGCCCGCAGTGGAGCCCATGCTGACCATTAGACAGGACAAACACGAGCCGTGCTCCCAGTGCTAAGTAGAGAAGGAGTGATGGAGACTGAGACTATTGAGAGGCTCCTAGACTCTCTCTCTCTCTCTTTCTCTCTGGCTATTATTCTGCTGCTTCATAACTACCAACCGGCACAGACGCCCAGTGACGCACCCGCAGTGCCCTTCAGGAAGGATTTTGCACCCGAGGATGACCTACACACCGTTTAATCTGGAGATATATAAAAACCATTGGTGAACGCAGACTCGTAAAAACGTGTAGTCATTCATATTAGGAGAACATGACACATAGTTGTATGTGGAGCTCTGATTGGAGTTTTGCAGCGTTTACAGTTCCAGTTTGTTGAGAAGAGACTTAGGTCTATCCAGAGTCCTGAGCGGCAGAAAGCCACCTCTGTGTGTGTGTGTGTGTGTGTGTGTGTGTGTGTGTGTGTGTGTGTGTGTGTGTGTGTGTGTGTGTGTGTGTGTGTGTGTGTATGTGTGTGTGTGTGTGTGTGTGTGTGTGTGTGTGTGTGTGTGTGTGTGTGTGTGTGTGTGTGTGTGTGTGTGTGTGTGTGTGTGTGTGTGTGTGTTGTGTGTGTGTGTGTGTGTGTGTGTGTGTGCGCGTGCTTCTCTCACTCCCTGGGTCTCCCTGGAGAGAGAGCGGCTGGATGGGAACCTGACTTGGCAGAGTTCTGAGCTCCTGCTTGTGACCAGTTCTCTTGCCAAGAGGAAAAATGCTGTGCAGTGCTGCCAGAACTACCGAGAGAGGGAAAACAGAAAAGTGATATGACAAAAACAAAAAAATGCAAAAAGGAAAGCTTTGTCACATTAAATGTTAGCATGTGGACTGAATAATGCACGCACATACACTTAAACAGACACTTGGCAAGGAAGAAGGAGTGTAAGTGGGAAAAAATGCCTTGTAAGCAGCAGTGTAAGAGATGCACAGTCTTTTTTTTTTTTTTTTAAGGAATGTGGCTTTGTGTGCCTTGTTAGTCCGTGTGTGTGGGTGTGGGTGTGGGTGTGGGTGTGTGTGGGTGGGTGGATGGATGGATGGATGGATGGATGGATGGATGGATGGATATATATATAAGTGTTCTATAGGTGCATGGGTGCAGTTGCTATCCCAGACTCACTCCACCTAAATGTTATACCTTGCTCTTACTTTTCCCACGAGTCTGTCTCCTAACTGAAGGGCAAATCCAGAAAGAAGATCTATATCTGTCTGTTGATGTGTACATTTTATTTCCTGACTGTCTATGAAGCTCTGTAACCTGCTTTGTGTCTAAAGATGTTTGATTTTTCTATATGCAAAAGTTATGTGACCCTGCCTTAGCCAGTCCTACACCTCTGAGCAACCCACAATCTTTAAGTCTCATCATTGGCCTTAAATATACGAGTGGCACAGGGCTGTTCAAAAGCCAGTCACTACAGAGCCTCAGTTTTTTGCAGAAAATACTTAATGTAGTTTACTAAATGTACTTTATATGCTAGTTATTTTCTGTAATATTTTTATATCCGACTCGATATGTCACGTTGCTGACTGAAAGGCTCAATGGAAACGCATATGCACATGACTGATGCACTGATTACCGTTCGGCGTTCTTCGGTAGCCGATCACGTCTGTTCGAATTCTGTTGCTGTTTTGACTGCTTTAGGCTGTTTTCATGGCTTGTATGGAAGCGGAGAGAGAAACTCCAGCTGTGAATGTGAACGTGTGGCTTTGCTTGGCTGCTCCGCTTCATGTTCGACAGTGGTGGGGCTTTGCCATGTTCGATAGCACCGCAGAGAGCGAGAGAACTTACAGACTCTATACGTCTCAACACTGCACACTGTGTCGAATCTGACGGCTTTCCTGTACGGTTCCGCTGTATCTCAAATATACAGAGTTATTTTTGTGCAATTATCATATTTGGAAATGTGTTTATATGGCATTACAACCTTGATGTTTGATGATGTGCATACTGTAATACATGTTCATTCTAAAGTGTCTGATAGCTTTAAAGTGTATGTTCTTGACTTGAGTATGAAAGTGTGAGGTTTGCCTTTTTTTTTTTTTTTTTTTTTGACAATCCCCTACTAACATGTGATTACTTATTACAGACTCATTGATTCTATAGAGATCATCATTGAAAATTGGTGCAAATCAAAAGATGTTCATTATATTAGATTGGATATTATATTGGGTAAACATACAACGCAGCCAAGATGCACGGCCTGGAGCGAGATTCATGAACATTCCGTAAAACATGTTATTCCCTTTAGTTATAAAGTGTTTGAGGCATCATCCATTATAAAGGAAAGCTGGCCTTTAGGTAGATGCTTCAGGTTTTGGCAGCATCAGATGCATTTTGGGATTAAAGGAGGATGTAAATCCCCCCCAAATCTTCTCCTGTCCTCCATATGGCAATAGGTGAAAATAATCCTCCATTACAGAGATGCAAGCCATTTTCGCCCCATTAATCTGCTCTTCAGAAAAGAATGCATGGAAAGGTGGAAGGAGAGATCAAAGCGAGAGGTCGGTCTAAAGATACACCAGCTCTGATTCGGCCCTGGAGTCTGAAGGGGTTTGCTTAAGAACACAAAAGCACATGAAAGCCGCTTGCAGGCAGCCAGATAGAGCACCTGACCTGGCAGACCCATGATGACGCCGGGAGAGGAAAAAAACCTATTCTCTTGCTCCATGTTCCGTCTTTTCCTCCCTTAATCCCTGCGTACTGTACATTAGATCCTTGTTAAGAAAATTACCACCACTTTAAAGAGGCCAGGATCCAGGCAGGCCTGTCTATCATGCAGAAAGCAGGCTGTCGTTATGGCTTTTGTTTAAGATTAAATGATAAAAGTACAATGATGGTAATTTTTTTTAAAGTGATGGCAGCACACTAACACTGGCTTCAAAGCTTTTTATCTTGCAAACAATGCAAAAAAATGGCAACCTCCATCACAGTGCTTGCCCCTTTCTATTAAGAATGATGTCACTGTCAATTTGTCTCGTGAAGTGCCAATAAGAAATCCACCCTCCATTTCCTTCTCAGTGTTCATTTCCTTTATTCTGCCTGTGAGTCTAGCTCATGGGCTCATGCGTTTTATTCTGACATAAGGCTTTTTACACAGACTACCCAATAATAATACCATCAAAGTGTTTGATTTTCCTATAGGAATGCCAGCTTTGGATGGTTTTATTTATGAGGAGTAGTGTTTTTTTTCCCCCCCTCCTCTGAAATTGACAGGTTAGCAGAAATACAATCCGGTCTTGATGTGCTTTTATATCAATCACGGCTGCCCTGTGCGATTTCTGTGTAGCTCTAAATATTTCTAATTAGATAATGGGTCGATTGCATTTTATTAAGCCTGCCGTAAGCATTCTTTCTCTGGGCCTTTTTCCTTTTGCTGTCCATCAAATGATATTAATGAGCAAAAGCACTTAGGTCCGCCTGGCCGTATACCGGCCTCACAGTGCCAAGAGCCTGCCTCAGCACAAAAACACACTGTGTACGCACAGTCTGATGTATAGCTTTAGAAACATATGTCATTTTAATATTACTTAAGGTTGTCATATTTGAATATGTTTCTTTTTTTTTTTTTTTGTGTGTGCGCGTGAGTAAAAATGTTCATAGTCTTAAGATACCGATGTGATACATCTGTGCCTGTGTGCTCCCTGCATCCTCTCTTTGTGTATGTTTGGTCTTGACTGGGATTGTCTGTTTATGTGCCATTTCTGCGCTGCACTTCAGCCTGTTTCAAAAAGATTTGAGGAATATTTTAGCCTGTCGAATTTTATGGTCTTGGAAAACGTTGTGCGGAATGTAATAATAAAGTGATATTTTTCTACAAACTGTATCTGGGGTGTTTTGTAATGTCACAATCCTGCACTTTATGTGTATTTGTTGGTTGATTGCGGGTGGCATTTTTTTCATTATGCCGGTGCTTAAAATGTAAAATGTACTGCATACGTGTCAGTTCTGCTTCAGTGAATAGCCAATAAACAGTGTGTTACTGAGGATGCTTAAACTTGTATTTTCATGCAGTTAGAGCTGAAGTCATACTGTAGCACGCACTCATTTAGCAAAAAAAAAAAAACATGTAAGGTTATTCTCTTATGTTCTGTGTGTATTTGTTCAAGCTGAACCCCATTAAAATTGCTCCTTATTTTTGTTTCATGTTCAGATCGAAGACCTGTCGAATTTGGGAACAATCCTCTGTTTCATGACAGAAATCGCGTAGATCAAGGTGAGCCTTTTTTTTCAGTGGGTGTAGTTTGTTGTATCTAATTACCTAATTATTTTTTATAAGAGCCATATTAACTTTAACATACTGATGTTTCTATGATGGTCCTGTTTTGAGGTATCAAACTAGGGGCCACATGAGGATATTAAAAACGTTTATTTATTACCCCCAGGGATTCGGAGCCACAGAGGCAATAACAGATGGAGCCATACTGTATGTTTCTATTCCAACTAAACAGTGTCATGTGACTGACAATGTCCTCCATGTCCTCCACGTCCATAGGTTTTTCGTTTTCCGCGTGGAGCACACCCGAGCCTTCACGTAGCCCTCCAGTGACGCGTGTCTCTGAGAAGGACAACGCCTGGCTGCTAACTCTGGACCCCATCCTGGTCACCATCATCGTGATGAGCTCTCTGGGTGTGCTGCTGGGCGCCGTGTGTGCCGGCCTGCTGCTGTACTGCACCTGCTCCTACAACGGCCTCTCGTCCAGGAGCTCCACTACGCTCGAGAACTACAACTTCGAGCTATACGACGGCATCAAGCAAAAGGTGATCAACCAACAACGCTGCTGCTCAGAGGCCTGAAGTCTCGCTGCGACAATTACAGCTCAATTACAGACTGTGAACGAACCTCACCGTCCTGCCAATGGCCCACCTGCCACTCAGAGCAGATCTCTGATTTGCCAACATGATTCACAGGTGCTCCCAGTGGACTGTGGGAAAATATCAACACATATCAATTGAATGCCTATCCCAAAAATAATGAACAAAATAAAAAAAAAAGTGTATATGAATATAGATTTGTAAAGATAAAAAAAAAAAAAGATCTAAAAGTGGTTAATGGGAGTTAGAAGTGAGTGGCACTAGAGCTTTGTAAACGGATCATCGCTTGTGACGTCTTGGCCTCCATTTTGTGAAAGACGTGGTCTAGATGATTGTGGACATGTTGTTTAGTTTTAGACCTGTGTCTTTATGCACATCTGCTTGAGTTTTTGCTCTGTACCATAGCCATTCTTCTGCCATCTTTTTGAGCTGTGTCAAAACCTTTTTAAGCCAGTCTTATACTTATGTTGAGTCTGTTTTCTGTTGTGGTTCATTGTTATCAGAAGCGGGTAGATGAAGAAACCGAAATGTTGTATTACATTTGGAAGAAAAACCCTTTGGCCCAGTAAGTTAGATTTAAGTATTAAGATTGTCTATGGTGTTCTTTTGCTTTTGTTCGTTGGATCTATACGCATGGCATAACGCTGTGTGAAGCACTGAAGCTTCATTTTAATTGCAACCTATGGATTGCGAAGAGCCACTGAGTTCGAGTGTTGGAGACATGGGAGAAAGACGAGGCTTATCCGCCTACGGACAGACGGTCTTCACTACATTCTAGCTCCCTTATCCCATACCCTAAAGTGAAAGGACTTGGCAAAGAAAAAGAGACTTCATTAAGGGAAGCTGGAAAACAAATCCCCAAGCTTCTTATATGGACCCACAAGTGAGCCTTAAGCGAACTGTCTTTGGAGGAGAGCCATTGAGAAACACCAGTTCTTGGGTTTTAAACCTCCGGGGCCTTGGTGAAATTGGGCCTTATGTTTTCTTTCATTTCACACCTTTTCACACACAATGTTACATTATGAGCTGTTAAAAAAAAGAGAGTAAAAGATCAACGAAACCACAAGAGCAGGTTTGCGGTAAAACAGAATTTTCACAGCGTGTTTGTCTCGTTGTGAAACGCGAAAGCGAATACGATAATATGTGTTTAAATCTCTTCATTGTACCCACTGGCTGCCCTGGCAGCACCCTACAGAGGCATGCTGGGAGCTGTCAGGATTGTGGTGGAGTGTACTGATTAGGAAACTCTGAAAGCAGAAAAAGATAAGAATTGCTTAGCTGCTTTAGAGAAGTGAGAAAGAGTGAAAGAAAGAATGAAAAAGAGGGAGAGACGTTCTGTCCAGTTCTGTCACTGGACGTTGTTGACTCTTTTCCAAGTGCCTTGGAGCTCTGACCTGTTTTAGCTTTGCTGCAGAGGTGTGAAAGTATTACCTCTTCTGTCTGGGACAGGGGGTCAACACCAAAAGACGTGGAAATCCCGGCACTGGTCAGATGATTCAAAATTTCCTGTTTGTAGACTTTGTACAGAAATATGTTCTTTTTATTGGTATTATTATTATTATTTAATAAAGGATGAATAACTGATTCACATGTGATGTGGGATGTCATTCTACGTTATTTAACATGAATAAAAAAATTTAGTAATTTACTCACATAATTTCCATATTTCCATGGTCCATTTTTGTGTGTTCTTAAATCTACAAAATCATTTACTCACACAATGAACTCCTCTCATACTTGAGCAGGCTGAAAGCTCACGGCCACCCGCACTCCCCAGCCATTTCACTCTCCCTCCCTTATCCCATGTTCCTGTGAGGGCATATTACTCATCACACCGGGACCCACTCATTTAGGAGTTAGTCATCATCTGTTTAAGGTTTTCCTACTACATGCACACAGACACTCGCAGAACATCAGGATCAGTAAATGAGTTTCACCTTCTCCTCCCCGCCCTCCTCTTCCTGCCTGCCACAGAAAAACAGAATACAAAAATATGCTTCAGTGTTCTGTGATCTTGAGGGAGGGAAGGATGAACTCATTGGTTTACAGACTCTACCTTTTATCTAGTATGCTTTCATCATGTTCTCTAACATCAGTATCAACCCACAGCCTTTGGAGCCCAAAGTGGGGTGAGCAGGAGCGTGAGCACTGACCCTAAGCACTAAGGCATACACTGTGTATAATGCACACAACATTACAGATATATATACACACAGTATTTAGCCCATCCTTTTTGCTGCATCATTTCATTATTTGGCTACCCACTGCTGACTAGAGCTGAACGACATTAGTTTTTAGTATTTGTTAATGGGCAATTCCATGCAAAAGTCAACGTTACCATAGAAAAAATAGTAGGCATAATTCTTAGGCCTCCAACCGAACCATACAGTATATTGACTTAACTCTTACTTGTAAATGAATGTACAGTACTGAGCATCAAATACCACAAAGAGGCATAAAATGATGAATATAAAAAAAAAAAAAAATAAAGGAAAAAAACAGACAAAAGTCTCCAATTAAATTAAGGATTTAATAATTTCATAGTATGTTTTTCATAATTTCTATTTTAAATATTTCATAATAAAATTCACCACTCAGGCGTGTTCTTTATATAGTTTGTAGAGGACTGCCAGACACGCTACATTCATAATGCCAGTAAAATAATTCATTCCAAAAATGACAATAATTTTTTCGAAAATAGAAAACCTGTACTCTCTCATAAAAATAAAAGTTTCTCTTATAAAAATCTATATATATTTTTTTAGGATGTAAATGATGTTTCAGGGTGTAAACTTTTTGCATTTAAAGTTATCCAAGCTTAGTAAGTCACTGATACTATGCTTGCCAAAGGTCTATGAATTTTTGTTTACCATTATGTGTCCAAATGTTACATCTGTAATGTTGAAATCACCCATTTTGCTTAATTTTCTAAATAATAATTTACAGCTCAATAATACTTTTTTTTTATTTTTAGATTGAATATTTTAGCAATCCAGACAGCAATCCTTTCATACCTATTTTACGAATTGTTTCTGTTGCACAGGACCTACGGTAGTCTATCCAGCATGCACATCTGCTATCTGACAGAATTATCACTGGTGTCCCACAAGTCTCAATGCTCGTCATTGTCTGTCCTTCCTTTCTGCCTGTTCTCTCAGTGAGGTAATATCCTCATGGTTTTTCATAAATAATTCCTTGATTTTTGCATGCCAGTTCATGCCATATCTGATAATCATACCATCATAGGTACTGCCTAAAACCAAATCCCAGCAAGATAAACAAGTATATCTTCATAGAAGAATATAGTGGCCAACAGGAATGCAGCTTGATAGTATTTTAGACATTGTGTTATTTGTGCCAGTATGAGAATGTGTTGATATTTGATGATTCATACTATATGAAGCACATCTGTAAGTTGCCCTGGATAAGGAGGTCTGCCTAATATTGTAAATATAAATATAGACAGCTCATTAATGAGACCAAATGAAGGCACATGAAAGGATGTCTTCAGCACTAACAAAAAGACGTTGAGCAAGAACATTTTCTACTTGAAGAAATCAGATTCATTGTTTTGTTAGTTGCATTTGTATGGATCCTAATAGTCCACTAATAATCATAATAATAACAGCCCAATCAGCACAGAAACACATAATGTAAGCAAATCAATCGGAACAATCTTGACTGATCTGTATTAGTTTTCAAAAATGAATAAGCGAGGTGATGTAAACCTTTGATAATCCATTCAATATGTAAATATTAGCCATATAACACTTTTGATTCCTCGCCATGGATTGGCACTCCATTAACCGTGTACCTTGCCTAGTGCCCCAAGTCTCCTGGAAAAAGCTCCAGACCTCCTGAAACCCTGTGCAGGATAGGTGGTATAGAGTTAGAGTGTGAAAACACCTCTGATCATTCTCTATTGTTGGAAGGAATATATTCTATTTGTGCAGGTCACAACTCTCTCCTAACAGTCTTTGCTTTAGCTTTTCATCTAGAGCGGAGAAAAAGGCCTTGATTGGGTTGTATTTCATGTGCAGAACATTATTTAACCAAACAGGTTAGGCTGAATCCTTGGTGAAATTTGTGGGGAAAGATGAGAAGCCTAAAGTAGCCTCTAAAGCTCAGAGCATTTTAGCCATCATTTGTTTTGCAGTTTTTTTTTTAAATAAGCATATACACTCACCTAAAGGATTATTAGGAACACCTGTTCAATTTCTCATTAATGTAATTATCTAATCAACCAATCACATGGCAGTTGCTTCAATGCATTTAAGGGTGTGGTCCTGGTCAAGACAATCTCCTGAACTCCAAACTGAATGTCAGAATGGGAAAGAAAGGTTATTTAAGCTATTTTGAGCGTGGCATGGTTTCTGGTGCCAGACGGGCCGGTCTGAGTATTTCACAATCTGCTCAGTTACTGGGATTTTCACGCACAACCATTTCTAGGGTTTACAAAGAATGGTGTGAAAAGGGAAAAACATCCAGTATGCGGCAGTCCTGTGGGCGAAAATGTCTTGCTGATGCTAGAGGTCAGAGGAGAATGGGCCGACTGATTCAAGCTGATAGAAGAGCAACTTTGACTGAAATAAGCACTCGTTACAACCGAGGTATGCAGCAAAGCATTTGTGAAGCCACAACACGCACAACCTTGAGGCGGATGGGCTACAACAGCAGAAGACCCCACCGGGTACCACTCATCTCCACTACAAATAGGAAGAAGAGGCTACAATTTGCACGAGCTCAGCAAAATTGGACAGTTGAAGACTGGAAACATGTTGCCTGGTCTGATGAGTCTCGATTTCTGTTGAGACATTCAAATGGTAGAGTCAGAATTTTGCGTAAACAGAATGAGAACATGGATCCATCATGGCTTGTTACCACTGTGCAGGCTGGTGGTGGTGGTGTAATGGTGTGGGGGATCTTTTCTTGGCACACTTTAGGCCCCTTAGTGCCAATTGGGCATCGTTTAAATGCCACGGCCTACCTGAGCATTGTTTCTGACCATGTCCATCCCTTTATGACCACCATGTACCCATCCTCTGACGGCTACTTCCAGCAGGATAATGCACCATGTCACAAAGCTCGAATCATTTCAAATTGGTTTCTTGAACATGACAATGAGTTCACTGTACTAAAATGGCCCCCACAGTCACCAGATCTCAATCCAATAGAGCATCTTTGGGATGTGGTGGAACGGGAGCTTCATGCCCTGGATGTGCATCCCACAAATCTCCATCAACTGCAAGATGCTATCCTATCAATATGGGCCAACGTTTCTAAAGAATGCTTTCAGCACCTTGTTGAATCAATGCCATGTAGAATTAAGGCAGGTCTGAAATCGAAAGGGGGTCAAACCCCGTATTAGTATGGTGTTCCTAATAATCCTTTAGGTGAGTGTATAGGGCTCAGGATTGTGCGGTGTAGGGTGACCTTTTTATTCAGCACAAAACAAGTAATGTAATTAACTGAATTTTAGTTCATTTTAACCGACTACCCAAACATGACTGAGTTAAAAATAAAAGAATGGATCACATAGGAAAAGAAATAATACAGATTAAAATTTTTATGTTTTTAATGTTGTTTTAGGTTGTTTCTATAACCAAAAAGAATATCCAAAAACCCAAATACACATTTTGAAGTCTGAAGCCTGATGAAGTTTTTTTTTTTTTTATTCGTCATTGACCTACAGTATGCTGTGTTGCTGGTACGTATCTGTGCCACTTGGGGTGCCTTCTTCTGTTATACAATCTGTCAGATTAAACATTTAAAAGTGGGAGGAACCACTGTGCACATGTCAAAATTAGTTATATGTTTTTAAACATGTAAAAACATCGGACTGGGGTTGCTCCCTTATTGAGCATGTACAGTACAGTGACATATGTTACATGGCTTAAAGGGTTTGAATACCCGACTATCAAACCCATATATGATTGATCCCGTTCCAAGACCATGGTGTCAATATGCGCCCCACGCTGTTATACAGTAACAGCTTCCACTTCTCTAGAAGAGCTACCACCAGAATGTGGATGGGAATTTCTAACCATTCAGGCACAAGAGCATTATTGAGATCAGGCAGTGATGTGGAGAAAGAACGCCTGACACTCAGTCAGCAGTCCAGTCCATTCCAAAGGTGCTCAAAGGGCTCGAGGTCAGGGCTCTGTACTTGGTTCCTTCCATAATAGTTATGAATAGAAATTCATACAGAATGTAAAGACCGCCTTAACATCTGTGTATTTTCTTTTCTTAATAAATGTCAGATCTGACATTGGACTTAAGCTTAAACAATAAGTGGTTTATTTTGAATAAATATAATTTATAGTACTGCAAGTTCATAAAAAGTATCTGTTTCTAGCAGGCTCTGCTTTTTTTGATAAATATTTGTTTCTCTTGTGATCAAGCAGAGATCTGCAAAGATACAGAAATTACTTTTTTTGCCAAAAGTAATTCTCCTTGTGCGTAATTACGATGTGCTGAATATTGACAGCCTGGAGCCCAATAATGTAATAAACAGAGGTCATGTGCTGCCATTCCTCTGTATTAACATGACATCATGATTATGAGAGTCACATCACACTGTGTTAAAGCCCAGTATGAGTGAAGCAGAACGGATGCACGTGAGCTGTCATGCATGATGTCAATAAGGAACGTCGATCTTCCATATTTTGTACATTTATAAGTTATAACCCACTGACTGATGATGTCAATATCTGGCGTTAAATACCAAAAGCCAGTGAAATAGAAGAACTTTCTAACATTTCTATCATAGCGTAGTTCAAGACTTAATAATTACACCTATCAAACAGTAACTGACTCAGCAGCTAGGGATTTCTTCTACTACTCAAAATTTTGTGAATTTGATTGTTGGTTTCCTTGTCTGATGAAAGCTACGTAATCGGGACCAAACTCCACAACTCTTAATCTGGACAAAAATGCATTCTAAAGTTCAGCTGAGACTCATAAGAAGCTTCTACAGTCTCACTGGAATAAATAGAGATGGTACTTCCACTGAACTTTTTATACTGTATGACTAACCGGAAATGGCTATATGGCTCTTTCCAAAGAAAGAAACAAGTAAAATTTGTACTAAATACACCATACTTTACCAACTCAACTCAATTTGGCTCAGTCTGACTGCAGAAACTCAACTGAACTTGGGAATGCAAGCAAGCACATTTATAAAGACCAAGACCCATTGTAATGTCCTTAAGTGCACCAAAATTTTGATATTTAGGACAGACTTGAATAAACCTGAACTATTTCTTTAAACTGTTACTATTTCATTGATGGTTACATTTGGTTAGATTACTTAAACGCATTCTCAAAAGATTTATCATTACTGTTCAATAGCTTTTAAATGAGTCCTGTTGAATACCTTTAAAACTTTATTTTTCATAATGTTAAGTCAAATCAAAACACTAATACTGTAATACCTCTGCATACGAACGCCCCACCTCAGAAATTTTCACCTTAAGAAATAAAATTTTGCAAGAAAATTGCAAGTATTTTTGGCATACAAAGTCAACAGACTGAACGCCGGCTAAGTTGCGCGTACGTCTGGGAGCCAAAACTTCGAAAGTCAAACAAAGAGAGTTTACATACTCTTTTGTGATTTTTCTTTTGCATTTTGTGCAAGATATAGCATCATCGGCCGCAAGAATGGTAGCCAGGTTGGTAGCAAGAAGAAAACGGAGCCACTTTCAATTTTGTTTTTTAAAGCAGCCGGTGCCAAGAGGAGCCATAAATTAAGGGTAAGTGAGGTTTAATGTCTATTTATTTCATATGTTACTTTATTTACATGTCATTTCCAAATGTTTTTATTTCTTTTTATATACAAAAATATATAGTGTGGGAAAATGGTAATATTAGTAATATTTTTGCGTGGCTGGAAAGAATTATCTGCATTTACATTATTTCCTATGGGAAAATGCTTTTCACAATGCAAATTTTCACCTTAAGAATTTAACAGAATAAATTTGTATGCCGAGGTACAGTACCACTGTACTTGATTCATCACTGATAAAACTTGCTCCATGAAACATTATCATAATGTTACACTTAACTGTTAGTGTATACTGCTTTACACCAGGAAAATATACTTTTAAAAGGGTTGGTTCAGCATCCTAAATGTTCTTCAGTCTCTTCCTGAAGGGTCCTAAGTACTGTACAACTCAACAAGAGAGGATTTACCTATCAAAAACCTTACAAATTAAAATCTTTTGGAAAGATGCTAGCAATAACCAAATAAAGAAATTTAAGGGGACTTTATTATTTTTCCATCACAATCGAACTATGCCATGACAATTTATTCAATCGCACAACTCTTAACCTTCAAACCAGCGTTCCACATTCAGTCTTCAAAGTTCTTTTTTTTCTTCTTCTTCTTTTTAATATGAAGCAGTGATTTAAGTGAGTTTAATCCTTAGGGAAGAACAAGAATGACTCATTCCTTTCTCTTTCTTTTTAATTAGATACCTATGTAGTATAAAGATGAAAAAAAAAAAGAAAAACGTTTGTAACAAGATTTGGAAAGTGCTTTAAAATCATCACATTATAAACGATGCTGTTGTCTGTCACAGTGACAAACCAAGCTAGAGGAGATCTGAGGCGTAAATAGGACACGCTTCATATATAAATACATGGTTGATTACAGCCTGTAGAGAAAGAGGGACGGGTGCAGTGGAGAGTGACTAAGATCTGTTGGGACTCTTTTTGGATGGAGCTCAGTTTCCCAGTGGCAGATGGCTGTGAGATGGACTGATCGACCAGTGATGACAGAAAAAAAAGTTGTTTGTTGTGTTGATTAGTTAAGCAAACAGAAAGACTTTCATGAGTGTCCAGAGTTTTCTCAGTGCCTGCAGTGTCTGTGTACTGGAACCGGTGTAGAAAATCTTTTCTCCTTAAAGCAGCTAGTTTCATCCAAGGGAAATAATACTGTAGTTTATAGAGTACTCTGGTTCTGCTTGAAAGCCGTTACGGATGGACTTGGCTATGTAGGTCAGCTAAAAACAGCACTCGCTTTTCTCTCTCCAGCCAAAACCAACCAGAACCCTTCATTGGTGAGCGGTTCAAAGTGATAGGATTCTTTACTGTTTTTCTTGTGTGTGTGTGTTTTTAAATACCTTCCGAATGAATCAGAAAGAAAATGTTATTTGTTTTATTCAAAGCAAGGTTTGATCTTTATTGACTGACCACACTTGTTTTAATGTGAAGATTCTTTCTTTCGGCTGCTCAAATCAAGGATCCATGTATAACTTGGCACAGGTTTTACCCCGCATGCCCTTCCTGATGCAACCCTCTCATTTTATCAAGGCTTGGGACCGGCACTGCATGCAGCGGCTGGGTAGGGATGGGGTGCAGCAACCAACCAACGGCGGGACTCAAACCCGGATCCTCAGATTATTGTTAAAAAAAAAAAAAAAATTTTTAATTAATAAATCTGCTTTGCTTGAGATGCATCCAGACGGTTCCTCAATTTTTCTTAAGAATCACTGCCTTAATGACATCACTTTGCTGTGTTTTGTCACTACTAAGTTAATGTGCAGTGTCTTGCAGCCTGTGGGAGTTAATGTTTTAACACATGATTGCAAATGCACAAACAGCACTACCGTAGTCACCGTCATTATTTTTCATGCATGAGCACAATAAATATACAAAGATGTCCTTTGGGATGTGTGTAGGTCTGAGTGTGTGTGTGTGTGTGTGTGTGTGTGTGTGTGTGTGTGTGTGTGTGTGTGTGTGTGTGTGTGTGTGTGTGTGTGTGTGTGTGTGTGTGTGTGTGTGTGTGTGTGTGCGTGCTCGAAGAGTAAGCCTTTTGTCAACAAAGATGTGTAAACATTGCAGATGACATGTTTGGGTTTTTGCTGAGAGTTTGTACAGTAGTCGGTGCTTTTGCAACTGTCCTGAATCATTTGGGAGAAACATGCCGGTGCTGAGAAGAGCCCGGGCATTATTTTGACTGAATGAAACCCCAGAAGAAATCTTTAATACATGACTCAATTATCTTTTTTTATGCCCAAAATAAATTTCATACCTACCAGCAAAAGCACAATACACTTTTCACATCACTTTGTTTGATTATTGTTGTGTAAATGTACATAATATATAACAAAGAAATAGCAGGGGAGAGAATAATTGGAAATGTTGTTTTGTTTTTTTAATACTTTTTTTTTCCCCAAAGATTTTGATTATTATCATGGCTGGCAGGAAAAAATATAGTTTTCTTTCCCCTCATGTAGGATTTCTTTAAAAATAATTATTGTGAATTTTTTTTTTAATACATTTGCTTTTTTTCATTATTAGTGAAAATGCTGTTTATTTTGACGGAGAATGGTTGCTTATGCATTTTAAGACGGTCATAAAAATGAGAAACTCGCTGTTATATTAAAGCTATAAAAATGGCCTCTATTATTATTGTTATATATCATCTTTTCTGCTGATTATTTATTCAGAAGATAATCAAATTCAGATCTCGAGCAATGATAATGGTAGCGTGTGTGAGAGAAAAAAGGAGAAAGAGAAGGGTACAGAGCGGGGAAGACAGAGGGAGAGAGTAAGGAGGAATAAATTTTAGGTGAAATGCTTAATTGCAGTATAAATAATGCATAATTTTATGCTGTTAGTGTTACTTTGGGAAAGACGAATTAGACATCACATTCATTGCCTCATATTTTTCTTATCAGCGAGAGATCAGAGAGAGAGAGAGAGAGAGAGAGGGAGGGAGGGAGAATTATGATGGTTATGAAGTGTGGTCTGGGAATTCAATATCTGACATTTTGACAGCTGTTCTCGGAAACTATTCTTTTCTCTGTACATTGTACGTCTTGCATTTTTCAGCTCTAACCTCCTTACACCCTTCCATTCTGGTCTGTGAGAAGAGTGAGATAATGAATGGGATGTCTCATTTAACTATACAAAGAGGAACATGTGCAGAATTGTACAGTTACACCTGTCTTTCTCTTCATTTGCACTACCTGTTTGCAGCAGTATTTGGAAGCTCTGTTTGATCAGCATCACTTGCAGGTTTGTTGTTATCCGTTCCCCAATCGTGGTTTTTTTCTCATCTTCTCATTTTCTCAGTTTCTGATCATTCATACATTTTTTTTTTCTTCTGGTAGAAATGGCAGCTGTGTCGGTAGGGTGTGTGAGTTCCACGTCTGACAATTCCTCAACCTCAGCTACATCACTCCAGTTCATAATACTGTGATCACGAGAAATCTGTGTAGAATTTTTTCTTTTTTTCATTTTTAATCCCTCTCAAACAGTCATTATATTTGTTTGTTCTTTCTCACAATTGTTTCTATGAAACTTATTTGGTTCAATTTTTCAAAGTATAAACAATCCAGCTTAATGTAAACCACTGGACAAACAGTTGTTAAGGCTGCAATAAATCCATATTTTGCTGCAATCATCACTTCCCAGAATACCACACAGCCTACAAATATGGCCACTGAGAACTACAACTCCCAACCATTGGAGACACTCTGCCCTCACAATCATTCTCTTACTGGTCACACTCACCTGTGCACGATTACTAGTAGGATATTTAAACACACACTTTGTTGGATTTCCCAGAATTCCAATACTTTCTAACCTGTGATTGCACTATATGACTAAAAAGAAATATAACCATCATAACTACCTATCAATTTCTGCTTTTTTGAACGTATAATTCCAGACTTGATCCCGCTTTGCTGTTATAATAACCTCCACCTTTCTGGGAATGCTTTCTCCTGGATTTTGCAGCATGACTCTTGAGAGTTGCTCATTCAGCCACAAAAGCATTAGTGAGATCAAGCACTCGTGTCGAGCAAGATGACTTGCAGCACAATCGCTGAAGGTGAATTGTTATGCTACAGCATACCGTATTAAGACATATATATATACTGTATATATATATATATATATATATATATATATATATATATATATGTGTGTGTGTGTGTGTGTGTGTGTGTGTGTGTGTGTGTGTGATGGTCAGGAGGCTACAGAAATGTATTAATTTATTCAGACATCAATAGTAACTGTTTCATGGTTATAGTGCTGGTGGGAATACACTTCAAGTGGGATGTCAGGCGCACATGCGTCATACACACCAACAGGCATTTTTGCATAGTCAGTTCACCTAAATGCATGTTTTTAGGAGGTGGAAGGAAACCGCAGAATGTGTGGGAAACATATGTGGGAAGAATGACTCTGCACAGATGCTGAATACAGCTCCGGATTAAACCAGAACCCCCAGGACCTGTAAGGCAACAACACTACCTACTGATCCACTATGCTTCTATTACAGGTATTTTTGAGTTCAGTTTCATTTCTAGTGTATAACAATGTTACACAACTCCTAAATTTTTTTATAAAAATTCTAATAAATAAATTGCTTGCCTGAAGAAGTAGGTGTTTGTAAAAGCAACAAGTGAATGCAAGCTTTCTTGATACACTGAGCAAATGCATTGAGCTACACACGCACGCACACACGCACACACGCACGCACGCACACTCACACATAATCAAACACACTCAGGAGCTTGTAAATTATTTTGCACGTTGGGCAAAAAGCCCATTACCCCTTTTGTTCATTTTATAGTCTGTCTCCAGAAGTTTCCAGCACCCTTCTGTGGTCTATCTCAGTCTTCAGCATAGGAGCCCACAGGCCTTGTGCCTGGGTGTCCATGGCCACAAGCAGCAGCTGCACAATCCTCCTGAGAGCACAAACCACAGTGTGTAATACAAAACAAACACGCTTGCACAAACTGCTTTCCATTTGCCACTCCTTCTTTCCACTCTCTCTTATTTAATGGACTGATAGTGAAAATTCCATGGGTACAACACAGTGTGGGGGTGCATTCCAGATTACCACAGGATCTGTGGAAGCCTATCATTACCTTTCCAGTCAAGCTAGGCCTGCATGTCATTCATGTTTTTGTCAATCACAGTCACTTCCACTCCATGTGTGTGCTGGTGTTTTTCTTTGTTCAAGTATATATATGCTCATCTTTAAGATAATTTTGAATAGGCTGGGACTCCAAGTTTGTGTACATATCTGTGTGTGTGTGTGTGTGTGTGTGTGTGTGTGTGTGTGTGTGTGTGTGTGTGTGTGTGTGTGTGTCTTTAATGGCACTTGTGAGTTGTGAGGTTTGCTCTGGTATGCAAAATATAGTGGGGAGCTCTACAGCGTCCTATAAACCGCAGTATAACAATCCCCGCAGGAGAGAATTTACTACTGTGCCCAGCTGTTATTGTCGGCAGTACACTGACACATACAGACAGTGTACATATGGCACATTCTCTAAGCCCTAAGTGCACATTCACATGCATGCATACAGTAGATTTATAATACAGTACAGTAGCTCATAGAGACATTAGCCATATGCTCGGGTGCATGGTTAGATGTTTGCACATGCGTATGCTCACAGTGCATAATAATAATAATAATTATTATTATTTATTCCAAATTCTTCATATGTAAAAGATTGAAAAGCGTTAAATAAACAAAGGGTTGAAACAATGTCACATTATTCATGGATTACCGCAATTGATTACCGCATGGATTACTAATTTTGCAACACTTATTCAGATTTATAATAATGTAAGAAAAAGGTTACCACTGGCTAAGCTGCGAGCCATCTGGGTGATTAACAGCAGGCATGTGTCACAACTGAGACAAGTGCTTGTGATGGGTTATACTGCTTTAGGAGATCAGCAACAAAAAGAGACCATCACACTCAATTATTTTTCTGCCAGTTAATACAACCTTGACTGATGCTTCCAAAATATCATGCTGAGTGCAGTATGGCATAGGATGATCCAAGTCCATGATCTTGGAATTGTTTCCATCACAAAGTGATTCATCTCAGGGTTCAGTGGTGTATTCCCTTCTGGTCAAGCTAACAGACATAAATAACAGAGATATATAAAGACAAGGAGTGGGTGAAAATTCCTATTGCAATTTTCAAAGGCATTTCTACAACATGATATTAAACAGGACATATACGCTATTTGGCCAAAAGTTCAGGGACAATTATTGTCCATACTGTGTAGGTTTGCTCAAAAACTGCCACCAATATGATAGTATTGTTTAAAAATTCATATCTATCCATCCATCCATTTAAGCCGACATCACTGAGTGATGGTTGGCCTCAATTAACAATGACTTTCATGACAGTGATCATTGCTGTCAGAGAAATTACGACGCTTTTGGACCACCACCCTCTGACAATCCTCTGCAGTGGAGGTCTTTGGACTGTGCGGGAAACTGGAGTACCTGTAGGAAACACACCAAGCATAAGGAGAACATGCAGACTTCAAGAACACAGACCAGAGGCAAAATTTCAACAAAGTCTGTGACCCAGGAGGTGTGAGGCTCCAATAATAACTACTAAGCAGCTGTTTCATGAAAAATTCACATAAAATTAAGATGGATTCATTTTGCTTTTAATGTAAAATTTTATTTTTGCATTTCTAAAAAGAAAAAAAAATAACACCAAGAAGGAGAAAAAAATATTGTCAAATAATATATATATATATATATATATACTCGCCTAAAGGATTATTAGGAACACCTGTTCAATTTCTAATTAGTGCAATTATCTAATCAATCAATCACATGGCAGTTGTGTCATGCACACTCGTAACACGACCGGCACTAGGACCCGGAAGTAATACGGTCACGTTTCAGGAAGCATAAAAGGAAACAAGATGGCGCTTCACATCGCTCAGTCATTGAGTTCACTCATGACTTTGCTGACGGTACGCCGACTATTCCGTGAGTACTCACTGATTCGGGTTGCTTCTTTGATTGAGTGTGTGTTGCTAGAACAGGGGTTTATTTGTGTAGATCCTTGCTCTTCGTGTAAGAGAGTTCTAAAACTAAACGCGTGGTTATCCTGCCTACTTGCGCTGCTTCCGCGTTTGGGTTTACCATCCACGCTACACGGGCTAACTGCTAAGGCTTTTCTGTTTATCCTTCGGTTGCTCGTGACAGAATGACTGAGCCAAAAGCAGTAAACCCAGCGGAGTTTGCTAGCCTCTGTGATGTGATTGACCAGCATGCTGAACTGATCAATAAGCTCCGTGGTGAGGTCGCGTCTCTCCGAAAGGACCTCCAAGACGTCGTGGCCTTGCACAGCGAGATGGCGGAGCTACGGCAGGAGAATGCGACCCTCCGCGGGGTGGCTCAGTCGGCTGCGTCGGGTTAGGGTTAGGGTTAACCCTAACCCACCCCCCTCCCCCCACCCCTTATGATGTTTTCATAGCTCTACCGGATAAGTGGGATGGCAGAGATGGGAAATGCAGTGTTTTTTTAACCGCGTTGGATCTTGTGTTGGAGTTCAATTCCACCAGATACTCCACAGATCGATTGCGCGTTGTGCTTTTCGTCTCGTTGCTATCCGGGCAGGCAGCTCGGCGAGTGGGCCACGGCGGTTCTCCGATCATATTCAGACCCTGCTTATTCATATGGAGAATTCACACATCAACTAAAGCTAACATTCGAACATCCTGCTGCTGAGATGGAGACTGACATGAAATTGTATCATCTGCGGCAGGGAGGGTCGTCCGTGAGCCGATACACAATCGGATTTCCATACTCTTGCCGTACAGACTACCTGGGGAGACGCCGCCCTCCGGACGGCCTACTACGAGGGACTGGCTTTGCGTATTAAGGACAAACTCACCGGACGGGAGCTTCCGACCACGTTGGAGGGACTAATCCAACTCGCCCTCCGGATTGACCAGCGCCTGCTCTCTCGTCTGAGGCCAGCCCCCCGGACCCATCTTTCTCTCTCTCCACGCCCCGACCACCCGCTTTCAACACCACCGCCATGGCACCCGTCGGATCTCCACCTCCCGCCGTGGTTGACAGAGGAGCCGGGAAACCCATGCAATTAGGACGCGCCTCCTTGAATGCTGCAGAGCGGGAACGACGCTTCAGGGAGGGACTCTGTGCATATTGTGGGTTGGCGGCGCATCATAAAGCCATATGCCCTCTTCGCCCGGGAAACGCCCAGGCCCGGTGAACCATCGGAAACAGTTCACCGGGCTCCCTCCATCTCTCCGCCACCACACCCAGCGTCTCTCGTCTCATGGTTCAGGTACACCTCCAGTTTGGCCACATACGGGTCAGAAGTACTGCATTTATCGATTCTGGTGCTGCAGGTAACTTCATTGACTCTTCTTATGCCAAGGAACTGGGGGTGAAGGTCGAGGCGTTATCCCGGTTCGGATCACCTCTGTAGATGGTCGGCCCCTCTCCTCCAGTCCCATCACCTCCCAGACCCAACCGATCACCGTCACGATCAACAAACATCAGGAGCAGATCCGATTCTACCTCACCTCCATCTCCTCCCCTCCCATCATCCTTGGGCAACCTTGGCTCCTTCAGCACGACCCGCTCATCTCCTGGACACAGAATCGGATCCTTCAATGGGGGCTGGCTTGTACCAAACTTTGCCTACAAGCTCCAACTGGGACGTATTCTAGGGAGTCCGAGGCCCCCGATGTCGACACCAACGCCATCCCGGCCACCTATCGGGACCTGGCTGAAGTGTTCTGTAAGCGTCGCGCCACACACCTGCCTCCTCATCGTCCCTACGACCTGGCGATCGACCTTCAGCCAGGTTCCATCCCTCCTCGCGGCCATCTCTACTCACTCTCCACCACCGAGATGTAGGCAATGGAGGAATATGTCTCCAACGCCCTCCGCCAAGGTACCATCTGGCCCTCCTCTTCGCCTGCCGCCGCGGGAAGAAGCGGGATGGTGATTTACGCCCCTGTGTTGACTATCGGGGGCTTAACAACATCATTGTCAAGGATCCTCGCCCACAGCCTCTTACCAACTCTGCCCTGGACGCCCTCTCTGGTGCCACCATTTTCACAAAGTTAGACCTCCGGAGCGCCTACAACTTGGTGCGCATCAGAGAGGGTGATGAGTGGAAGACGGCCTTCATCACACCTACTGGACATTATGAGAGCCTGGTCATTCCATTTGGACTTTGCAACGCACCTGCAGTTTTCCAACACTTTATCAATGACGTCCTGAGAGACATGCTAGGTAGATGGGTCTTCGTCTACCTGGACGATATTCTCATTTACTCCCGCTCCGTCAACAAACATATCCAGCATGTCAGAGCGGTACTTAAGAGATTGCTCGCCCATCAACTGTACTGTAAGTTGGAGAAGTGCACTTTTCACAAGCGCTCCACCACGTTCCTGGGTTTTGTCATCTCGCCCCAGGGTGTGGCCATGGACCCGCAGAAGCTAGAAGTTGTGCGTCATTGGTCCCTACCCAAGACACTTAAGCAACTTCAAAGGTTTCTCGGGTTTGCGAATTTCTATCGTCGCTTTATCCGGGACTACAGTACAGTTGCAGCTCCTTTAACCGCCCTGACCCGACCATCTTCTCATCACTTTCACCTTAACTCTGCTGCCATCTCTGCATTTCACAAACTCTGCCACCGATTCACCACTGCTCCGATTCTCCATCACCCGGACGCCACCAAACCGTTCGTTGTGGAGGTGGACGCTTCGGACGTAGGCGGTTCTCTCCCAGCGAGGTCCAGATCAGAAGCTACATCCTTGTGGCTTCTTCTCCCAAAAATTTGATCCCACTCAGCAGCGATATGGAGTAGGGGACCGCGAGCTGCTGGCCATAAAGTGGGCTTTGGAGGAATGGCCGGAGAGCCGTTCATCGTCTGGACCGATCACCAAAATGTAACCACTATCCGGAGTTTGAAACAACTTAATCCAAGACAGGCGCGGTGGGTACTGTTCTTTGAACAGTATAATTTCCATCTGTCTTACGCTGTCTCCCGACAACATGAGGATGACGTCCCCCGGGCGGACCCCACGCCTGTTCTCCCACCATCCAAAATCACCACTCTGTTGGGATTTGGAGACGAGGGTCCGCCAGGCACAGGTAATGGAGACCGAACCGGCAGGTGTGCCACCTGGACGACTCTACGTACCCCACGCCCTAAGGACCAAGGTCCTCCAGCGGGGCCACTCCACTCCCTTCTCCGGCCACCCGGACGTGGGGCGCACCCGAACATTCATACAGCGCGCTTTTTGGTGGCCCACCATGACCAAAGACATCAAAGAGTTCGTCCAGACGTGCCCAGTATGCGCCAGGGCGCAGAACACCAACCAGCAGCCGGGGAGCTCCAACCACTCACCGTCCCCCATCGGCCCTGGACGCACATTGCCCTTGACTTCATCACGGGCCTGCCGGTCGCCAAGGGAAAAAACAACATTCTGACCATCGTAGATCGGTTCTCCAAAGCCTTGCATCTGGTGGCCCTCCCCGGACTCCCGTCAGCCAAAAGGACAGCCGAGCTGATTTTAGAACACGTAGTCCGTCTGCATGGGTTCCCCAAGGACATCGTCTCGGACAGGGGGCCCCAGTTCATGGCATGGTTCTGAAAGGCCTTCTGTCGTCTGATCAATTTCACCTGCAGTCTGTCCTCTGGATACCATCCTCAGACTAACGGTCAGATGGAACGGACCAACCAACAACTGGAGCGCTACCTGAGGTGCTTCGTCGCCGATCGTCAGCACTCCTGGGCTCGCTATCTCATTTGGGCAGAACTTTCACACAATCTCCACGTCTCCTCCGCCACCAACCTAAGCCCATTTGAGATATGCCACAGTTTTCAGCCTCCGATGTTCGAACACCAAGAACTGGAGGTCGATATACTGTCGACAGTACAACAGTTGGTCTGAAGGTGTCGACGGCTGTGGAGTCAAGCCAACACCGCCATTCATCATGCCAACCACCGCTACACCACGCAACATTGCCGTCGACACTCTCCGGGACGGTTGTACAATGTAGGTGACAAAGTATGGCTGTCTATCTACGAGAAACCTGCACCTCCATACCGAATCCAAGAAAACTATCAACCAGGTTTATCGGTCCATACCACATCACCCTCCATATCAATCCTGTCACCTACCGGCTCCAGCTGCCTGCGGCGCTCCTGATCGATCCGGTATTCCACACCTCCCAGCTCAAACCCTTCATCACTTCACCAATGGTTGACCATTAGGTTTACCATCCACACTACACGGGCTAAATGCTAAGGCTTTTCTGTTTATCCTTTGGTTGCTCGTGGAATCAGCACGAAACTGGAGGTTGTGAGCTGCACGAAACTGGAAGTTGTTTATCCTTCGGTTGCTCGTGGAATCCGCAGAAACTGGAGGTTGTGAGTCATTGGCCCCTACCCAAGATTCTGACACGCCCATCATCTCACCCCTTCCACCTCACCTCTACTGCCATCGCCGCCTTCCGTGAACTCTGCCGCCGCTTCACTACGGCTCCCATCCTCCTTCATCCAGATACCAACAAACCAATCGTCGTGGAGGTGGACGCGTTGGACGTGGGCGCCGGGGCCGTTCTCTCCCAATGAGGTCCAGACCAAAAGCTGCATCCCTGCAGCTTCTTCTCCAAGAAAGTTGACCCCACTCAGCAGCGATATGGAGTAGGGGACCGCGAGCTGCTGGCCATAAAGTGGGCCTTGGAGGAGTGGCGACACTGGCTCCAGGGCACCAGAGAGCCATTGATCGTCTGTACTGATCACCAGAACCTCATCACCATCCATAAACTGAAACAGCTTAACCCCAGACAGGGGCGGTGGGCTCTGTTTTTTTGAAGACTACAACTTGCACCTGTCATACCGCCCGGGGTCCAAGAACACCAAAGCTGAAGCCCTTTCACAACAGTATGAGGAAGACGTCCCCCGGGCGGACCCCTCGCCTGTTCTACCACCTACCAAAATCCTTGCACCGCTCCGTTGGGACATAGAGACAAGGGTTTGCCAGGCACAGGCTGCAGAGACCAAACCGGCAGGTGTGCCGTCTGGGCGACTCTATGTGCCCGACGTCGTCAAGCCAGAGGTTCTTCAATGGGGGCACTCCTCCCTCCTCTCTGGCAACCCCGACGCACTCTACAATTCATCCAACGCGCCTTCTGGTGGCCAAACATGAGGACGGACATTGATGAGTTCGTCCAGGCATGCCCAGTGTGCGCCCAGGCCAAAGACAGCAACCAACCACCACCAGGAGAACTTCAACCACTCCCAGTTCCCCGTCGGCCCTCGACTTCATCATGGGCCTGCCGGTTTCCGAAGGAAAGAACAACATCCTCACTATCGTCGACTGGTTCTCCAAAGCTATCCACCTGGTGGCCCTCCCCGGACTCCCGTCAGCCAAAAACACAGCCGGACTGATATTAGAACACGTTGTCCGCCTGCATGGGTTCCCAAGGGAAATCGTCTCGGACAGGGGGCCCCAGTTCACCTCGCGGTCCTGTAAGGCCTTCTGCCGTTTGATCAATTCCACCTGTAGTCTGTCTTCTGGATACCACCCACAGACTAATGGTCAGACGGAACGGACCAACCAACAACTGGAGCACTACCTGAGGTGCTTTGTCGCTGATCGCCAGTGCTCCTGGGCCCGCTAACTCATTTGGGCAGAACTATCGCATAACCTCCATGTCTCCTCCACCACCAATCTAAACCCATTTGAGGCATGCTACGGTTTCCAGCCTCCGATGTTCGACCATCAAGAACCGGAGGTTGAAGAACCCTCCGGATTAATCCTGTCACCTACCAGCTCCAGCTGCCTGCGGTGCTCTGGATCCACAGGGTATTCCACATATCCCAACTCAAACCCTTCATCACTTCCCCTATGGTTTCACCCACCCACTCTCCTCCTCCTCCCCGAATCTTTGAGGGCGGTCCCACTTACACCGTATCCTTGATTCGCGCCCTCGGGGAAGAGGCGTGCAATACCTAGTTGATTGGTAGGGCTACGGCTCCGAGGAGCGGTCCTGGATTTCGGCACGGTTCATTCTCGACCCCGAGCTCATCCGGGACTACTGTCTTCGAGTATCCTCCACCACAGGACCGTCGGGTGCCGGTCCTGGACAGGGGGGTACTGTCATGCGCACTCCTAACACGACCGGCACGAGGACCCGGAAGTAGTACGGTTGCGATTCAGGAAGCATAAAAGGAGACAAGATGGTGTTTCACATCGCTCAGTCATTGAGTTTGCCCATGCTATCGCCGGCGCTTCGTCCATCTAATCGTGAGTACTCACTTCTTGGGTTTCGCTTTCGATTGAGTGTGTGTTATTAGAACACGGGTTTATTTGTGTAAACTCTTGCTCTCGCTCTGGAGAGTTCTAACAATAAACAGCGTGGTTATCCTCCCTGCTCGTGCTTCTTCCACGTTTGGGTTTACCATCCACGCTACAGGCCTAACTGCTAGTCTTCTGGTCCGTCTCCGTTTGTCTGTGACATCGTATCAGAGTCCCAAACATTAATTGAAAGTCTGTTCCTTAACTGTAGAGCTTTGTAAGAAAAAGTTCTGCCTCCTTGCTGTGGGCTTCCTCATACGAGGTCCCAACAAATAGTCTGCATCTTTTGAAGCAGTTCACTTAGGTACTTTACTTACCATGAAACCATATTGTGCTTTATAGTTTAATAGTAGTAAGTTTTAAAGCAAATATTTTCAGTATCAACAATTCAAGGTTGATAAAATGGTCCTCTGGGTCTAGTAAGGACATTGGCTGATATATTCTCAATTACTTGGAAATTGTTTATGCACCTTCATAAAGTAATTCTAGTAATTACTAGAATCCAACATAGAGGTAACAAATTCATGAAGTATTTTACTACATCATGTGGTGACATTATATTTCTTATCCTATCAATATATTAGGGATGAAATATGGCTATCCTAGTAATATTATCTACATGAGCTTCAAATGAAAGCTTGAAATCAACAGTCATAAGTTTTTTTTAGTGCTGCACTTGACGAAACTAAAATGCTATTCAGAGTTACTCTGTGATCAGAGAACTTATACCTATCTGCATGTGGTCCTAGTACCCGGTCAGGTAGTGCAAGTATGGGGACACTGCACTGTTTAGAGGTCAGTAGTGGGTTATTTACCAATTTAATCAGAATGAGAAGGCCTATATCTTGACTGATATAGGCCTTCTCAAGAACCTTTCTTAGATCATGGAGCTAAAGGGGAGGTTTGATGTTGGCCTATAGTTGGACAACTGACAGGAGTAGGGGTAAAGGTTTAAACCAGGGGTTTGATAACTGCAAGTTTAAAGGATTTAGATACATAGCAAGTTCTAAGTAAAGAATTGAATATGTTTAGAAAAAGGTTCAATTATTTGTGCATTATATGTTTGAAAAAAAAAAAAAGATGTATATATGGGGTCTATTACCTAGGAAATTATTTAAATTAGTTCAGTCTCAAAAGACAGAAAAGCATTCTAATTGCTGATCTGATATAGTTATATATTTTTACAGTACATACTGTACAAACTGTTTTAAGGTGTGTATGATCGTTATACCAGGGTGTTAGTATAGTAGTGTATAATAGTGTCTGATAACATTATTATCAGATAAACCAAAAAAAAAAAAAAAACACCTTAACTGTTGCTGCTATTTGTGTTTACTCTTACCTCAGAGGACTCACTGGTATTATTCAGCACTAGGAAATCAAAATCAGGTACTCAACCCAGGTACACATGGTTTCACTCTAACAACAAAAAAAGCTGCAAAACTGAATGTTTTACATGGGAAAGTCAAACCAGCTTAAGTCTTATTTAATGTACATCCATGGTCCCTAAGGTCTAATTATGCAGCCTAAATAGGTACATTCATGGACATACATACATAGTTAACAAGTACCCTTGAGGTTGATATTCTATTAACAAGAAACAAACATTAAGTACCTACACAAAAGCAGCACAGAGGCTGCAAGGATTATTTGGTTCAAGTTATTTTCAGTCAACTCAATTTGTTACAGGTGAGCTCAAGTCATACATCTCAGCAATTGGAAAGATGGGGAGGTGATTTTATTTTATAAATACTGTGTATTACTTGTCTAAAAAAAGAGAGAGAGATAGAGAGAGCAGTAGAGAGGTACAAAACAAGATTTTGTAAAAGTGAAAAGTGACCTCAAGAGCACAGAGTAGGAAGTATCTCATTTTCCATTGTCTGTATGTCTTGTGTGTGTGTGTGTGTGTGTGTGTGTGTGTGTGTGTGTGTGTGTGTGTGCGTGCGTGCGTGTGTGTGTGTGTGTGTGTGAGGGGAACTGTGAGATCTCCAGCAGTCAGTTGGTTACAGGTTGTTTGTCCAGTTCCTCCCTATGGTTTTATAGACTGCACACACAGCACATAATATTTCTTCCTCCCCAATTTACACCACACACCCTCCCATTACGTTTGTGTGTTTTCACTTTTTACAAGCCACACACACAATGAGAAATATCCTCCACTGTGGCACTGACCAACCTGATCTCATCCCCTACAGGCATGTTGTTACTGTGTGCATTAACTACTTAGTGTGGGTGCATCATTGGGGGACACACACATACTGTAGCTGTATGTACAAGTGTGTGTTTGTGCATGTGCTTGTTTGTGTGTTTATGTTGGCAGTGGATGTACAGTTACAGACAAAATTGCTCAATAAACCTAAGCTATTATTAAACACCAACAGATGTACATTGCTCTCTCTCTCTCTCTCTCTCTCTCTCTCTCTCACACACACACACACACACACACAAAACACTTATCCATTATGAAAAACTGGCAAGCAGTAGGAGGTTGTTTTTGTCAAATTTGTTGTTTTCTTTTGGATGCAGTGCAGGCAGACGCATGGCCTTCAGAGATATCCAGGTGGCTACAATCCTAATTAGACCCAAGGGTTTTAGGGAAGGGAGGAGCCAAGCCCCTGTGATGATTGATGTTGGCAGCCCGACTTTAAAAACCATCTTCATTTCATATAGTGCGCCTGTAAACAGACACAGGTGACCGGTCATCCTCATAAAAGCCGATAAAATACAGAACTCCTGCAGGACAGAGAGACAGACAAGCGAGAGGGGAGGTCAGTCCCATGTGTTTCCTACGTCGTCCTGACTGATACAGTCTGCCTGACACATGCTTGAGAAAAGCTATGGACAGGATGGGAATAGAAGGCAATGCTACAGATTTGCTGCCTCTTTGAGTAATTACTACGGTGGCCGTGAAGTGCAAAACAAATTAACAAAACTGAAAACAAAATAACATTCAAAGACAAAATAACAAAACTCAAAACAAAATAACAAATTCAAAACCAAATTAACAAATCCAAAAACAAAATAACAAAACGGTCCGTGTACTTTTTGGTATTTGAATGTTTCTTTTTATAAACAGGAATCAAAAAATGAAAATTAAAGTGATATTTGTTTTTTATTTTAAAATATCAGACACCTTTTTAAAATTACACTTGATTTTCTTTCCTCGTTTATACTTTGAATAAAGAAAGTTCTAATTGTTATTTTGTTTTGGGTTTTGTTGTTTTGTTTTTGTTTTTGTTATTTTGTTTTCGGATTTGTTAATTTGGTTTTGAATTTGTTGTTTTGTTTTGGGTTTTGTTAATTTGTATTGCACTTCTCGGCCAGTCAGATACGAACCGGAAAAGGTAGGTATAGTTTGCGAATTAAATTCTTACCGCTGATTGGACGAGACATCTGTCTCTCAAGATAAACAGGAAGTAGGAAATTGTGTCTCTAACTTTGTTTCTTGTGTGTTCTGCTTCACTTTTAAACCATTTTTTCGGTCTGCAAAACTAAGAAAATAATGAATTTTTTCATTAGAAAGCAAGGAAATGGAATTTATTCAACGTTACTTTGAGGACGGACATTCGTATGCCGTGATTTTTGATATGCTGATGACGTATCACGGAATAAAGATTAGTTTGCGAACTGCTGTGTCTCTTTTAGGGAAAGATTTTTTCCACAAGAACTGCAAAAATTTGGCAGAACGCCATATTTGAAACCACAATAAGAACAGTACATGTTTGCACATTCATACACACACGAATCTACCGCCGCTACATTACTTCCTGTATATCTTGAGTGACAGATGTCTCGTCCAATCAGCGTTAAGAATTTCATTCGCAAACTATACCTACCTTTTCTGGTTCGTTTCTGAACGGCCGAGAGGTGCAAACCAAATTAACAAAACCGAAAACAAAATAGCAAATTCAAAACCAAATTAACAAAACCGAAAACAAAATAACAAATTCAAAATCAAAATATCAAAACCAAAAACAAAATAACAAACTAAAAATCAAAATAGCAAAACCGAAAACAAATTAAAAAAACGCAAAACAAAATAACAAATTAGTTTTGGGTTTTGGTATTTTGTTTTGCGTTTTATTTTGTTTTTGAATTTGTTATTTTTATTTGGGTTTTTTTTTTTTTTTCGAATGTTTTATATTGTTTTGGGTTTTGTTATTTTGGTTTTGGTTTTGGTTTTGTTATTGTGGTTTTTAATTTGTTATTTTGTTTTCGTTTTGTTAACTTGTTTTGCACTTCTCGGCCACCGTAAATTACGGAAGCATGACTTATGAGAAAACATCATGGCATTGGGCCATGGGGCAGCTTGTTTAAGGTTCATGAAAAGGTCAAATCGAATCCCATCATGTGACTTGAGACTTGGCCTGCAAACATTACTTTGTTCATATTTGGAATTTGCTTGTGGCCTTAGGGATATGTACAATGAGGTTCTGAACTTAATATCATAGATTAGATATCCCTCCACTGAAATTAACTTTATTAAACATGCCTAGAATGTCAGAATAAACCAAATAGCCAGACAACAGTATCATATCCTAAATAATGACTCTGATATTGAAAACATCAGACTAGATGAAGCTACTGTGATTGAAAAAATTTAGCCTAACAAAGAAATTAGAAAGTATGTAATATTACTTGAAAATAGCCATGTTTGCTTTGTATGCCAACTCTGCAATGGGAGCTGTGTTTCCTTCCTTGGCATTGAGCTGAAATCAGATCTGTTTCATATTCTGTCTCTTCTGCTTTCCTGTTTGTGGCATTTATGAACAGGATTTCAAAAAGGAACCAAGGTTACAGAGGCGTCCGGTGTCAGGGGGCTTCAAGTAAGATCCCTGTTATTTACAGAAAATATGGACCCTTTGAAACATTTTGTTTCTGAGTTTGAAGCAGGGATGAAAATCACTTCCTCCAATGCTTAAGTTACCATGGTTTTCTCTTGAAAGAGAAGGAGGCTGCTCGCTTCAGGTGAGAGGAGACTCCTTGCTCCTGGCAGAGCAGATCTTGTGATATTATCCATAAATTATAGAAAAGGAATGTAAGCTTGATCAGGTCAGTAACAGCAGTGTTACAGTCACTGTACTCTCTGTGGTGTGATAGTGGAATAGTTACTGTGTTTGGACAAAGTGCTCTGATTACTGGTCAGTCTACTGCACATCCTCATTCTCACCTATAGTCACAAGTCATCAGCAGTGATCAAACAGTAAGGTCAAAAGTAGAGATGATCAATCAAGGATCAATCTTTTTAGCCTGTTGTCAGCAAAAATAATAAATAAATAAATAAATAAATAAACATTGTCCAAGGAAGCCAATCAGCAACAGGGTCATGAGCATCCAAGGCTGTGGGGAATGAAGGCTAGCCCCCTTACGTCAATCCCACAGAAGAGCTACTATAGCACAAATTGCTGAAAATAGTTACAGTAATGCTGGTTGTGGTAGAAAGGCACCAGAATACTTAAACAGTGGAACAACTTACCGTGGATGGGGCTGCATAGCCACAGAACAGTCAAAAAAACAAAAGTCTGGTGGAAAATCCTGGGTCCTTGAATTCATGTGAATGGTCCATTGACATACTTAACCATTGTTGTAGACCAAGTTCACCCCTTCATGGCAACAATTTTCTCTAACAGCAGTATTTTAAGAAATATGATAAACGTTTGTGGTGTTGGCTTGGCCCTCCAGGATCCCAATTCATTCATGCATCTGTGTAATATTCTGAACAAACAAAGGTATCAGATGCAATAGCACATCTTCAGAGTCCATGCTTTGAGAAGTTGAGAGCTTTTTTTGGCAGCACAAGGGGGACCTTCACAATATTAAACAGGGCATCCTTTTAATGCTATGGCTGAGTGGTGTAATTATTATGGTATGCATTATGACAAATGAGAAAGAATCTACGTTCATTAATGGGTAGTAAAACTCCTAATTGTGAACAAAATTGCTCGTCTTCCATTCAGGGTCACCCTTTGTGTAAACAGTAATGCAATGTAACATTAGCACAGTGGCACAGCAAAGAGTGTCTCATTATATCTCTATGGTGATGAGTCAAGGCTGCCCGCAGGTGGCTCCATTAAACTGTCTGAGCATAAATGGTAATGCATCTAATAAACACTGGCAGCACAGCATGAGCCCACTGTTAGAGCTAACCTGCTTGTGCCCTCTGCACACCAACCACTGCTTCACTTCAATTAATCTGCACAGGTGAGGCTTTAGGGTGTGGACATCTAACACTTGCTACATCGTCCATCAATGTAAAGGGACAACCCTATGACCAGTGTTAACCAGATATCAGTTGGGTGGTGGGTTGTTCTTGTGAACATCATTGGAGGAGAGTGAAGGGCAGATTGTTTATTTATTTGTTTGTTTGTTTATTTATTTTTAAATTGGTTACTATATTCAATGGTGGACCTACTGTATGGTGGTCTCTTTCTCCTGATGCAGGATTTAAAAGGGATACATACTGTAAATTGTGCATAGCAACAGCTAGGGCATAGTCAGTAATTATATACACACAAGATTACTTGTGTTCCTGATAAAATGGTAGTTGGTTAGAACTCGACTTTTAATGTATGTCTGTAGAAAATAATATTCCCTGTGCAAGTGAATAATACAGTACATAGTAAGGTTGTGTGTGTCCTTCCATCATTTTTATTAAAGCCCCTTGTACAGATCAGAGTCAGTCTGCAGTGGTCAGGATTTAGACCCTTATTATAATCCCTAAACAATTTCTCATTAACAAACCAGCTAGACCAACAGAGCACTTTGAACATGCACTGAAAAAAAAAACCCTAATTGTGATTGTGGTCCAGTCCACTGCCTGCAGGCTGCTGTCTCCTCTGAGTTCTCTGCTAGAGGTGAGCTGAACATTAATGATAATAACAGTGATATTAAAAAAAAAAAGAAAAAAAGAGTTTTTTTTTTTTTCAGCCAAAGGTTCAATGCAATGACCTCCCTTCAAGCAGGAAAGAGCCTGTGTGTCTGCTGCATTCAGATTCTGATGCTTTTAGTTTCTGTGAAACCAATATGGTTATTTTTAAAACCACCATTTTATCCAATGCAGTTTGCATTCAGTGGACCTTTTTTATACAGCTTAACTAATGCTTTGGTTTGTGATGGTATATATAGACTGCATACATATGGAGCGTATTAAAGAAAGAAGGAGGGATTTCATGTGAGAGGATTATGTACTGTATGTTTGCAAAAACTTTCAAAAGAGACAGGAGAGATAGGTATGCCTTAAGCTGATGATGGATATGCAACATCAGTAGCACACCTGTGGGAAACCTTTCTCACACACACACACACACACACACACACACACACACACACACACACACACACACACACACACATCTGACCTTATAGGTTTCCCGAACCTCCTATAGAAGATTAAGGGCATTGTCAGGATACAGAGGATAAACTGTTCCCTTCTTTGCTTCCTTCCTGTTTCATTTTAAGATATCAGCCAGACTGGACTGATGCGTGTGTATGGTGACTAAGAATTTGACACGGCAAAACATCTGCCACTGTAATCTGCCTCCACATCTCTGATTATATTGCATATTGTCTGGATGCTTTCATTGTTAGAAATACCCTTAAGGTTGCTATAACGATGATGATAATGACTTTATATGTCCCGCCTGAACATTTGCTAACTCCATCTTCCACACTCTATTTGCTCCGAGGAGGCGTTTCATATAACTCATAGAAGAAGTTCCCATTTCAGTACATTATAAATATATATCATCAAGATTTACAATGGTGATAACTCTAAAGCTTGGAAAATATCATTATTGACAGTCTTCTGAAGCACCATTAGCCTTTCTGCCCAGAGTAATGAGCACAAATCTACAATCAGTCCTCTTATTGATCTCAGCATAGCATAAGTGTGGGGATGATTCTTATTCAAAGGATTGCTCTTTCGCTGGAGCCTTTAATACCGCTCATGTCTAATTCATGTCATTTATGAATTAGAGATGAGTGGCGCGTATCAGCAATATGCTGTGATTGTCACATCATCGTCATCATAAGAATATTTCATTGCCACTCTGAATCTTATATTTCACAGGGCATTGAGCTGCTTGATCTAGGCTTTATGCATGTGATTTTAAATTTCAGTTTTAATTCAGAGAGGCACATTCTCCCATTCTGTTTTTTTCTCTAGCCTTTTCTTTCCTTCCTTCTCCCTGCCTATAATAATTTTGTATAATTTCTTCAGCACCATGGTGTGTTCTACAGTAAACCTGCATGGCGTCTGAGTTATTTGCCTCATCTGTGCCTTATGAGTGCTACATTTCAATGTGGCTTGCTACCAGCACATTTATTAAGGGCTGTGTGGCAGACTGGCACCACTGCGGGGAAAGGGAGAGTAACAGCAGTGGAGCTACAGGTCTTAATTCAAGAGCATGCTATTTTTATGTTTCCCCAGAGTGTGCATATATGGGTGTGTGTCAGAGGGAAAAAAAATAGTGCGTCTGCGTTTCTGTGTGGACAAAGTGATGGAAAGAATGGCCTGAAGCTGTGTGACAGTTTAGATGTCCATTAGAGGGTGGAAATCAGCATGTCATCTGCTGTAATTGCAACTGACTGCAGGATTGATGAGACTGCGCTGTTGCTTTTTAAATATTTATACCTAGAGGCAAAAGGAAGGTTGGTATACATTTAAAGTGTCCGGACACAGAGAGAGAAAAGAAACAAAGGGGACACGGAGGAATGGGAGGGAACAAGAAAGGAAAGATACTTTTCTCAGGGTGGTCAGGAAGGCCGGAATAAATTCACCGCTCTGGCATGTCAGTTTCACGCTCTGGCTCTTCCAGCAATGCCAGCCCCTCTTTCTCCTCGCTCCTTATCCGGAGTTTCCTTTCAAAGAGATTATTATGTTCGTGGCATCACCAGTGCAGGATCCCAAAACAAAACAGAATGGGTTGTGCCATTCTCACTGCCTTTATCCAGTTGTTTTTTGGACAGATGGCCAGGACGATGGACGGGCTTTTTGATGTTTGCTTTGTTCATCTAAGCCTTTTCTGGCAGTTTCAGACACGCCTACTCCACACAAGGGCAGACTGAGATTTAGGCTTCTCCCTTTCTCTTTCTGTCTCTTTTCCATCCCATGCCAGCCTGCCAATGCACCTGCCCTTTTCTCTCTGCCCACTAGCCACCATTCTTTGTGGTTAATTGGCCTGTTCCTGAAAGTGACCTGGCCGCACCAAACCATAGGATTACACCATGCTGCCGGAGAGACCTTCTGTCTGTCTCATTCACTGAGATGCAATTCACCTAAAAGGCTCAATAGAAGTGTCTCAGGCCATGTCCCTGATTTTGTTTCCCATGAAGAAACCCAGTACATTTTATCCTCTATAGTGATGCCCAAGAACCTAAGAACCACTTGACTCCTTTCTGACTTCCTCTGCCATGGACCAGATTGGCCATAAAACCAGAGAATAGGGCTCTCATAGTGATTCCATTGCTCTCCTGGTCAAATAAGATAATAGAGTTATTTTACTCGAAGACATAGAGACAACGTTCCTCAGAGTGGACGTGTGCACCTGGGGAGAATAATAGCCAGAAAACCTGTGATTCAGCCACTAAGGTTTTTGATGGTTTGCTGTGAGTTTACAAGAGCTGTGCAGAGAAACCTGACTTGCTCAGCAGTTGAGTCGGAAGCAATGTACAATCATATATCACAATCACCTTGAGCAATGTCGAAATCTAACCAGCTCATAAGAAACACTTATAAAAGTTTTAACATTTTGATCTTAGTGAGGTAATGCAGTGCCACAATATGTATATGTATCTGTATCTACAGGATGTCTTTAATTGGCATTAAATTAGAAATAATTAGAATTAAAATGTTGTATTTTGCTGAAATGCGTGTGAGACTTTTCTTGATTAGCCAGTTAATATTTTTGTTTTGGTACTTTCTGATAAATTTAGATCGTTCTTTTTCCTAAAAATTATACCACAGGGGACAAACTACACAGGTTGGCCAAAGAAAAGTTGGACACACTAAGATTTCATTCAATCACCGTTAGTTTTGATTACAGCACAAAAAGAACTCGTTCTCAATCTGAGCTCTGGAACATATCTGTCATCAGGGAAGAAAAACTCCACTGATGTGATACTCTGGCCATTTAGTACATTCAGGTCGTCAGCTGACTTCATTTCATCGCTACATAACTTTGCTGAGCCTAAACCAGGCCAACTGAAGCGCTTCCCTTCTTAGCCTGACACGCCCATCACTTTGGAGTAGGGTTAATCTGGACTTATCAGACCACATGGCTATTTTCCATTGCACCTAAGTTGAATCTTTATTCTCCCTACCAAACTGAAATCTTTTTTTTTTTTCCAGATTAGTCTCACTAACAAGTGGTTTTCTTATGGCCATGCAGCTTTTTAGTCCCAGTCCTGTGAGTTCTCCTTACTTTGTATGTGTACGGAAAATTAAAGCATATAAAGCATAGCTATGGTTTTTACTGTTGAATTTTTAAAGTGGTTAAGTGATCTCCATTTATGTGTTGTTTTTTCAGATCACGTTTCTATCGCACGATTGTCAGTTCATCGCTATGCTTTCAGGTTTTTGATAATGTGTTGAAGGATTCTTTACACAGTTCCAGCAGTTTCAAATATTCTTAGTTGATTTCTTTGTTAGTGCGGTCAGGAGGACTGGGGCATGTTGGTATTTCACTCACTCACTCACTCATTCACTCACTCACTCACTCACTCACTCACTCACTCATCATCTATATAGCTTTATCATGTATATCCTGGGGGGGCCTGGAACCTATGGGAACGAAGCAGGGTACACCCTGGACAGGGTACCAATCCATCGCAGGGTACACACACATACACTAACGCGCACACTCATACACACATTACGGGCGATTTGGTAATGCCACTTAGCCTAATCTCTCCTAATCAAGCATGTCTTTGGACTGTCAGGAGGAAACCGGAGTACCCGGAGGAAACCCACCAAGCACAGAGAGAACATGCAAACTCCATGCACTCAGACAGGAATCGATCAAACCCGGGCGCTGCTTGGTATTTCAATTTATTCTAAAGCTGTTTAATGGGGTTGAGGTCAGGGTTCTGTGCAGACCACTGAAATTCTTCCACAGCAAAGTTGAAACTGGTTTAGGAAACTTAGATTTAGTGAAGGAAAGTTCATAATGCTGCAGCATGTGAAGTGATATAAAACAATTGTTTGTCTAATTGACACCACCATAACCCTGAATGCAACTAACTAAGGATGAATTAACTCTGTAAATTAATTGCTGTACAAGCACAATTGTATATGCATTCAATTCATTCATCTTATTAAATGTGGTCTTTCTTATTCCTTCTTAATCCATCTAATGAGAAAGCAAATGACAATAAAAACTTTTGCTTATGGACAATTTTTGCTAAACCTCTTGTCTCGATAGTTTCAACTACATGTCATGTACAGTAAATGTTTATACGCCTTATTGATTGTTGTAATTGTTTCTTTTTAAGACGCATTACCTTTATTTCAAATGAAATATTTGCAATTGGATACATCCATTGTGTATCATCTGGTTCATCATAGTCTGTGCAGCAGACACAAGCGATCCACTTAGGGCTTGTGTAATTATTTGGACAGTGCATGAAACTCTGCTCCTTGCTGTGTCTGGCACCTCAGGAAAACTCAGCTGGGATACTTCAGTCAAGTACATAAACAGTTTTTGAAAGATAAGCAAACTTCCATTCTTCCACCAACAGCTGCATTCAGCATAAAACATGAGTCATAAATAATCACCAAGCTAGTTCTGCAATAAATAATCACCAGGGTGCACAGACAACAAACAAACAACAGGATCCGCTGAAGTAATGTCCCAGGTTCTCCATATATCATTTTAATATCCGAGGAGTTTTTTGGTGTCTGCGATGGATGGTAAAAAAAATTTATACTATGTTTATAGAATTCTGACTTGCTTCATCTTATGGTACCTATCAAGTGCACAACCAATAATACCTGCGGAAGATCTTCCTTATACTTGTATTTTATACATCATCATGTCTGCAACCTCTGAGAAACTACAAGGAATAGATTATAAATATGCTGCTCTCATATTCTTGGATTAAGCAGGCAGTATTCTATCCCTGACTCTAATATGAAATCCTTGTATTTCATTTCCGAATCAATTATCAGATCCAGTCGGGGAGTCTATGAATGAGGCAGCTCAATATATATGCCTTTAGGGAGCGTACCTAAATTAAAGTTCTCCTGCCTTTTTCTACTCTATAGCTTGCACCTGAGAAGTAGTCTCATTAGGAAAATGGAGACAAGGTATGAGAGATCTCTTCCTGACATTCAGGAAGATGGCTTTATAAAGGTATAAGATATTGTTAAAGCTGGTTGATCCTGGCCCGAGGAAAGGCAGGTAAAAGTGAGATTTCTCTCAGTCTGTCATATTACTCTCAGCTCTCTTTCATTATCAGTGCTCTTAAATTTCATTTGAGGCCACGGCTGCCCTCTGAATTTTTTCCAATGTACCCACAGGGAGTGTGGACCTGTACCACAATATCAATATTGCACAGCTCAAACTTAATCAAACACCTACAAACTTTTTACTTACTCCTTTCTCAAAGTTTGACTTTGCCATATATTTTATTTATAGCGACTTATAAAATGAATCGGCTATAGTATATCACTATAGCTTAAGAAAATGAAAAATGAATTCACTTTAGAAACCTTGGTGCATTATAAGGGATGTTAGGTCTGTATATGGCATTGCTTCAGTCGTCTGCTAAACTTTTGACTTTAACGGAATGATTCGAGCATCAAAACAAGATCTAATAAATATTTATAATAATGGTTTATAATTTAAGTGATTGGCTAAAGTGGTTGTAGAAGCAGAAGCCAACTCTGTCACAATATGCTGCTCTCGTTAAATATACTATATGACTCACATGTCCTGTAGGAAAACATTTTTTACATTAAGGTTGGAAAGGCATCTTTTGAAAAATCACCATTACACTAGCTTTAACAAAAGCTAGAACACAAACAGATCATGCACCAGTAGTTTGTGTATATTCGTTAATAACTAAGTTTTACTAACAAGTAAATACTATTGTTACATTGTAAAGATTATTGATAAATAATGAATCATACAGCTTTTACAAACTCGAGAGAGTGTTAGACTGTTATACCGTAATATGTATAATGTTAGAGCATGTATATTAAAATCCTGATGTAGAACATGTTTACTGCCAGACCACCTACAGGGGCCACAGGTAGTTAATAGACTACTAATAGGAACTAACATCCAGATACGGCTTAATGAATATATATGAATATATTTGGATAGGGCTGAATGAATATTACAGTGGAATCTCGGATTGTGAGTAACGCATTTTGCAAGTGTTCCGCAAGATGAGCAAAAAATTTTAACACATTTTGTTTTGAAAAACCAACAAGTCTTAGCTTATGAGTACTGAGTATCATGTAGCATGCATGCGCTTCTTGTTTTGAGTCGAGTGTCACATGATCACAACTGGGCCAATGGTTTTTCACTCTCTTGCACTGCGGAATTGTTGGTAATCAACATCCGTGCGCACGTGTACTGTTTACTATAACACTGTGACCACGTGGGTGCGTGTAAAACATATTTTATTTTGTGTTTGTATGTGTGTGTACAGCATATGTGTACGGTTTATTATAACACAGGTGTGCGCGTGTAAAGCAAAAGAAAGTCTCATTAAAGAGGTTAAAGATCCATTTTCTCTCTCTCTCTGTGTGTCAGCCTGAAGTAATTCCATTATGTGTGTGTGTGTGCATGAGTCATTGGATACCATGCCTCTTCACACACGCCTCTCCTCCTCTTGCCTTCATCCACACCCCTCCTCCTGCCTTCACACACAAACACACACACACACACACGTTAGTGTATGCGTGCGAGAGTGTCAGAGATTCTTGTAAATTTTCCTGATGAGGCAGTGTTTCCGTTAGTGTGTGTGTGTGTGTGTGTGTGTGTGTGTGTGTGTGAAAGTCATCCCACACAGTAGTTCCTCCCCCCTCTCAAATAAGAGAGGAGGAAGGGTTACTGTGTAAGATGAGAAGAGGGAGAAGGTGTCGCACAAACACACACACACATACACAGCACATACGCACACAAACACACACACATACCCTTACGTGCATACACATACTGTATACACTAACGGAAACACTTATCTGTCGGGATTTATTTTTACTTTTTTCAAACATAAAGTGCAGGTTAATTCATTTTATTTTTGCGCTATGTTTAGTATTAATTATTTTTATGTTTTCATTTTTTGGGGCTGTGGAACGAATAATCTGAGTTTTCATTATTTCTTATGGGAGAATTCACTTTGATGTATGAGTGTTTTAATATATAATCATGCTCCCAGAACAAATTACACTCATAATCCAAGGTTCCCCTGTGTATATATACATCCAAATCACTGAATACAGGTGTATAAAATCACTTCCATGGTTACAGATGTATAAAATCAAGCACCTAGGCATGCAGACCGCTTCTATAAACATTTGTAAAAGATTGGGTCGCTCTCAGGAGCTCACTAAATTCCAGAGTGGTACTTTGATAGGATGCCACCTGTGCAATAAGTCCAGTTGTGAAATTTCTTCACTACTAAATATTCCACAGTCAATATTAATGGTATTATAATAAAGTGGACGTGATTGGAAATGACAGCAACTAGACAGGCCAAGTAAAATCACAGAGGGGGGTCAGCGGATGCTGAGATGCATAGTGCACAGAGGTAGCCAACTTTCTGCAGAGTCAAAACTTCCAAACTTTGTGTCCTTCAGATTAGCTCAGGAACAACTGCATGAAATGGGTTTCCATGGCCAAGCAGCTGCATCCAAGCCTTACATCACCAAGTGCAATGTAAAGCTTTTGATGCAGTGCTGTAAAGCATGCCGCCACTGGACTCTAGAGCAGTGGAGACATCTTCTCTGAAGTGATGAATAATGCTTCTGCTGTCTGGCAATCACAGACAATGGACAAGTGTTGCTTACCAAGAGAATGGTACTTGTCTGACTTCCTTATGCCAAGTGTAAAGTTTGGTGGAGGGGGGATTATAATGTGAGGGTGTTTTGCAGGAGTTGGCCTCTGTCCCTTAGTTCCAGTGAAAGGAACTCTTAATGCTTCAGCATAACAAGACATTTTGGACATTTTCATGCTCCCAACTTTGAAACGGTTTCGGCATAGGCTCTTTTCTGTTACAACATGACTGCACACCAGTGCACAAACTAAGGTCCATAAAGGCATCTATGAGCAAGTTAGGTGTGGAAGAAGTTGACTGAATCCTGACCTCAACCAGATAGAACACCTTTGGGATGTAGTACAGCGGAAACTGCAAGCCAGGCCTTGTCGTCCAACATCAGTGTCTGACCTCACAAATCAGGTTCTGGAAGAATGGTCAGAAAGTCCCACAAACACACTCCTAAACCCTGTGGAATACCTTCCCAGAAGAGTTGAAGCTGTTATAGCTGCAAAGGGTGTCAACATCATATTAAACCCTTTGGATTAAGGATTGGATGTTACTCAATTTCATATGCATGAGTTAAACTATCTATTTACAGTATCTATCTATCTGTCTATCTATCTATCTATCTATCTATCTATCTCAACACATTAAAATTGCTTATCAATACCATGAAACTGGCGACAGCATCATGAGCATTCAAGACTCAGCTGCTCAGCTGTACCATGACGGGAGCAAAGACTAGACTAGCCTGTCTAGTCCAATTCCACAGAAAAGCCAATGCAGCACAACTCGCTGGAAAAAGTAATTGCTGCCAATGATAGAAAGGTACCAAAACACCCAGTGCACCATAGCCCCCATCACATGGGGCCCAGCAGGCCCAAACAGTGCAAGAATGCTGACCCGGCCTCGAAACTCCCCAGATCCCAATCCGATTGAACAACTATGGGACATGCCAAACAAACAAGCCTGATCCACAGAGGCTATACCCTGCAACTCACAACACCTAAAGGATCCACTGCCAACATCCTGGTGCCAGACTTGACAGAATACCCCCAAAGATCATGCCCTGAGGGGCAAAAAGAGAACCTACACAATGTCTGTGTGTGTTTGTCTGTGTGTGAGAGAGAGATCGAAGTCTTATACTTTCAAAACACCTTTGCCTACACACATCCTTCAAGAAATAAATGACAGAATCACACAAAATTGTTTTCTGCTATATGAGTAAAGGGATATGGCTTTTTTTCAAGTAAACAAAAAGCAGGAAGTAGTAGTTTCCTTGTTTACCTGTCCATTTTAGGAAACAGGCATTATGATATACAATTGAAGTTGGAAGTTTACATAAACCTGAGCCAAATACATTTAAACTTATTTTTTTCACAATTCCTGACATTTAATGCTAATAAACATTCCCTGTCTTTGGTCAGTTAGGACCACTACTTTATTTCAAGAATGTAAAATTTAGTGTAATGAAAGGTTCTTAACTATTTGCTTAGTTAAATCCAGGTGGTGACTTTTTGGGGGGGCTGGGCAGCATACTTGCACCGTGTTGCATATTGTTGGCATATTGTTGGCCGTTTGGAAATTATTCCCAATAATGATCCAGACTTGTGGAGGTCCACATTTGGAGGTGTTTTCAGATTTTCCTTCGATGCTAAACAAAGAGGCACTAAGTTTGAAGGTACAGTAGGCCTTAAAATACAAGCACAGGCACAGTACACATCCAGCTGACTTGAGAATAATATATCAATAAACAATTGTTGGAAAAATTATTTGTGTCCTGTATAAAGTAAATGCCCTAACTGATTTGCAATACTACAGATTGTTAACATTAAATTTTTAGAATGCATAACAAAAATCAGTAAAAATGTATGTAAACTCTTTAATGCCATACTTTCTGTAATCTGCTTAAAATTTAGGGTGGATTTAAGTGCATGTTTACACTTACATTTATTCATCTGGCATCTTTTATCTGATGACTTGATTGTGGTACAAACTAGCGGGTTCAGCAAAGCAAGCGCTCAAAATTGATCAATTGATACAAGTTGTACTGTAGTAAGGACATAGTAAGTAGGCTTGCAAAAGGAGGGCAACAAACCCTGGTCAAAAAGCAATTAGTTTAGCTACAAGTGAATATTCATTTAATAACAAACAAACAAAAAATTAGTGTAATGTTTTGTTTGACCGGCTTTAGCTTTAGTTATGGCGTGCAATAGGGTGGCCAATACAAAAAATGATACCTCATGCTCCCAGACCCACTTTTAACAATTTGATTCTTTTTTTTCACTATTAAATATGGCTGTGGTATAAGTGAATAAGTGATCTCTGATTATTGTTCATTTCCAGTAATTTGAAAGTTTTCTTTGCTTGGTGCAGGCCAATAATTTGACTGTTCTCAAATTACGACTATTTTACTCGAGGGTTTAACAAAAGGCATTCTTATAAACAAGCCATTGATCTACATCCCAGTTTTACAAACATGGGAAAAGTCTATGATTTGTGTAGAAATAAGTTATAGTGAGATTTTGATACATATTAGATTCCACATAACTACTGCACAACAAAAAATAATTCCAGTGCTGTTCCCTGACACATTATTGACCAGTCAACACAAAATGAAGGCAGTCTGGACATATATCATGATTAATATTAATGGCAATCATAGCAAGGTTGATTGCAAACTGTGTTCTGTGAAAATGTCAAGAATAGAAACTGCAGTAATTTGTACAATACTAATAAGTTCATAAAACATCTTTAATATAAAAGTCAGCATTAGGAAATCATTCCTAGAAGCATATGGCACCAACCAGTGCTGCAGTGAATATTGGCTAACACTTGATGAGAGAAAAAGACAACTCTTATCCAGTATATTGTTTTGAATGATCAGACACTGTTCTGTTAACATGCTTTATTACAAATGTACTGTACAGAAACAGAGCCCATTCTTCTCCACTGCAACCCTTCACGTTCCAACAGAACCATTAGTTTTATAACCATTATAGTGTTAGTGTACTACCAGCATGTGAATGAGATCCTGTCTGCTGTAAAGCATGTTTACTGCCAGACCACCTATATGGGATATGGGCCACAGGCAGTTAATTGTCTACTCGTAGGAACGAACATCCATATGGGGCTGAATATACTGTATACACACCAATCAATTTAACACCACATAGGTTTATAGCCATATTAGTTTGTTTATTATATTAGATTTATAGCCATTTTATTAATAACTGGCTAAACAGCCTAGTGCATAAGTCACGCTGCATCACTGCTATTTAATCCAAAGAAACATTATAAGATGTATAATGGGCTCTGTGATTGTTTAAGACTAAGTAGATTAGTTTAAGCGTCAGTGTTGAGTATAGTTTATTGTGAGATACTGTATGTAGAGTTACTGTGAAAGGTATCATCATTTTGAAGTTTCTGGAAGAGCTGCAAATTCTGAAAGGCTGAAAATCTGAAAAGAAATGAAACTAAGCAGTTTGTTCTGTCTTGGTGGTGTGACAAGGCTTTGGTTACAAACATACAGGTATAGAATTTAGGGTCTGAGATGTTCTGTATGTACACAATCCTTAGGGATTAGAACTTGCTGCAGCAAGCTATACAGTGACAGTGGAGAGGGGAGAATATGGGCATAATGTGTACATTATTGATGTTTTGCAGCTAGAAGCAATGTTGCGTTTAAAAAATGCTTGATGCTTAAATTTATGACATTATGCACTGTGGGCTGCGATACATCTGCCGCAAAGCAAAAACACCACAACATCCCGACCTTACACACAGGAAATCCTGGCGCTCTCAGTGTTGTCTTATTTACACCACACACTGTATAAATACAAACACAAATACTTCCTGTGTCGCCTTCCACCCTGGGTGCTATTTGTGGGAATATTTATCATAAAGACAGTTATGAAGATTGACATAATTTCACTCCATCGTTGGCCTGTCACAGAAAACTCCTGTGCATTGACATATTGAAATGTGCTCCTCAAATGTCACTGTGGTCTTTTCAAGATCGTCAAAAGTGTCACCGGTTAAATAAACAAACAAAAAAAACGAGGGTCTATACCGATGAGAAGGCCCAAACCCCCCCCCCCCCGTGTATTGCATTGTTATCGTTCGCGAGTGGAAATTCAATGGTGCTGTTCTTTACTGGACAGGATGACAGCAATACAGCGCAAGGGTGAGTGCTTCTGATGGCAGCAGCAGCCTTCCCACTTTATCAGCATCGCCCACGCCGCCACTACCAATCAGCAGCCTATGGGGGGAGGCGCTGTCACTCATGCAGATGGACAGGGAGCTGGGCCGGGTTGCCGTGGCAGCAGCTGGAGGTGGCTGATGCCGTTCGGATGGTGCCACACGGCTCCTCAGAGTCCATGGCGGTGCCAGCCAAACCTGACAGACCAATGACACAAATGAATGGATGGGTTTATAAAAGAGCGCTCTCCAGAGACCTGCAGGCAGTTCTTATGAAAATGAAGCATTGAGCAGATTTCTGTCGAGACGTGTTACCTCTGCTGTAAATAATGTGCCTGGTTAATCTGTGAGCGCTGACATCTCTTTTTCCTCTCTCCACTCACTGATGCGATGGATGTCTTTTCTTTGCACCTTGTACTTTACGATAATGGCAACTGCTGAAAGGAGATACCTCAGACTTATAATCATTTCTGCTGCATTGGACCATTAAGTTATTGTGATGTCTGTCGAAATTGTCAATCTCGTGTCTCCTCTTGTGTGAGTTTTGATTTCTGAAATTCAACACCAACAGTCTGATGAAGAACAGAAAATGAGACAGCATTCAATGCCATTCATCATTTCTTTTTTCATTTCTTTTCTTTTTGACTAATTAAAACTGACAGAGAAGAGTTTACTAATTAAACTAAAATCCCCGAGCAGATAAACAAGCAGTGTCGCTCCCTCCATCTCTCTCCTCCAGACGACCAGCCAAATTCAAATTCAAAATTCAAATTTTATTTGTCACATACACAATCCTACACAGTACGATATGCAGTGAAATGCTTAGGCAACTGCCCTGACCTAAGAGAATAAAATAAAATTAAATAAAATATAAAATATAGAATATAAAATGTAAAATGTAAGAATATGAAAATATAAAATGTAAAATGTAAAAGCCATTTGTTCAACGCTTTTCTCTGCAAAAGGCTCCATCTTTTAGTTGAGTGTAAACCAAAAGGAAATCAGATGGCTCACCAGGGATGAGGTAAACATTTAAGCATTCAAAAAAAAACCAAAAAAAAAATTGATTATTATTACAAACAGATTTCTGTTTATGGCTCCTCTGAGAAGTCTTGGATTTATCAACAGCCTACATGCTTATAAACAGTTTCTTTCTTTTTTTATTTTATTTTAATAGGCAGTTCTTAGTAATTATGTTGGGTTTTACATTTTATTATGTCCTCAGAGACAAAATAGACACAAAATCTGGCTTTATGTCATTCCTTTGTTCAGGTTTTTCTTTACATAGTATTACAGGGGTCACTCACAGAGTGAGAAAGTGAACGAAGGGGTCCTTATTTGTACTGATGGAATTAGACTGCCCTCTAGTGCTCCGAGGTCCATTTCTCAACTTTTATGGATCTGTCTTTTCTGGCAGATGGAATTAGTGCCAATATGGAGGCAGGCTGTGCAATCAGCCTCCTGATGTCATCAGCCAGCAGTGATTGGTAATGCCATAAATACTTTAACAGCAGTGCTGTGCTATGTAGGACTGCAATTCAGAAAACACTTCTGATTGAGATTTTCTTTTTTCTTTTTCACCATGCCCCTACTCCAAGCCTAAAACAAGGCTTCTTATACAATCAATTCGAGAAAAGAATCTTACCAAAGACAACGGACCTCTAAACAATGCCTTCGATTCTTTGTTTATCAGCTAATGCGATCTAAAATTGGACAACTCTCCTTTCCATGATGTGGTAGTACAGCGTGGATATATTATCGCAATCACAGTTTAATGGTCACTTCACTGAAATAGGCTCCGAGTCATGGAGTGTGTTCGGATAAATAAACTCCCTCTCTGCTCTTGACCTTGTGCTGCGTGATGATAATGGTTGTTCCTGATGGTATCTACATCTACAGTCATTGCACTGAGGAGAACAGGACAGTTCATGAACTCTAAGAAAGAGGCCCTTTGTGGTTTCTGAGAATGACTCGATGTGATGAGATTTTATCTTGCAACTACACTTGCAGACCCCGGACCCTGCCAGTACTTCTAGTTGCATGTCAGGGGTATGTAATGTTCCCATCAGATATCAGATAACAAGCTCTCTTCCTCTTTCTCTCCTTTTGAATGGATCAGAAGCTGCAGATAAATGTGCATGCATAGGAGTGTGTGGCTCATGCTGAAAGCGCATTGTTCCTGTCAAATAGAGAAAAGATTGAATCGTGGTGGTCTCTAAGTCCTGATTCATGTAGCTCAAGCACAAAGAATGAGGGAGAATAGGCAACAGTTTGCCCGGGCTGCCTCTATTCACACACACTGCCTCCCTGCTGTACACTGCAAATGCTCCAGTAGGACTCCCCTCTGTGCAGTTCTGTTTGGACCTGAAAACACACACACACACACACAAAGAAGGGTCATCTTTTACGGGGGATTGGCTTTCCTGCAGAGAGATATTTTGCAGCCTCAGACAGGAACACACATACTGTAAGTATAAAACTGAGAGCAAAAGTTTTTATTCCTGTACAGCTTACAAATGACTTTTAACGGATGCTTGGTTATAAAAACATTCTTTTTTTTTTTTTCATCACAAACATGGAGGGCTTGTATAAAAAGGGTCAATCATTTCCTCTTTCAAGACAATGCACAAAGATAATGTTCAATTTTGCAAACCACAAAAAAATGATGTTAACAAATGGCATGAAGTGCTTTTTTATTTTACCCAGAACAGCAGAACTGATTGTGATCATAAGAAACACAAGCGAAATTGAAGCTGAAGGCAATTTCTTTTTATCCCAGATTGTCAATACATAAAGCCTTTCAATAACCAAGTGAACCACCACTAAGCTGCAGCATGAATTTATTTGGGTTTATTTAATGAAGACACAAAAATTCTCCAGGGGGGAAAGGAAAAAAAAAAAACTTTTTAACCATATAATGTACAGCCTGGATCGGGTGCCAATCAGTCTCAGAGCATTTGGTGCTAGTGGTATGGCTGGTTGGTGTAGTTAATAGTGAACAAGTGTGTGGGGACTGTAGTCAGACACAGTGGCTGGCTTCTTTAATTTCAGCGGTGAAAGGAAACTGCCAATGATATAGTATCATCATAACCCCAATATATGCTTGCTCGAGTGATTACACTCACCCTCACCTCATGTCTTTATTTCTTAACTCTTTAAAAGGCGTATGGCCAGGAAGATATAAAAGTACACCTAATTGATTTCACACACACACACACACACACACACACACACACACACACACACACACACATGTAGGTGAATATGTACAGGAAGAAACTCATTATGGGCCAAAGATGATAACATCTCCTGTCTTGTCTCTTTCCTCTATTTTTTCCTCACTTTTTTTTTTTTTTTTTTACACATACAGTATTCTGTCCACATGCTTTGACAGCAGCATTCATTTTAGGACAAAAACCTCTTCCTTTATGCTAACTTTACCAAGATGGTAAAATAACCAGATCATTTTAAATGGAGTGAGGATATCACTCATGAAGTACCGAGTTAACCTGAAGTGGCAGTGTGTGTCCACAAGATGGCTGTATGACAGTTTATTTAACACTTCATGCTGTAGGTTAGCAGGGGAAACAGCTGTACAGGGTGTACCCTGCCTCGTTCCCTAAGCCTCCTTGGATAGGCTCTAGGCCTCCCGCTACCCTATATACAGGATAAGCAGTAAAGAAGTGAAGTGAATTAATAAAAATATTGTATGGAGTGGGCCTAGGATGAAGGGTCCTCTCCAAGGACCCAACGACGGCAACCAACAGCAACGCGAGCGGCAGGGCTTGAACACGAATCCTCCAATCAACAACCTGAACAATAGCCTGAGCCACCCAATAATCTATGAGCCACCCATAATCTATGACTGAGATTACGTAAACATAATCTCAGTCATAATCAAATTATGTACATGGAGCATATCTTGAAAGATGCAATTCAGACACAAAATGTTTTTTTTCTCCAAAAAATTTATTTAAATGTTCAGAAACTATGAGAAATAATTATATTATATTTTATTCTGCTTTTGTGCCTGTTTAAAGGCTAAATTAGTTCTAGCTGTAGGCTGGCCAGATATCTAGTTTACAATCATTAGCAAAACCATCTTCCCGCTGATTGTGCAATAAAGAAATGACCAACTGGCAACCGCGCGCGTGTACGTCCACTGTCCAATAGAAAGCTGTTTCAGTCTACACTCGTGCGCCGGTGAACGTCACATGACTAGAAGCCGACGTTGCCTGTGTCATGTGACTTCCTAACCGCTTGACAGCTCCGGAGGATTTTCCTCAAAACGTGTTTTGAATTATATTCAAATACATTTATAACTCGTTTTGTAAAGCTAAATGTTGCCGAACTTGTTAGAATATAGGAGCGGCGCGGTTTTGTTAGCAGTGAATATGGGTTTTGTCCTGTACACACACAAGCACATTTCCAGAAGGCTCAACTGTGTGGTTGTGACTCCAGTGCAAATGTTTTTAGCAACGTGCTAAGCTAAATTATTAGGTTATTATTGATTACACGCAGCCAAGAATGGCGAGGAAGAAGAAAGAAAATAAATCGGCAGAGTTTACATTATGTATTGAGGTAAGATACGATCTTGTACATTTATAACTAAGGTTAAGTACAAAGCAGTACACAGGAAAAACATGCCTTAGTCTTAGTCCTTACCTTTATTGTGTAACTTCTGGCTCTAAATTTCACTCTAATGTACATCTAAAACCAGTTTTATTTATATAATTAGACCTATAAGGACCACTGGTCATAGACTGGTTTACTGACAGCACTGTAAACTGTGTTAAGGACATACACTGTAGCAGGGTGTCCCCAAATTTTTGACACACAGGAGGAGTTAACACCTTTTAGCAAAGTGTACCTCTGTTTAAATAACATAATCTACATGACTGCCATTTCTATGTGCAAGAGGTGTTCAAGTCAAAGCTGGACTTGTGCTGAAATGTCTCATCAATAAAGGCATAAATTTAAATAATTTTGAAGACTTCAAATGTATCTGTCTGTGGGAACTGTACACACAATCATTCACCAACACCACTTGCACATTACAGGAACCCAGCTGGGAGTTATTGCACATCCCCCGTACAGTCCTGACCTTTTCACTCCAAGCCATATTCACATGCTTGGACTATTAAAGGAGTTCTCCGGAGGCCAGTGTTTCAGACAGACAGTAACAGACAGTCTGATATTGAGAAAATGTTCTACCCTGATGGTATCCAAGGACTAGTCCCAGTTTGACTCGAACCCCCTTATACTCGTACATAGATTTGCACTCATGATTAGCCTGTGATAACCTCTGGTGGTATGCATCTAATTGCTCAATTATGGTTATTTACTTTACGTATGAAAACTCTTGGAACACCCAGTAGATTTGTGTTTATATCCTAAAAGTAAATACATCACTTTTCCCCAGAAATTATGCTGAAACTTTCAAAATTAGTGGATACTTATAAATAACCAATATTGTTTGCCTTCTTTCCAGTCTGAAAATGGCAGGCAGCAAGCACAAGTTCCTGGTGTCAGAGTTGTGTCCCAGTCTAAGTGGCAAAACTGGATAAAGAAAGTGATGCTATTAGTACCATACATGTGGCCCAGGTCGAGCATGCCACTACAAGCCCTCGTGCTCCTGTGTATTTGCCTCCTGGGCCTGGAGCGGATCATCAATGTGTTCGTGCCCATCTTAAACAGGAACATAGGTAAGAAACCAAGGCGTACAGCACACTGTGAGATTTTTGAAGCTTTTTCAAATGAATGCAATGCTGCAGGTACACTTGTGCAAATGGAGCTTTAACTGTTTATATCTTAAAATAAAATGTGGCTGTAAAAAGAAATATAAAACATAAAGATCAACAAAAAAAGAAGGGATTAGCCATGGCTCTCTGATTCAAAGGGCGGTGGTATGAAGGAGGTTTATAAAAATACTTAAAATATGCCGATTCCAGACAAACAAGCTATTTAAAAATATTTAAATCACATATTGAGGTGGTGTAAACTTTTTAGTTTTTTTTTTGTACTTTTTTTTGTACATTAAATTTACATTCTAATGGTTTTACTATAAATATCTTTACAAAATTTTGATTATGAGGACTGTTGGTTAAACCTAATTCACTAAATGAATTGGGGTATAAATAAATATAAATTTCTTTATAAATATAAATAAATTTATCAGTCATCTTTAGTTTGTCATAATAATATGCTTTTTTGTCATAATAAAAGTTTTGCTTAACTATAAATAAAGTACAGTGTACCACCCTAAGTTCACAGATCCACAATTTATTGTAGTGTTATTAATCCTACACAAGAGGGCAGAGCAATCTGGCAGACAAGTCAGCTCTAGTGTCTAGATCTAGTAAGGGGATGTATTCAGTTAAATAAAACTAAAGAAAATTGTATTTGTATAGCATTTAAACTATGGTCATTGTTGCAAAGAAGCTTTGCAGAGTTAAAAAAATTATGGGAATAAAGTAGAATCTGTATAGAAAATAATGTAGCTACGGTTTGTGGCAAGAAAAAACTCTATTAGATGAAAATAGAAAGAAACCTTGAGGGTAACTAAACTCAACTCATTCTTGTTTTTGTTATATCAGATAGCAAAAACATAAATCAGTTCCTGTTATATCTGTAGTAATATTTTGTTTGGGAATATTTTCAGTATACATTTAAATCAGACATCCAACCAATTAAAATGTCATTCATGTACTATAGTACAGATATATAATATATACATATACATAATATATATATAACAATCTGCACGGCTGAGCCACTGGTACCCTCTACATACTAAATAAAACATATGCACAAGTTATTTTCCAGTTTGTGCACACCTCATAGCCAACAAAAAAAGTTACTGCTGCAGCACCTACTGTAGTGTCCATTATCTGCTATTTGATTTATTAAAATTATATGCAATATAATTTAAGTTTGTCAGTTTCCATTATCTTTATATCTTGATTCAATAAAGGAAAACTGTTTTAGTATAATATTGAATGCTGCCCTGTGGCAGTTTAACCCTTTCACCTAGTGGCCAAGCTGATGATGCTATGTCTATGGTGTTAATAAACAAATAATAATCATGATAATATGGTGATAATAAATAATAAATAAATCACAGAATTGAGAATAAAAGAGTAGTCTATCAAATGTAGAGATGGAATAGTGCTCTGTGATGAAGAGAAAGGTCTGTTTTGGTATTTTGCAAGAAGAGTTTAGGAAAACTTGTAAACAGCTTTATGGGGTTTATCATTGAGGAATACTACAATATACGGACATAAAGTGAGGGAAGTATGAGTTTATGGGAAGAATGGAAAGCAGTGATTTATATGAATTTAGAAGGTGTATGAAGTAACAATAAGAATATCAGGAAAGCATTTTGTCAGGCATAAGAAAGCTGTGGTAAGGATGTGTTGTGTTACTTTTGACACTCCCTGTTCAGTGTTTCCAGCTCCTTGTTGTTTTGGGTCAACTGGACCAGCTGCCCAAAACCCCATGCAAGTCAAAGCTCTTTGCTCTCACAAGCCGAAAAAGCATCTGACTCTTACAAAGGAAATGTGGGACAAAACCCAACTATGCTAAACCTTTCCATGGCTCAAGGCTTCATTTCACCCTTTCTTCCTCTTGCCTTTGAATCCCCTATTATCCTCCCCCTCCTCTCCCACTCACATTACCCTCATTCTCTGAATTTTATTTCTTCCTCACTTGCTCAGTATCCTCCAGTATCGCAAATCATTACCACTAATTAAGCGTTGTGTCTTTCTAGTGAGCTGCTTTCTGGCCTGACTCAGGTGAACAGAAGTGATGTGTCTCTGTGTCCTCTTCACAGTCCAAAGTGCTTTTGCACTTGGAGCCAGATGAAAGCAATGCCGGGAGAGAAGTGAGCTTTTGTGAGGTCTGAGGGGGTGATAGGGGAGGTCACCAACCCTGCCAGTCACGATTAGGGGGCATTAGGGGCCTTTAGCAAAGTTAACACATTGGTACAAGGAGCTTTTTGTCCACAGCCCCCTCTGCCTCATGCCAAGGCTGAAAATCACTCGCCAGCCTGACCAAAAGAGAGTAAGAGAATAAATGTTTTTTTTAGCACCTCACTGCGGGGAAATTTCTCTTCATAGTGTTTTTTTTTTGTCTGTCTTTTTTCTCCATTTTAATTTGAGTGCACAATCTAAATGGCCATGAATGTAAATGAACGGGAAGGTCCGAGTTCTCTCACAACTAAGACTGAAGCTCTCCTTCTTTAATACATCATCCTGAGCATGGATGCACTGTTGCTCTTTTGCACTGCTTTCTATTCTGAGCTCATGCATAAGTCAGTGAGATGAGGACAAAGAACTGAGGAGAATTTAATAGAGGTCATGGACTCCATCTCTTATATAGTATAATAAATGTTTTGTTGTATCTGTTTCTTTACACAGCAACCAGAGTTCAAGTTCAGTCACCAGCATCCTTGTTCTTAGTGTACTGTGGTTTTAAAATATATTGTAATCACAAAGCCCATCTTTAGAAACCTCTTCTTTATTTATCCACTTTAAAAGGGGTTGGATATTTTTGTCTGTAAATAAGATCACGAAGGTTTAGATTCGTTTAGATTTAGATTAGGTTTTGTGGGCTTGGGTTCAGCGCTATGCTGGTGTGCATGATTACTCAGCACTTTTATAAACAAAGAAACAGAAGCAGTCTAATGATAATTGAATGAAAAAATGAAAGATTTTTATAACTTGATATAATTATATAATTCATATTGTTTTTTTTTCTTTTTTTCATTTGCATAGACATGGAAACAGCTAGACAAAAAGAAAGAGATACTGCAAGTGATGTGTGCTCAAGGCTTCCTTAAATCTGTCAAAGACTGTCCTACAGTATATACATACATATAAATTTTTAGATCCAGAGTTTTTTTATGTACAAAAAATGATAAAATCTTGGTCAGCACTTGTAGTTTCACAAGCAACAATATACTATATCAGTTTGGATAGCCAACTCCCTTCGAAGTTGAAACTGAATTGATAAATTGAGGCTGGAGCAGTTCTATTTAACCCAGTCCAACTTTCTTCTTTGTTTCCTGTATGCTGTGCTTGTGTTTTTCATAGTAAACCAACTATCAGAAAAGGAGAGTTGGAGAAGCCTAGCAACCACAGTTTGTATCTACGTCCTTCTCAAGTTTCTACAGGGTGGGGGAGCAGGTGAGCTGCAAAACACATTGCATCCTACATCACATCTTTAATTTCTCAGTGCCTTCACTGACTTTCCTGTCATCATGCAAGGAGGGACTAAAGTAATAAATAATTTTTGCATGAGTCCCACCTTTTTAAGGTTCTCTGACATGAAATGTATTTTTTATTTAGTTATATGTTGAGCATTAGGGATGTGTCCAAACCTGTTCAGTGGAAAAAGCCCGCAGAGCACAGCACACTAAAGCAGGTATTTGATGCAATTGCTTCTCTGCTTATTTTATCGAGAACTGGTACCAGATGTCTGTGATAGCAGATGCCTTGTTCCAGGCTCAGGGCTTTCCAGGTTTGCTCATCTGGGTCACAGGCACCATTTACTGATAACACTATCACATTAAGTTGATTATTTGAAGTTTCACAAAGTTTCTTATGAAAGGGACTGTGTGTAATCTCTGTGCACGGTAGATGTTTTTTTATCAGTTTCATGTAAAAAATGTATTGCGCAATTGCAGAGTAATTGTGCGTAAATTATTCACTGTATGTAAAATATGTTTTTATGCAAGCTGCCCCCTCCCCCCCCTTTTTTTTTAAATAAAAAGTGACTGGAGTCTGTCCAACCCAGTAAGAAATGTTTTCCTCTTTGTCACTGGCAGGAACAACAGGCTTTGTCAGTAACATGCGTTCTTTCCTGTGGACACGTGTTCAGCAGAACACCAGTCGCACAGTGCAGCTGGAGTTGTTTGCCCACTTGCATGCCCTGTCTCTGCGCTGGCACCTTGGCAGAAAAACGGGTGACGTCCTACGCAGCATTGACCGTGGCACAGCTTCCGTCAGCCACCTTTTAGAGTACACTCATGTTTTTTGAGTTATTACTAACATTGAAACATATGCAGTGCTGAGCCATGAGCCACCCCTCATTTCCTCATATTAAAATCTAATTAATGTAGATTAAAGAAATGGGAACAAATATTTTATTGAGGCTGCAATAGTTACACACATGGACAAAATTGTTGGTATCCTTCGGTCAATGAAAGAAAAACTCACAATGGTCACAGAAATAACTTTAATCTGACAAAAGTAATAATAAATAAGAATTCTATGAATGTTAACCAATGAAAGTCAGACATTGCTTTTCAACCATGCTTCAACAGAATTATAAAAAAAATGAACTCATGGAACAGGCCTGGACAAAAATAATGGTACCCCTAACTTAATAGTTTGTTGCACAACCTTTTGAGGCAATCACTGCAATCAAACAATTCCTGTAACTGTCAATGAGACTTCTGCACCTCTCTGCAGGTATTTTGGCCCACTCCTCATGAGCAAGCTGCTCCAGTTGTTTCCGGTTTGAAGGGTGCCTTTTCCAGACGGCATGTTTCAGCTCCTTCCAAAGATGCTCAATAGGATTGAGGTCAGGGCTCATAGAAGGCCACTTTAGAATAGTCCAATGTTTTCCTCTTAGCCATTCTTGGGTGTTTTTAGCTGTGTGTTTTGGGTCATTGTCCTGTTGCAAGACCCATGACCTGCGACTGAGACCCAGCTTTCTGACACTGGCCAGCACATTTCTCTCTAGAATCCCTTGATAGTCTTGAGATTTCATTGTACCCTGCACAGATTCAAGACACCCTGTGCCAGATGCAGCAAAGCAGCCCCAGAACATAACAGAGCCTCCTCCATGTTTCACAGTATTCTGAATTCAAGTTTCAGTGTTCTTTTCTTGATATGCTTCATTTTTCCGTCTGTGAATATAGAGCTGATGTGCCTTGGCAAAAAGTTCCATCTGTCCATAGGACATTCTCCCAGAAGCTTTGTGGCTTGTCAACATGTAGTTTGGCATATTCCAGTCTGGCTTTTTTATGATTTGTTTTCAACAATGGTGTCCTCCTTGGTCGTCTCCCATGTAGTCCACTTTGGCTCAAACAACGACGGATGGTGCGATCTGACACTGATGTTCCTTGAGCATGAAGTTCACCTTGGATCTCTTTAGAAGTCTTTCTGGGCTCTTTTGTTACCATTCGGATTATCCGTCTCTTTGATTTGTCATCAATTTTCCTCCTGCGGCCACGTCCAGGGAGGTTGGCTACAGTCCCATGGATCTTAAATTTCTGAATAATATGTGCAACTGTAGTCACAGGAACATCTAGCTGCTTGGAAATGGTCTTATAGCCTTTACCTTTAACATGCTTGTCTATAATTTTCTTTCGAATCTCCTGAGACAACTCTTTCCTTCGCTTCCTCTGGTCCATGTTGAGTGTGGTACATACCATGTCACCAACCAACACAGTGACTACCTGGAGCCCTATATATAGGCTCACTGACTGATTACAAGATTGTAGACACCTGTGATGCTAATTAGTGGACACACCTTGAATTAACATGTCCCTTTGGTCACATTATTTTCAGTATTTTCTAGGGGTAACATCATTTTTGTCCAGGCCTGTTCCATGAGTTTATTTTTTAAAATAATTCCGTTGAAGCATGGTTGAAAAGCAATGTCTGACTTTCATTGGTTAACATTCATAGAATTTTTTTTAATTATTACTTTTGTCAGATTAAAGTTATTTATGTGACCATTGTGAGTTTTTCTTTCATTGACCGAAGGGTACCAACAATTTTGTCCACGTGTGTAGTATACTAATCACTGGCCTGATTGTTTGTCATCTGCACCTGTTTCCCACTTAAATTATGCTGCATATGCTTTTTATGCTTCAATGATTCAAGTCACTGTGTGGCTTAACACACACACACATACACACACACAAATCATCTGAAAACGGGCACAGACTGGACTGAAAATGAGAGCCAAAAATTTTTAGAAAATGAGAGCCAAAAAAGTCATTCAGTACGCCTCTAGAACTATTCCTCAAGACTATATTAAAAATACAAGAACGTCTGGCTATTTGTAAGCAAAATGTGAAGAAATGAGGGGGCTCAAAACTTTTTTACAGTTTTATGTGTTGGATAATTCTTAGGTCCTTGGTTTGTAAAATAAGTCATTAATTTCCTCTGTTGATTTGTGTTATATGAGAAAATTATATGATTAAATTATGAATTTTCTGTGTCTCCATAGCTATATTGTATTCACAATGCTGCCAACTGTAGCTGACATAGTTATTGCCATCATTTATTTTGTCTCTTATTTTAATGCCTGGTTCGGCCTCATCGTCTTTGTCTGCATGTTTCTCTACCTCAGTAAGTTCATTATATTGGTAACTTTTGTTTTAATAACCAAAACATTGTTAGATTTTAGATTCTATATGCATTATTTATAATTAACAGATTAATATACATTTGTGGTATTGGATGAGCTATCTTATGTTTGCAGCACTGACAATAATAATCACAGAGTGGAGAACCAAGTATCGACGTGAAATGAACATGCAGGACAACAATGCCAAGTCCAAGGCAGTAGACTCGCTTCTTAACTTTGAAACTGTAAGGAGATGTTGATGGCAAAAGGCAGGCATTTGCTGAATTTTCATAAACTGCTAAGTATAAATGAGTCCTGTTTTATTATTTGCAGGTAAAGTACTACAACTCTGAAAGTTATGAAGTCAAGCGTTTTGAGGATGCTATCTTAAAATATCAGGTAATGTCATTAAAAACCTTTTTCAATTATTTATTGGAACTTTTTACACTAGATAACACAAACTGTGCTTTGTCCAGTTCCAAATTATTTAGAACTTTGTTTTAGATTAATGTGTTACAAGTAGTGAGCAATTCTGTGCTGTATTGCATTGTTCCTACAATATGTGAAATGCCTATGAGATATTTTTATTTGTTTAATTGAGTCATTTAACATTACCCCAGTTCTCAGAGTGGAAGACAAATGCCTCTCTGGCCCTGCTAAACCAAACTCAAAACTTGATCATAGGCTCTGGGCTGCTTGCCGGATCTCTGCTGTGTGCATACTTTGTCACAGTGGACCAGTTCCAGGTTATGCATTCACTGCTCTCCCTTTTCAATTTAATCCATAGCACATAACTTAATTATTCCCTTTTTTTCACCCAGTCATTAGACTAGACTCATTTCACTGTATTTATTTAATCCTGAACTGGAAACTTTATTACTAGTAGATTATTTATCACTGATAGACTGTATGTGTGTCTTTCTCACTTAATTCTCTTATCAATGGCTACTTTAGGTTGGGGACTATGTTCTGTTTGGGACCTACATTATCCAGCTTTACATGCCTCTGAACTGGTTCGGCACATACTACAGGTGGAATTGCTGATTGATTTATGTACTTTACACTGGTTAAGTGTGGAGAATGATTTTAATAACATAGATCTCTGTCTGTAGGATGATCCAGACTGCTTTTGTAGATATGGAGAACATGCTTGAGCTGCTAACTGAGGAGAAAGAGGTAGAAAGTTAATGCTGTCTTTTTAAAATGTTCTAAGCATTCAGATCATAACTTACTGGAGATAAATTCAGTATAATCAGTTCTACCATGAGTTCTTTAAACCATAATTTACAACATGTTGTATGATCTTGATCTTTCAGCAATATCTCATGAAGGAGTCTTAAATTGGATTTGGAGAATTGACTAGTTTATAATACTGTATATAGTTAGTGTAAATATCATGTTTTATAAACTATTCAATAGATAAAAGTATAATAAAAAAATGAATAAATAAAAGAACATTGAAAAAGAACCTAGTATACTATATAGAGTGTGTATAGATTATCAACTAAATATTAACAACATACAGTATACCACTGATTACCTGAAAAAACAGTATAAAGATTGGACTTTGGAGCAATGGAAAAGATCATGTGGTCTGGTCAGTCTAGGTTTACCCTCTTCCAGAGCGATGAGTATGTCAGGGTAAGAGAAGAGCATGAAGCGATGCAACCATCATGCATCGTGCCCGCCGTACAGGCCTCTGGAGGCAGTGTTATGATTTTGAGTTGCTTCAGTTAGTCAGGTCAAGACTCAGCAATATTATAGGGCAATAACAAGAAGTCAGCTGATGTCCTGAATGTTCTGACTGACCAGATCAGAGTATAACATCATCATCCCCCACCCCCCACCCCCCACCTCATGACACGGTCATGTTCCCAGACTCAAATTGAGAAAGAGTGGTTCTGGAAAGTAGAGGAACAAGTTTCACATAAGAACTCGTCACCAAAGCAAAGCTAAAGGCAGTCTAACACATTCATAGTGTCTAACTTTTTGTGTATTTAAATTTAAATTGATAGACTGTTACAGGGCACTACCTGTTCTTTCCCTGTTTAAGGAATGACGTAATCCAACATGTCTGTGCACACTGTGAACAATGTGATGGATCTTTTTGTTCTTTAAAAATAGGATATAGCTAGTGATCGACGTAGGTAACCATTAATAATGGGTTTAACTATACAGTACAGTATGCTTCTTACATTTGCCTCTTGCTAAAACATTTACTGGAATGTCAGACTGATTTAATATGCATGGCAAAAATGCAGTTTTTGAGTTATGGATTCTGGATAGATTTTTAACACAAACATTGAGAGGCTTCCGTCATGTTTATTTTTTCTTGCATTTGGAGTGTATAATGCTAATAATTTAACATTTATTTAAAGCTGTCTGTCTTTTAGTCTGATTCCTGTAAGGTGTGTTTGTGAAGCCCTTCAGCTCACTCCTAATGCATCCTCTTTTCTTCTCCAGGTGAAAGATGATGTAAATGCAGTAGATCTGCTTTGTCCTGAAGGTAGAGTTGATTTCCAAAATGTATGCTTTCGGTACACTGCCGGGTAAGTTCAAGTATATGTTAATAATATAGCAAAAATGACAATCAGTTCACTGTGTGACTCTAACTTTTGAGTGTTCACAGGAAGGAAATTCTAAGAAATGTATCATTCACCGTGATGCCTGGTCAAACAGTAGCACTGGTAAGTTTCATATGACAAGACCTTCTTCAATAATGTACTGAAGTAAAGAATTATGCTGTGCTACTGCATAATTCTTCACAGTACTGTGAAAACTCTTGATCCACCAGTCATTGTATCATATTTTTCTTCCAAAGAACCAGACTTTTGGGCTCTCATTTTTTGGCATGTTTTTGTTTCTCATTTTCAGTCATTTTCATTTCAGTGTTTTTTGTTTGTTAAGCCACACAGCGACCTATGAATCATTCAAGCATAAAAAGCATCCAACTTAAGGCATGAACCAGTGAGAAACAGGTGTAGCTATCAGATGATCAGACCAGCGATTAGTATACTGTTAATGCTAAATGCTGTTGTTAGTGGAAGTGGTTAGAGCAGATGAAAGCTAAAATGAGGTTGCTGCTGAGGTTGTTATATACACAACTAATTTGTGATAGAATTTTAGGCACTTTGCAGCCCTTCACAGTTAAACATTTGTTCCCATTTCTTTCATTTAATCAACATAATTTAATTTCATATGAAGAAATGGGGGTGATTCAAGACTTCTGCACAGTACTGTATGTCTGACTTATAATTTTTTTCCCCAGGTCGGACAATCAGGGTCAGGGAAAAGCACCATCGTCCGACTGCTTTTCCGTTTTTATGATGTGCAAGCAGGCTGCATCCTTGTCGATGATCAGGACATCTCAAAGGTAAGCACATGTGATCGGTCTCAGTAGAACCGTCAGTTCTCATTGCTGAGACTTAATTTTACAGTACCTATGCTTTTTAGTATTTTAATCTTCATTAGGTGTTTATTCATGTAATGGGATTTCAAGTATACAAAACTGGTGTATGCAGGCACCCATTTAGCAACAGTGATGAGAAGTATTTTTGCCAATTCTGAGAACTAGTTGCAGAAAATGTGAGTCTGGGAACTTGGTCTGTGGTGCATGGTTTATTGATTGGGTTACCGATTACCTTTGTTAAAGGAGGATTGGGGCATCAGATAAGTAAAAAAGGAAATACTGTTTTCAATATTTTCCAAATGTTAGCAAATATACATTTGCATATACAGTATGTATATGTATTTTGAGTCTGATGGGTGTAATCTTACCTATGTGTTGGATACAGTGCAGTAAGTGTTAAAAAATACAATCTAATAAGTGGTCATATCAGTGGTAAAAGTTAAAGTTGTATCAAGGTTCTGTTTCCCTGGGATTAAAGCAAATGACTTTTATATGGGGTCAGGGGTAGCTCAGTGGTTAAGGCATTGGACTACGGTTCGGAAGGTCCCAGGTTCAAGTCCCACTACCACCAAGTTGTCCCTGTTGGGCCCTTGAACAACTGCTCAGATGTATAATGAGATAAAAAATGTAAGGCGTCTGACAAATGCTTAGATGTAGATGTAGATATGTCAAATTAATAAAGGGTATTAATGAAGCCACACAATAATACCATTGCAATCCAACATTGCAGTAAACATTCAATAAGATTCCACTCAAGTTCAAGCACGTCCAGATGTAGAAATTTAACATGGTCTTTCCTCATGCATAAGTCATGAATTACTAGGGACATATCCTAAGGATACTCCAGTGGGGATGAAATATTATACAGGCAAAATATGGTAACTTTGAAGGATGAGGCATCAAATATCACACTTCCATGTTTCCCCTAAGTAACGTATGTTACCTGAAGGTAAGCACTTACTCTTCTTATTTGTAGATGCCACCACCCAAATTCCACCAAGGTCTTTTTAAAATGTATTTCCTTTTTTTTTAAAAAAAAAAAAAAAGAAAGAAAAAGCCACAACCAGTTAGTCATAAATGATTTATTATAGTCAATCAAAGCCCAGTGTTTTATTCCATCAATACATTTATCACTTTTGCTGGCTTTAGGCAGTCATATTATATCTTAAATATGAGCCTGTCATTAAGAACACTGGAAATAAATATAGCTAATACAAAATTGTAGCACTGGATACTAATAAAAGTGTGACTTGTAGCAGTGAAGTAAAATAGCAGTAATGAAATGAATAATGTCAGTATTTAATAATTGTAAGTGGTACAATTAGTCATGTATCTGTAAACATGTTTACCATATGTAAATGCTTAATGATCCCAAATTTACATGCTTCAAAGTCTACTGGAGTCCCCTAGCAGAAATGTGGAGGTTATTATAAAAGCAAAGTGGGGACTAGATGTTCAAAAAGCCCATATGAGCATGGAGGTCAGGTGTCCACACATTTATGGCCTTATAGTGGATTATATGAGCCATCTGTGGAAGTGTATATTTAATTCTGTAATATATTATTACATTATATCTATATAATACCAAGGCATGATGGGTGTGTCCTTGTGAGTCTGTGAAGTAGGACATACTGTACTTGGACATGTAAGTACATTTTATAGTGTGAGTTAATGGTTTATCTTTTTATTGTCTTGATGAGTAAAAATGCTGCATGGTAGAAGTCTGATTTATCTTGGTGCTAATAAGAAATTGTTTACCAAATAACTTCCACATACACCATAGCCATTCTGAACTAATCAAAGACAGCATTCCTTTACCAGAGCTTTGCCAGACAAATCTGTTAAGTAGTTGGACTTTGAGCTGTTGTTGTTTGATGTGCCTTTAGAAGAATATGAGGGAGAATTATGAGCACATTATGTTCCGACAGCCTTTGGAGTCTTGCTGTGCTGTTGGAAGGCGTTTGATGAAGAAAGACCTGAAGTGACAATTGCAGTGATTTAAAATAGAGACCTTAATTTGCCGTAATATTATTATTTACTGTGATGGATGGTGTACAATCCAAAGCCTTGCAAGTCTTTTAATTAAATAACCGCACCAACTTCCTAATCTGACGTCATTCATATTACTTTTCTGGATATCATGAAGGCCGAATATGCCTTTGGTGTTAACACAAGGTAAAGTCGGCTTTGCTTTTTATATGATCTTGTGGCTTTGTTGAATATTTTGGCTCAGTAACAAAGCAAAAATGCTTACTTATGCTTTTTGAAGTGTTGCTATGTCAAACCAAAAAAGCTTAATGTTAAAACCTTGTAATTACAAAGATGTTAAAGAAACCTCACAATTGAGAAGGTATCCTGTCATGTACACGTACATACATGCAGAGACCTGCACTTCAGAAACATGGTTTCAGTCTTTCCATCATATCTGACTCAACCTGACTTCAGTTAATAAATCATAGCACAGGGCTAGCAAATAATGAAGAGTTTTTGTTGCCCTGGAGAGAGAAGATTGGCCCATTTGTCTGCTGACATCTCCTCAAAGTTCATCCTTCATGCTTATCCTCAGCAGTTTATTATTAGTTGTCATTTGTTATTTAGAGTTTTAATTGACTGAATTGGTTATTGATTTAATTGAACATGGTCCGTGATGCAAAACTTGATAAATACATGGAGTATTCTTCATGGCAGTATTTATAATGTTATGTAGCAGAAAGTTAACTGCAGTCAAGGCCGTGTTGGGTGTAACGCGTTATGAAGTAGAGTACTTCGATTACTTTTTTACACGTTAGGTCTGACATTTAAATTGTGGACCTAATTTATGTAATCTGTGAGGCAGACAGCAGTGATTCCGTTAGTGTGTGTCTGTGTGAAAGTCGTCCTACAAGCCCCGCCCCTGAAAACCCGCCACCCCCTCTGTTATTCCTGCTGTTATACCCTATCTCACTTATGCAGTTTGAAGGTTATCACTTACTCTTCTTATTTGTAGATGCCACCACACAAATTCCACCAAGGCCTTTTTAAAATCTATTTCCTTTTTTTAAAAAAAGAAAAGGGCACAAACAGTTAGTCATAAATGATTTATTATAGTCAGTCAAAGCCCAGTCTTTAATTCCATCAGTACATTTATCACTTTTGCTGGCTTTAGGCAGTCATGTTATTTCTTAAATATGAGCTTGTCATTAAGAACACTGGAAATAAATATAGCTATACAAAATTATGTTCCGCGAAGTTCTGCAAGGTCTGCGAGCTTCCACAAGGAATGATGTGCAGAATGTAGGAAACGTACGTAATCACAGCGTCAAAACTCGGGTGAATCATTATGAACAATACTTACATCCACCGCATGAAACCGCGCAGGTGAGATAGGGGTATTAGTAGTTAACAGATTATCGGCCAAACTTTGCTGAATGATGATTATAGAATAATCTTGACTAAAAAAACATGCATGAGGAGTCACAAAGGAGTTTTCATTTTCTGCAATGGAAAAGTACTCTAGCTAGTAACTTTTGTCAGAAAGTAATGCAGTAATGTAACTGATTACTTTTTAATGACAATAATTTTGTAATGTAATTAGTTATTTTTAAAAAGTAACTGTCACGGGCGTGCGTGGGGGTGAAGGTTCCAAGCGCAGAGTGAGCTTTTACTGTTTCTCCGCACAAGCTCTGCAGCGCGAATGCAGAGTATAGCCGGTGTATGTAGACAGCGAGCGCAGCGCTTAGAGTCAATGAGCTCAGTGGCTGGAATGCGGAAGTGCCGAGAGCGCGCTCACTGTTTTTCTGAATGGACTCCGTGGCAGGAATGCGGAAGTGCCGAGCCGGCGCGTATAGAAAGTGCATACGCTGTTTGCAGGTGATGACAATCCCGCGAAGCGAGGCAGACGAATCGCGCAGGCTCCTAGATCCGAAACAGTAGCTCGTGGTCGATGAACAGGCAGAGGTCAGAAACGTGAAACCGAGAAAGTCCGCATGGATAGCACACAATAATCTGGCAGAGAGCTGTTGTCTGAAGGTGTGTTAAATAGAGAGCTGTGATGATCAGGAATTGAGAACAGGTGTGTTTGGAGCGGTGAATGAGGTGGTGAAAAGCAAGGAACGGGATGGATCGTGGAGCAGGAGTGTGCAGGTGATCATGATCTTGACTGAGATATGGGCATGACCTGGCGTGCTGTGACAGTACCCCCCCCCCCCCCCCCTCCCTCTACGAACGACACCTGGCGTTCTTGAGGGTGCCTCGGGGTGAAGATTGTGAAACTCTGTGATCAGAGAGCGGTCCAAGATGAACCTGACTGGTACCCAACTTCTTTCCTCAGGTCCGTAGCCCTCCCAATCCACCAGGTACTGGAGGCCGCGCCCACGGCGGCGGGACTTAAGGAGTCTGCGGACAGTAAAGGCTTCACCCCCGTCTATAAGTCGAGGTGGAGGAGGAGGGCGTGGGGTTGGTGACATAGGACACGGGACCAAACGGCGGACATGGGAGACGTGGAACGTGGGGTTAATTCGGCGCATGGATAATGGCAGGGCCAGTCTGATGGAGCATGGATTAATGACACGAGAGATTGTGAATGGGCCAATGAACTTAGGCGAGAGTTTCTGGGATGTAGTCTTGAGTGGTAGGTTACGTGTGGAGAGCATAACTCTTTGTCCAACTCTGTAAACTGGAGCAGCTGAGCGGTGGAGATTGGCCTTGCGCTGAAAAATGGCCACGGAACGTTGTAATTGAGCACGAGCTCGTTGCCATGTCCTTTTACAACGACGGATGAAGGCTTGAGCTGAAGGGACAGCAGTTTCTTCCTCCTGGGTTGGAAACAGTGGTGGTTGATAGCCGAGGCAACACTGAAAAGGTGACATGCCTGTGGAGGAGGTGGGGAGCGAGTTATGCGCATACTCAATCCAAGGGAGGAAACGACTCCAAGAAGCTGCATCCTGTGAGGTCATACATCTCAGAGATTTCTCCAATTCTTGATTCATGCGCTCGGTTTGACCATTGCTCTGAGGGTGAAATCCTGATGAGAGGCTGGGGGTGGCGCCAATAAGGCCACAGAAGGCTTTCCAAAATTGTGCAGAAAACTGCGGGCCCCTGTCCGAGACTATATCCGATGGGAGGCTGTGGATTCTGAAAACGTGGGAGATAAGGAGTTTCCTTGGCAGATGGAAGCTTTGGTAGAGGGATGAAGTGGGCTGACTTGGAAAACCGGTCAACAACTGTTAAAATGCAGGTATTATTGTTGGAAGGTGGCAATCCGGTTATGAAGTCCAGTGAAATGTGAGACCAAAGGCGATGGGGAATGGGAAGGGGTCTTAGGAGTCCCTCAGGTGGACGATTTGTTGTCTTATTCCTGGTGCAGATATCACAAGACGCCACAAAGCTTTTGACATCCTCCTTGATGGTCGGCCACCAGAAGCGTTGATTGAGCATTGAGAAGGTACGACTCGCCCCTGGGTGACAGGCTAGCCTGGAGCTGTGGCCCCATTCTAAGACTTGGGAGCGAACAGAGAGCGGGACGAAAAGTAGCCCAGGTGGGACATTACTGGGGCCTGGCTCCTGTTCAAGAGATTGCAGGACCAGGTTTTCCACATCTAACCGGGTTACAGCTATAAGACACTGGGGGAGAAGAATGGTTTCCCTTCTGGATATGTCCTGGGGGGCGGGAAACTGTCGGGAGAGGGCGTCGGGCTTAGTATTCTTGGTTCCTGGGCGATATGACAGCATGAAGTTAAACCGTGAAAAGAACAGTGACCAGCGTGCCTGATGTGAATTGAGATTTTTTTGGCTGACTTGAGGTACTCTAGGTTCTTGTGATCAGTCCAAACAAGAAACGGGTGTTCAGCTCCTTCCAACCAATGTCTCCATTCTTCGAGGGCAACCTTGACTGCTAGCAACTCACGATCCCCAATGTCATAGTTCCGTTCAGGGGGCGTGAGCCGACGGGAAAAGAAAGAGCATGGATGAAGTTTGTTGTCCTTTGGTGTTCTCTGAGAAAGCACGGCTCCCACTCCTGTCTCGGAAGCATCAACTTCGACAATGAACTGGAGAGATGGATCAGGAAAGGTGAGGATGGGTGCTGTGGTAAAGCGCTGCTTGAGCTCATTGAAGGCCTTCTCTGCTAGGGGGTTCCATCGAAAGGGGATCTTGGTGGATGTGAGAGAAGTGAGTGGGGCTGCCACCGTGCTGTAATCACGGATAAAACGCCGATAGAAATTGGCGAAGCCCAAAAAGCGTTGAAGCTCCCGCCTTGACGATGGTGTTGGCCAATCCGTGACGGCCTTTACCTTGACTGGGTCCATCTGGATACCTGATGGTGAAATGGCATACCCCAGGAAGGAGGTGGACTCACGGTGAAACTCACACTTCTCAGCCCTTGACATAAAGTTTATTTTCCAGCAGACGTTGAAGGACCTGACGCACGTGGAGCTTATGTTCCTCTAAGGAGTGAGAGAAGATTAGAATGTCATCAAGGTAAGCGAACACAAAAACGTTGAGGAAGTCTCTAAGGACATCATTAATGAGTGCCTGAAAAACTGCCGGTGCATTGGTCAGACCAAACGGAACAACCAGGTACTCATAATGACCCGTAGGGGTGTTGAATGCAGTCTTCCACTCATCACCCTCTCTTATCCTGACCAGGTGGTAAGCGTTTCTTAGGTCTAACTTGGAAAACAGGCGGGCATCCTGGAGTAATTCAAACGCGGTTGACATGAGGGGAAGCGGGCCTCTATAATCGATGCAGGGTCTGAGGGACTTGTCCTTTTTTTCCACAAAGAAAAAGCCCGCCCCTGCAGGGAAGGAGGAATGGCAGATGATTCCAGCTGAAAGTGACTCAGAGATGTATTGTTCCATGGCTTCCCTCTCGGGACGTGAGAGAGAGTAGAGTCGCCCTTTAGGTGGAGTGGTGCCTGGAAGTAGGTCGATGGCACAGTCATAAGGATGGTGAGGAGGTAATGAGATGGCACGTGACTTACTGAACACCTGGCGAAGGTCGTGGTACTCGGCAGGGACCTTAGAAAGGTTAGGGATCTCCTCCAGAGAGGTGGGCAAGACGCTTCTGGTGGCAGCAGAACGGAGGCATGAGGAGTGGCAAGTAGGGCTCCAATCCAGGATGCTTCTCCTTGCCCAGTCAATGTGAGGGTTATGTAGTTTTAACCATGGAAGTCCCAGAACTATCGGTGCATGAGCACTCTTAATGATGAGGAACGTGGTGGTCTCAACATGATTACCAGAAAACTGCAATGTGACTGGAGCAGTGCGGTGGGTGATTGAGGAGAGCTTACTGCCATCAAGGGCCTGTACGCTAAATGGTTGGTTAAGTGGGGTGTGTGGAATCTTGAGTTGAGAAACCGTAGCTGAGGAGATTAAATTCTGGTCAGCTCCAGAGTCTACTAGGGCGTGTGTGGCGTGAGGCCGATTGTCATAGATCAGGGTCACTGGGAAGCGAGAGCGAATGTTAGGAGATGGGTGTTGTGTAGAACTCCCTCGTACCCCCAGAACTACTGGGGTGTCCCAGCCTTTTAATGGACAGGTTCGTACGACGTGGCCAACCTGACCACAGTAGAAGCAAGCATCATCATCCTTCCGCCGTTGACGTTCCTTGGACGAGATGTGCGCGCAGTCGACCTGAATAGGTTCTGGGGGGGGGGGGGGGGGGCTTAGGTTTGTCTGTGTTAGGAGCGGGTACGTTGAGGAACTGACAAGACTCCCTTTGTCGTGTTTGTTTGCGGGCGTCAATACTTGTAGCCAGGTCAATGATCCCCTGAAGGTTGGAAGGGAGCTCTCGGGCTGCTAACTCATCCTTGACTGGGTCAGAGAGTCCGTGAAGGAATGTGTCGAAGAGTGCCCGATTTTTCCAACCACAAGAGGGAGCCAGAGTCCGAAAATCAATAGCATAATCAGAGACAGATCGAGATCCCTGACGTAGTTCAAGTAACTGAGCTGCTGCCTGACGCCCCGTGAATGAACGATCGAAAACCTCTCATTTCATCCGTGATGAAATATGTTATGGAGGGAGCAAGTTATCTGCTGGATATTCTGCTGGTGAGTGTCCAAGAGCGCCCCCTGTTTCTCTAGTGCCCCTCTTAATTGTACAGCCTCTGCTGGATCCATTAATGGCCAGATTATACTGTCACGGGCGTGCGTGGGGGTGAAGGATCCAAGCGCAGAGTGAGCTTTTACTGTTTCTCCGCACGAGCTCTGCAGCGCGAATGCAGAGTAGAGCCGGTGTATGTAGACAGCGAGCGCAGCGCTTAGAGTCAATGAGCTCAGTGGCTGGAATGCGGAAGTGCCGAGAGCGCGCTCACTGTTTTCCTGAATGGAAGTGCCGAGCCGGCGCGTATAGGAAGTGCATACGCTGTTTGCAGGTGATGACAATCCCGCAAAGCGAGGCAGACGAATCGCGCAGGCTCCTAGATCCGAAACAGTAGCTTGTGGTCGATGAACAGGCAGAGGTCAGAAACGTGAAACCGAGAAAGTCCGTGATCAGAGCTCGTGGTCGATAAACAAATCCAAGGGTCAGCAACAGTAAATCCGTATAGACGAAAGATCCATAGCGTGAGACAAAGACGAGGTCGTGAAAACAGAGCGTGGTCGAGATCCGGAAGTTCAAAGCAGAGAGAAACGCTGGAATACTGGGCATGGATAGCACACAATAATCTGGCAGAGAGCTGTTGTCTGAAGGTGTGTTAAATAGAGAGCTGTGATGATCAGGAATTGAGAACAGGTGTGTTTGGAGCGGTGAATGAGGTGGTGAAAAGCAAGGAACGGGATGGATCGTGGAGCAGGAGTGTGCAGGTGATCATGATCTTGACTGAGATATGGGCATGACCTGGCGTGCTGTGACAGTAACATCCCCCAACACTGGTCATAGAAGGTCAATAATTTGGACACACCTAGTAATACTCTCTCTCATCATCATCTATAACGCTTACTCCTGTATTCAGGGTCACGGGGGCCTGGAGCCTATCCCAGGAGACTTAGGGCACAAGGCAGGATACACCCTGGACAGGGTGCCAGTCCATCGCAGGGCACACAGACATATACACACTCACACACTCATTCACACACTATGGCAATTTGGGAACGCCAATTAACCTAACCTACATGTCTTTGGACTGTGGGAGGAAACCGGAGTACCCGGAGGAAACCCACCAAGCATGGGGAGAACATGCAAACTCCATGCACACAGAGACGGGAATCGAGCCTGGCCGGGGATCGAACCCAGACCCTGGAGGTGCAAGGCGACAGTGCTAACCACTACACCACCGTGCCGCCCACCTTGTAATACTGTAATCCAAAATATGCAGTAATCTCCTTTGAACAGTTGATATTGAGATGTGTCTGCTACTTATGCTCTGTAAAACCTTCATTACGGCTCTAAGTGAGGTGCTGTTAATTGGTGATTTTTGAGGTAGGTGACTCTAAATGAACTTCTCCTCTGCTGAAGTAAGTTTTGGTCTTGCTTTCCAGCGATGGTCTTTATGATAGCCAGTTTCATCAGGTGCTTGATGAGTTTTGCAAATGCACTTGACAATACTGTTCTTGCAAAAACTATTCTACAACAGCTAATCTCCATGTCTTAAAATAACAGCTGACTGTTGTTGTTACTTAATTACCTAATGCCATATTTGTGAAGTTTTAAAAAAGTCTAGTATTGCTCTAGAATGTAGAAAATAATGATTTTTCTCAGTTAACAGTGAGTATTGTTTTTGGCAGCAATGTGACATAGTGGTTAGCACTGTCACCTGCTACCGCAAAGGGTTGGGGATTTACTGTTGCCCATAGTTTGTGTGCATGGAGTGATCGTGGTTTCCATGCACTTGGTGGGTTCCCTCCAGCTACTCCAGTTTCCTTCCATAGTAATAATACATGCAGTGTTTTCAAATTGCTTGTAGTGTATGATTGTGCGTTTGTGTGTGTGTGTGTGCGTGTGTGAGTGAGTGAGTGCGTTTATGCCCTGCGATGGGTTGGTAAAACATTGAGGATGTACTCCACCTTCTGTTCTACGTTCCCTGGGATAGACTCCAGGCCTCCCATGACCCTATACAAGATGAGCAGCATAAATAATAGATGGATGCAGTACTGTTTGTTTATTTGTTTATTTTATATTAACAATAAACATTTTGCAAATCAACTGCCTTTAAAAGGCTCTCTTTCTCTCACGCTCTCTCTCTCTCCCGCCCACTTCTAAGGCCCAAGGTTGAAGTTACATCCGCCTCACATCAGCCCCTACATAATCATCATGGCTTAATGCCAAACCCCAGGTTCCATAAAACTTTTTACCAACAAATTAAAATCCTTACAGTTGGACACACCCAAGCTTAGCTTTTAAAATTGTTTTTAAAAAGACCAAGAAGTGCTGTTTAATCAGCGTCAGAGTCATGCAAAGGAATCTGCCGCATATATACTCATCTGGTCAGTTTAATGTTTGTAGAATTTATGGCCATGTACTGTACTTCATGTCTAACTCTCCCGTTAGTCATGGAGATGATGATAACTTTCCCCTAAGAAAGAATGAGAGTGGAAGAAATTACACCCGTAGTTTTTCCTCCTCATCCCCACTCTGTTTGTGCCCATCATCGTTGTTTTTGTTGTTGAGCGCGGCTATACATTCCTGGTGCATTAACATTCATGGACATCAGCAGGAAGCATGAGCTGGGCTTGGCGTGCCTCAGGGAGTATGCGATTTCTCACAGAGCAGGCATGAGAGCACTTCGCTTTTATAGTGCAGCTGTCATTGGTTTAGTCACTTACTCACACCAGTGGCCATATCAGCTCTGTTAAGATGGATCATTAGTTTGTATTCGCCTGGAACTTAGAGGGCTTTATTACACTGTTAATAAAAATTGTACTTAATGTCTTTTTTTTTACATATAAAGTATAGCTCAAAGAGTGATTGAGTATTTGAAATAACTGACAATATGTTTTTATTATGACAATGTGTAAGACATCTGCAGTGATGGATTGAACAAATGAAGCAGCGTTCAATGTGCCAAGATATATTACTAGCCTAATAACTTAATGTATTCGTATGGTTTTAACATGTTTCATGAATAAATAACTTGTAGCACAGCCTGAAGTACAAATTTTATATCTTTCTGCCTGTCTGCCTCATATGAGCATCTGACGAGGAATGAGTTATGTGTAATTCTCACATCTTTAATGACATTAAAAGGAAGTTGATCATGATCATGCACTGTAAATCTTTTCAATCACACAGCTACATGCTCACCCCTACACACCCTTATACACCCTAGAAGCAGAGAAACATCTGTTGGCGATTCTTTGTGCTTTCTCAGGGAAGAGCCTCACGGAAATAATGGATCAACACCAGGGCCTTTGATGATATGGACGCCTTTGGGCTGTTTTTGTTCAGGCTGTGGTCATTGATTCAGCCTTTTCAGTGCATTTTTGTTGCCTGTGTGTCAGCCTGCGCTGACAGAGCTCTGTGTGTAACACTACACCATGGAGAACAGCTTCAGAGCCGGATATGAAAATATATCACCCAAGCGCATGCCTGCCTCCTCCAAAACAAATCTACAAGCGAGCAGCCCAGAAACATGGCTGTGCAGCAGGGTGAATGATGAGGCACTTTAATAAGGCCCAGAGGTGAGAGGAGGATGAAACATTTTCACATAAATAACTTTAAAGGCTTGTTAATGCTCATTTTCAAAGGGATTACAAGGGGCTTTTGATGACAGAGAATCAAAGTTCTACAATTTAGCTTATAAGTGATGGACTTGGAGAACACATGCCACACAGATACTTGATTGGCCATGTGGTCCCTTATACACACACACACACACACACACACACATCATCCATGTGATTGATGGTTTTCACTTTTTGTCAGGCTGTTTTAAGGGGTTATTTGAGGAAATGCTTCATAAAAACTGTAAAATCACCTTCTCTGTAAAACCTGCAACACACTTTTTAGTTTTTTTCAAGTGTGTAGTCATGGGATTCTATTTTTAATATTTTACCTTCAGCCATCTTTCAGATTAACATGACATGCTTCCTTGGAAATACTGTATTCCTTTTGACTTTACTCAGTGTAACTTAAGTATAACTGTATGATGTTTGATTCTGGGCACACCACAAACACGAACCGAGGTCTTACGGGAAAAGGATCATTGGTAAAAATTAGGAAAGGAAGGGATTTTAAGGAGGGAGGAAGAAAAGAAGGGGAGGAAAGAAGTGAGGGTGTGCACAGGCAGGTCCAGAGGCAGTGCCCCGCTGGCATGTGAGCACTCGGTTGGTGAGTGATGGAGGCGACAGAGTGGACCCTCCTGTAGGCTGCTCAATGCGACTCTCACAATTGTAGCCAGCTGGCCCCGCCCAGCCCTTGATCCCAGCTGGGAACAGCTTTGGAGTAAGAGAGGGGCGAAAAAATATTTGGGTGCACGACCGTTATCAATACTTCTGTGACATAACTGTAACTAAATTATAAATGTTTGTTGATAGCAAATTACCTTAGAATTTTACCATGAATAAGTTTTCAACAAGCATGTTTTCTATTTTAGTGTGTTTAGTGTGATAGGATAATGGAGCTCTGAAGCTGTATTTATACCACTGCTGTCAATCATGTAAAACTCAAGTTCTTCTTTTAATTCACTTTCATATGCAGAAAATCTGTTAAAAAGTGAAATTAAGTGAAAAAAAATTCAAATTATTAGTTTTCTATTTTGTTTTACTTCACTATTTTTCACACATTGTGAAGATGCTTGTGTTTGTTAATATTAGAAACATAGAGAAGTGTTTTGTCCTTTAGGAGTCCTCCCACCCCCACCCCACCCCTCTCGCCAATATCATCTTTGAAGAAGACAGAAAAAAGGGCCCAGAATATAGAGTAATAAACTAAGTACATGCTCATGGCAACTGTGGTTTCTCATCTACTACAGATGGTATCAGTTATGAGCGAAATAATTGGAAAATACCCAAATGCAATCAAAAAGTAATTAGAGATGCAGAAAATATAAATATTAAATATAACAGTTAAAAAATAATGTGAAATGCATTCCGGAGAGTGGATAAATGTAAAGGTTGAAGCAAGAAAGTAGCATGTATTCTTGCTGACCCACAATTGCTCATAAAGTTACTTGCAGGCAGGCAAAAAATCACACAGTTAAAGTTCTGATTCATCTCCTCAGTATAGCATTATATTCATACATTCGTATAGCATTTGAAGAGCACATGGCAGCATTTCCCGCAAACTCTGCCTGCACGTGTATTGTTGCAATGAGAACCGGAAAGCTGCAGTGAAACTAATGTTTTTGAGGATAAAAGTGGCATTGTTGGAGGACAGATGCTTCTCTCTTGTAAAAACCTGGGAAGCCATTTGTGTTTCGCATGGCTGCAGTAAACCCCCTCTAGCCCAGCTCAGTCTGATGTTAATTAGTTCATAAATTAAATACATTGACTTTTTTGAAAGCCAAATGAATGGGAAAGACGAATGAAAAGATTGTGAATTAGGAACTTTCAGGGAAGAAAAAAAATGAAGCTAGGCAAAAATAAACAAAAGGAAAAAAGCCAAAAAAGTACTTCAAAGGAGGATCTAATTTAGCTAGCGTTTGAAGTGAAAAAGCTGAGTCTGGTTCCACACGCCACATGGATTAATGGTGGAAGGGACAGCCGGTCTCTGCTCTCTCCAGCCTCCTCAGTGTCTTCTGTTGACCTGGGCCAAGTTTTATATCTTATAATGTCTTCTAAAGTGCTTCATGATTTTAATAAAAAACAAATAAGTTTGGTAACTATATATTTCTTTATTGTTAACTGTGGTTAGCATACAGAAGGAGAATCTGACCTTTTGAACAAAGGTATTGACCTGTACAATATCACGAATTTGCATACATTTAAATAGTGAATTAGAGAAGAAGCTTGAATTTTCAAATGTTTAAATTCTTTTTTTTATTTATCTATTTGGTCTCAGTCTTGTTGGATCTTACTGCTTTATATGTAATTACATGAAAGCTGTTTTTAATGTTGATTATATAACAGTGGAAAAGCACTTGCGCCTGCCAGAAATAGATATAAAAGATATTCAGAGGATTAGGTGCAGCTGTGGACTTTAGACACAAGTTTTGTTGCTGTGTAGAAATTAAACCAAGCTTCAACTAATAGTTTCTGAATGCCATGACCTTGTAGGTTGGCTGATTGAATCACAGTTGACATCTGTCTTTATTCAGTATTGATTGTGAAAGGTATGCGTGCTTGCTGCTGGAATTAGTGTCTTTTTATTGTTCAAATAATTAATTGCACTGCTACAACCATTACTTCAGTTATTGTTTTGATGTTGATAGTAAGAAATGTTTTTGGACATGTATTTATTTGCATGAATATTGATTTTGGGTGATACATTTATTTGCATATATAAAATAACTGTCTTTTTTTAATTACTTTCAGACACCGCTTTTTTGCCTGAGACTGCCTTACCTGTAAAATAATATATTCCCATAATATATCAATATATCACACAGTAATGAAATGGAGGATTAAACTGCTGTCCTTTCATGTCAGGAATGATGATCTGCTCAATTTCTGTTTGTCATCTGTTGAAATTTTATAATAATTGTTAATTTAATAAATGGATTCTTAATATGATTAAAATAATCCCTACTGATCCAAATGCCATTGTGCTTGTTCTATTGTTGTTTACTTTTTGCCTTCTGTGATGCCAAGAGCTGGTAGCCGAAAGAATAATTTTTATGCAGATGACAGTGGAGATTAATAAACAATAGGGATTACATTCCATTAAATTGAATTAAGATTATTGTTTTTGAGGATTAGAGACTCATGGCCATGACAGAGTCCTGCTCTCCCTCTGTTCTCTGCTCTGACTGAACAGCCAAAATAGTGTGTTTAAACTCTTGACCTTCTAGTGAGTAATAAGTGACATTTACATTTTATTAATTATCCAAAAGCAGCTCACACAGCTCACAGGTAAAACAGAATAAAAGCTGAGCAGTTCAAGGCAGGTTGCCAGCACTGGGACTTAAAATCACAACCTCCTGGTCAATGGACCAAGGCCTTAAATACTGAGCTACGACTGCCCAGCTAACACTGCTTCTTTACAGGTCACTGTAGACATCCATATCCATAATAAATACAATTCACACAAATAAAGTCCTTTGTTATTAAGGGTTTTTGTTCGATTTTAATTTTTTTAGTTAGAATTATACAGACAAAATCTTCAAGTGCACAGTGTCCCATTGTCAATATTGTCTGTATACACACTTTTGCTGACCACTTATTTTTGTGCATAGGTGAAACAGAGCTCACTCCGCTCTCACATCGGGGTGGTCCCTCAGGATACGGTTCTCTTCAATGACAACATCCGCGAGAACATCCGTTATGGAAGAATCAGTGCCACTGACCAGGAAGTGGAAGAGGCCGCATTGGCTGCCGACATCCACCATAGGATCTCATCCCTTCCAGATGGTGTGATTATTCACCTCAAGAGAATTAAAATAATCTTATTCTGTATAAATATCCAGAAATCTAGATATACCAACAAATTCTGAGTGTTACGGTTTTTAAGATAATTTTCAGATTGTATTTACATAGAGCAGTTTGACTAATGGTATTTTTTACTTCAAAACACTCTCGATGGTTTTGCTTACTTCTTTAAAAAAATGGCAACATTTTATATCTTGTGCATGAATACTTCTTGAATGGTTTCGACTACAGAAGCTCTTTTCAAAAATTTTTTATTCACATTCTCTTTACCTAATTAGTGAAAGAAAATAAAGTACATTATATTATTCTGTGGTACAAAGAGAATATTACATGTGCCTGAATACAATATATAAAAGAAATTACCGAATATGTTTTTATGAATCATGAGTTTATGACATAAACTACACCACTGTATTCCATACACTACCATCAAACAGAAGCTTGTAGAAACATAATGCACCTACTATAGATGTAAAGTTCTTTTGATGCACACTAAAATAACATCTGTGATGGAGTCATCTCTTTAGATAAGTAGGTAGTTGTTAATGTGTGTATGAGAAACAGGTGTCTGTGATTCTATCTCAGGATATGACACTCAGGTGGGGGAGAGGGGCCTCAAGCTAAGTGGGGGTGAAAAACAGAGAGTGGCCATCGCTCGCACCATCCTCAAAGGCCCCAGAATCATCCTGCTAGATGAGGTGAGTAATGTCATATCAGTTTAAAGTAGTGCTTCTGTTTGTATTCATACTGTATGTACATATAAAAGCACAAGCTAGTTATGGGTGGATGTGCTTAAATTTGACCTAATTATCATCATTAAGGTTTGTTATAGTAGCTCCAAGCAAGTCCTCTCACATAAATACACCTTCTGCTTCTAGGCCACATCTGCTTTGGACACACAAACAGAGCGCAACATCCAGGCTTCGCTTACAGATGAGTGTGCCAACAGGACGACTATTGTGGTGGCACACAGGTACTCTTCCTCTCATTTAGCTTATCAACTTCAAGAAGATTATTAACATCCCCTTGTCATGTGTGCTTAGAGTACAAGGTGCTTACAGTTAAGATGCATTTGAACGGGATCAAGAGTAGCTGTAACCCCACTCACCCCATGCCCTCTGTGGTCCAGGACATGAAAGAAAGAAAAAAATCCTTCCATCAACTTCTCTAAATCCACAGCTTTATCCCTTTGATAACATCATGTATTGATATGGACTTCATTGTGGCCATCTGGCGAAGATCTCAGTCACTAATTAAATTAATCTGTTTGTCCTAAAATCCAATGGCCTTCAAATGACTTGTACAGAACATATAACCCTCAAAAATGAGTCCTTTTCCATCTGGAGTAAAGTTAGGAATCCTACAAATATTTAAAGGAAAATAAGATGACTTGCCATCACTCATGTGAAGTTTTAGATGTCATGTGAAGTTTAAGATGTCTCTCAGTGTTTCCACAGACACCCCTTTGATTTGGGTCTGGGCATACTTGCTGAGGAATTAGTTTATATATTTGTTTTTTTAAATGCTTGAACTCATTAACACACCGCCTCTCTTATTTCTTCTTTTTTTATATTCTACTTCTGCCACTATGTCTCTCTTTATCCATCTCTATCCCTTCTCTTATTTGTCCTGGTATTCTTTCTTTTTCCTTTCTTCTTCCCCTTCTACCGTTTTCTTGCCGTTTTATTACTATCATTCAGCCTCTTCTTTCCTTTTTCATCTTCACAATATTCTTTCCCCTCTTTCTTACTTTCTTCTTCCCTCAGAAAATTGTAAACACGTCGTGATCAGAGTCTGCATGCTTTGATCCCGTCCAGCCTCTGAGACTGTGGTGCCACTTTGATCTGTTTTGGGGTGGTGGTTGTGGGGGGACAATCAATAAAGAAGTCTCAGCGCTTTTGTTTGAAGATGAAGGGTGACTGTGTGAGAAGATGACCCGCACAAGGGTGGGGTGTGAATTAAAAGGCATTGCGGTGTGTGTGTGTGTGTGTGTGTGTGTGTGTGTGTGTGTGCACGTCTGTACGTGTGTGTGCAAGTGTTATGGACCACTGTGTTTAGCTAAGTGTTCATTCGAACAATGCATGAGATTATTTGTTTCTCTTTGTGTTCGTGCAGGGCAGAGGAGTTCATGGTATTTGCATGATAATAGATGAACTTCAATTAATGCATAAGTGATCTATGCTCTGTGTATAACACCCCTCTTGAAGCCTATAGACGGTTCTCCAAACGAAGTGCTAGATCGTTTGTTCTCTGAAGTTTTTTTCTTTGTCTTCATTCCATAAGCAATATTATTTTTTGTTTAAAAAGTCATCATTATGACTCCTCTGTTTGCAGATTATCCACTATAATTGCGGCAGACCTGATTCTGGTTCTGCATGAAGGCCAGATTGTAGAGCGTGGAAGGTTGGTAAATTTCTTCTTCTTCTTTTTTTTATTTTTTTATTTTGTAAGTTGATTACCACAGTATAATAGCATTATCCGTAAAAGAGAAGGCATGTGAAACTGTCTCTGTTCTGCTTGAGTGAAATCCGTTTGACTTGCTCAGGAAATAAACCTTAGAAGACATGCCGGGACAGCCAGACTCAGGGTTCAGTGGGCTGAACTAAGTGAAGCATTAGTTGTGAAGGTGTGTTTGAGTGTCTGTCTGCGCGTGCATACACAGCCCTCGGGTGAGGCTGTTCTGAGGCCCAGATCATGTAGGGTGTTGGCAGTTCGGACACTTAGAGGCCATATCCTGTGTTTAAGAAGATGAGCACAAACTCAGCCAGCCCTGAGGTAAAGACTACTGATCGACGGATAACACTGAAGAGACTACACACACTCCCTTGCTAATGGCGTTTTTTTCATTGATTCCAACCCAACAACTCCCATGCAAGCTGCTGCACACAGTTTTATCCTTTTACCCTTTGATATATGATTCGTCAGCCACCCCCCAGAAACACAGACGTTCTCATATACACTCATATGTACAATCGCACAGCCTATAGGGATGTAACTTCATACCTTGCACATTCAACCCTGACTGACACTGCGATGTAAACACACACAGGCTTTTAAGCCACAAGGCCTGCATATCAGAATACACTTGCACATTCATTCATCTTCTCTCATACATGCAGGAAATGAAGAAAAGGTGAAAGGGTAATGCTTTTAGGAAGCAAATGTTAATTAAAAAAGTCCCTATGCTAGAAGTCATTTGCATGAACAGGTGGACAGAAAAGAAATCTTCCTGCAATATGATGTGATATTTCAATACAAGCAGACATCACTGTTGCTCCTTTAGCTCCCTGACTGTACAGTATAGCCCAGTCTAAAACTTAACAGTGCAGTCTTCCTTCAGATTAATTACAGATGCAGTGGATTTGACCTTGGACTCTCCAAAGCGAAACCGATTCAGCAGAAACAGATTTTACAGAAAAGACCAATGGACCAAAGAGGCCCCCACCCCCATTACCCTCTCACCATTAAATGATTCCTGGCGATTCAGAAACCAAGAATATAGCTGCATCTTGACATTGAGACGTGCAGTGTAAAGCTCGGTGTCTGTTTATTGGTGTTGCAGGCACGAGGAGCTGCTGGCCATGCACAGACTATATTCAAACATGTGGCAAAAACAGCAACAGCAGCAGGATCTAGAACCAAGTGCTTCCTCAGATGCAGAAACAAAAGAGCAGCAAGATCAAGAATGACTGAATCTGAAGTAAAAGCAAAGGATCCAAAAACCTAAATATTTCATATGATCTCGGTGAGGAAAAAACTTATCCAAGGATGTCTCTTGATAAGGATCCACTGTTTAGCAGCTATTGTGAAAATTGTGTAATATGCCAATTGTGACTTTAAATTCATGACACATATAACATGCTGACTGTAAATGTGAAGATATTTGCATTACATAAAATTCAAATCTGTGCTATTGGGTGATTTAGATATCTGTACCTTCTCAGGGAACCCTTTTTATAATCTCACTGGTGCCATCAGCTGTATACCTATGAATTATCTATGGTGTATTGCTCTTATACTAACAACCACATTTGACTTGTTTGAGGTGAGGTACAATTTAGATGGACATTTGTTTTTCTACAGTGTCACTAGAAAGCTTGAGAACCCTTGGCAATGTTTTTGATTTCCGCATATATTTGACCCGAAACGTGATCTTATCTCAAGTCTTAAAACTAGATGTAAATAACCCAATTAAACAAATTAAACAAAAACATTACTATGTTTAATACATTTATTTGTTTTAGCAAAATTATCCAAAATTAAGTATCTTTGTTGAGAAGACAAAGAGCAAAATGAGCATCAACCAAATATTTCTGGTAACTACTGAGCAATCAATCATACAGAATGGACTGGAGAAATGGTGGCCCTTTGCTCAGTACAAAACTCAATGCAGTGACCATAAACTGATGTTTTACTGTAGGTCCTTCTACAACACTCCTGTTGGATTAAGGTCTGTACCTTGAATTGGCCATTCCAAAAATGTACTCCATAAATTTCTTCAACCAATTCTTTGCAGACATACTTGTCCTTGTCATTATGCAATGCCCAATTACATTTAACCTTCAGTTCCTGGACAAATATTCTGACATTTTCCACTTCCTCTTCCCTATCCTGCCATGCACACTGAACAAAAACAGTGTCTGCTGGATGGTGGGCTCATGAACATTGACATTACTCATTACAAGAGTGGACTGTAGGTTCTTAGATGTTCCCCTGGGGTTTTTTGTAACTTATTGTAAAACTATTTGCAGTGGCTTTGAAGAGGTTTTGTTGGACAAACACTCCTTAGAAGAGTAACAGGTGGTGCTGAATTTCCTCCATGTGTACGTCTTCTGCCTCACAGTAAATTGGTAGAGTACAAATTATTTTGAACCTGTTCCAGACTGGTGAACTCATTTCCTGAGCCTCTCAGGGATCTCTTTTGATTGGGCCATGGCACAGGTTTACAAACCTGTGTGGTGAAGACAGGACTTTAATAGTGAAGACCAAAGTTTGTTTTTGTGAATAATGGGAGGGCCTGATAAACATATTTTTGATGACTATCAAGGGATAAACCCCTGTCTTCAGTTACCTCTCAAAATGAACTCGTAGTCAAAAGTTGAGTTTTTTTCCCCCCAACAAAAATATTTAATGTTGGATAATTTTGCTTAACAAAATTTAAATACCACAACAATCTTGCATCATTTGTTTAATCAGGTTCTCTTTATATAATTATAGGACTTGGATGAACATCTGACCAAATATAACGTCAAATTTCTGGGAAGAAAAATCATAAAGGGTTCATAAACTCTCTAGTGAAACTGTGCTTTAAGGAATTGAATGAGGAAAGGTAGATGATGAGTCAAACTCTGAATTTTGAATATTATCGTGTTTCACTGCTGCTGATGTAATAAAGCTCAACATGTATTGTTTACATTGAAATAAATATTGATTATGTACAAAAGTTAATTTATTTTGAGTATTTACACAAGGTCACACAAGCTACAGTTTAACAGTTGAGATGAGGACATTTATTATCCCCTTAAGTTACATTTAGCACAACATGACATTTACAGAATTCTGGTCTATACAAAAATAGTTCTTCACTCGGCTAGGTTTTAAACCAGCTTGTAGTCTATTAAGCTATGTTTAGCTAACATGCACCAAACATGGTTTAAGGATGTTTGTAAATAGGAAAGAGGTATGAGGGTATATAATAACTCACTTAGATCTCACAACAGGTTTTTATTACATAATGTATACAGATAAGCTTAATCAGAACTATAAGGCCAAACCTGGTCGGGGCCCTTGTGTAAAAAGATTCAATGATATGTTGTTGTTTTTATTATTATTCGTAACTTATTTTGTTTTTGATTAATCATTGAAAGTTTGTACTTAAATTACAGCAAGACCTGTGTGGCAACTACATGTCCTCCCGTAGTTTGTGTTCTGTGACCAACAGGCCAACACTGATACAGGTCAGCCTGCTGGGGGACAAAAAAGGTTAACAAGAACTCATTTGAAACAGAGAGCGACTGTAGCCTTGGATGGGACAGACACTGCTGAAGATACACGTCTCATGACTAATTGATTCCAGTGTCTAGGCTGCTTCATGGTGACTGCAAGGGAAACAGAGATTTGTCCTGTAGTCTCAGACTGGTATAGTCACTGTGGTTTATCTCCCGGGTGTGGCGTGAGCACTGACCCATGACGGGACACTTTGAATTTGAAGATGTGCAAGAGCACAGCTGCCCGCTGGTTGAACCTTCCCAGGGGGTAGACAAAAATACTGGAGGAACCAAACACTGGGATGCTGTCTCCTCGAATGGAGGGCTGAGGTTCAGAGTGCAGACATAATGCATAACACGACTCCTGTGGCTTCCACAGCAGGCTGTTTCTGTTCAGCCATCTTTTCAGGGTCCAAGCATTTTAGGCAGATTGGATCCCGCTAATGACAGTTTAACCAGTACTTGAGCAACAATAATTTATACACCTTGTTTTTCTTGTCTAACAGCTTTCTAAAGTTACCGCATGAATCTAGTGTTACAACCAAAGATCGAAAGCTGGAGTAAATAACTAGGGTGACCAAAAGGTCCTGTTTGGCATATCTAGCCTTCTCTAGTTGAGATTAGATACTGGTAGTAAAGTTGATGTGGCTGCACCAGTGGAATAATCATGGTCTCTCAGTTTTTCTCGCAGTTTTAAGACTTTTGACGGCCCTTGTGCCACAGTGCTGTGGGCATGTTCTGACAGCCCATGTACTCCTTCTTCATCTCAGCCTCTGATAGCGGTGGCGTAGAGTTACAGGGAGCTCCAGACAGAGTAACGTTCAGCAGGCTTATCCCATCACCCACATGAGGCATTACAGCATTCTTGTCATGGACAGAAATGAAGAGGGGAGACGAAAAACATTAGTGTATTTCATATATGACACCAGTGATAACAGAAAAAGTTTATTTTCAAGTGAGTTTTACCTCACTGAGGTTGTCGATGAGACAGTGAGATGGGTGCAAAGAGGCCCAAAACTGGGCCGTGTTCACCCAGGGCAGGCCATTGAGCAACACCACATTGAGGTGTTTGAGAGAGCCCTTTAATCTCTTGGTAAGAACTCCAGTGTAGCTCTGCTCAACAAAGAGCAGCACTCGACTTGCCCTGCAGCCTGCAAGGTCAGCCAGCAGCTCACTTACTGCATAGCGCTCCTTTAGATCTGCCTAGACAAATGGAAAAACATCTTTAAACATCTTTAACTTGCCTGGACAATCTTGAACAGAACTAGGCAAAAAACAACAATGTGGCTGCAGATTTTTTTTTTGTTGCAACCAAACAGGCAACACATGGCACAAATACTGTAATTCAGTTGTGAGAAGACAGTTCTCACAAATCAGACTTCTTAGGTTCTCCACAGAGTCGGTTTCTCATAAAACATGGCTATGACCCAGTGACTTTCACAGTAAAGCATTTTGCCTGACATTGCATTTACTTGCCACTAACAACTGAATAGAATCTAAATCTTGTAGGGAAAACATACAGAATGTTTCAGGTCTTAGGTAGGGTATAAGCAAAGACTCTGAGGCTAAGACTATTTGAAGTTTAACCGAACAATTAAAACAATGTGCAAAAAAAAAAAAAAAAAAAAGTTTTAAAATATTTTACTTACAAAATACTCTATATCCATGTTTTTCTCATTCTTCTACACATGCACTAGATGTTGTAGATGGTGTTAGCATTAGTAGTATTTTTTTTTTATTTCAAATAAAATATTACATCGAGACAGTTTAACCCTTAATTACATCTTCTATGTACTACTAGTTTGTTCCATGCATCCATATAATTATTTATTTATTATTTTTAATGTAGGCAGACTGTCTGGTGGTCCTAAGCCTGTGTGGTCCTGGTTCTTCAAGCCTTCTCCTTTGCCATTCCCATCCTTGTCTAGGGATCAGGTTGTTGCCTTTGTCCCAGGAGAGTCTGTGCCTATTGTTACAAAAGGAAGGGTTTTACCACACAGTCTGGACCCTTCCGTCTGCCCAGCTCCAAGCATATGGCAGGGATTATTGACCACCTTTAGTAGTGGAACGTGCGATTTCACAGAGGTCAAACTAATGTACTCTAAAAGGGAAATATAATTAAACGTGTCCTTGCTTTCTTGAAAGAGTTTTAAAATAATAGCTGAAAGTTATATTTTTTTTGTTACAATGATTGGCGTATATATTGTTTTGTAAGATCAGAATATAGCTGAATGTTTCAGGATTACAGTAACTATTTTTTTTACACACTGTTAGTTTTATTAATTGTGAATGAGTCTGAGGACATGTGAAATGTGTCTTAAAGCAGTGAAGCACTTCCCACGTTGGATGCTTCTTATATAAAACTGTTTAATTACCCAGCGCTGTGAAACCGAACCTAAATATGAGGGTAAGGAGATAAGCGCTTAAACACCAAAGAGAGAAGTACATTCCAGTTCCTTCCTTTTTTTCGTCAACAAAGGGAACAAGGAGATGAGAGGAGACTAGAAAGAGGTATTTATCCCACTTCTGTGACTGAGCGCCTTCCTTGTTGTCTCTTTGATTAGGCAACAGGCACTTTGAAGTGGTGGGCCGTTCTGCTTTATTAAGGGGCACATTTAATTTATTAACAGGAAGATAAGAGATCACTCTTGCATTCCAGTGGTCTGTCTATTGATCTGCTTGTAGCTGAAGCACCATGTCACACAAGTACGGCTATGAAAAATAAGACTGAATTGTATAAAAACCATGAAGAATGTGAAATACCTTGTACTGAATTATAACAAAACCAGCATACTACTGTTGTGTAATGTTGTGACATCTGCCTGAAGAAAAGCTTGATTTTATTTATGCAGTTGACACGATAGTTATGGACCCTAGTTTAAGCCCTGATGCTGTTGTAAAACACAATATTATAATCTAGAAACATCCAATTGAAAACATATGCTAAACCTACTGTAATTTAAAAACAATTAGAGCTTTTATGATTCTTCACTTCGCTTGAGCTTATCATAGTATAGTGATTATTGGTCATGTGAAAATGAGTAACGTTTCCATAGCCTAACAAACTCACAATGCCGTTGTTGTTGCGGTCCCATAGCAGCATGGTTCCGTCATTGCGGGTCGGGCTGTTTAGGTAAAGAACAAATGTGTCTGCACAGTGCTGCTTGCGACAGATATAGGAGATGTGGTTCCTGATGACTTCTTTTTCTGTGGCTGGATACATTCCTTCTGTCTCTTTAGCTACAATAAAACACAGTGGTAAATTGGACTACAAAAACATGGCTAGATATATTTCTGCCATTCAAAAATTCCATGATCCATCATCCACGAGGTTTGAGAATGAGTTTATTCTGATTTACAGCAATGTGCAAAAAATATTAGACAGATACAAACTTTGTTTTTTCTTTGGGTTGTTTTTGGGTTTCAAAACTATTATTTAATCAGTACAAAAACATTTCTGATTTTCAAACTTCAGTATTCCACCACAAAATTAAAACTTATAGAAGAATATTTGTATGCCAATATTGTAAGCAACCACTTTTTAGGAAAAAAGGCAAGCTGCTGGGTTTTAAATGTACAATGGAAGCAGGTGCAAAAGACAAAGTCCTCGGAAGGTTAGTGGTTTTGTACCTAACGCTAAAAGTGTCCTTGAACCATTATCACACCAAAATTGTTTTTTTTTTTAAGGCATTGTTGATCTTTAGCTTTTGTTTGCATGTGCCTAAGACTTTTGCACAATACTGTTTGTTGGATATCTTTTAGTACAATATGCCGATTTACATAAAAAATTGGTTCTTACCTGCTACCTGCCCATTTCCAGCAAAGAATGTTTTAATGTGATCCTTATGAAAACCATTGTTTCTTAGCATCTGGTAGAAGAGCATCAGATTCTGCTCATGATGCTGGTATATGATCTGTTCCTGCCAGCCACCTGATCATAAAAACATACCAGAGTTACAGGACATGTCAGAGAGAGTGCTTTAGTTCTAGCAAGCACACTATTACTGATTAGATTCCCTTACACAAACAATACCAATACTCTTGATCCTAAGAAGTAATATCATACAGCGAATTAATCATAAAAAATACAAGATTTTAAATTAACCTGAGAGCAGTACTGCATGGTCACAGGTCTGGTAGAGGCGACAGGAGAGATGTGTGGCGAGAGGTTGCTGGTGGCAACGACGTGTGTTTTTATTGAGCTCACAGCTAGAGATGGGCACACTTGGACTGGTGAGAGGCAAAGGCTGTGGGCATCTAGCAAACTCTGGACGATCTGTTACAGAAGTCACAAAATGAGCAATTTATTCAGACTAGAGTATTTGAAATGATTTTTTTTTCAATATTGACAGTCTAATATATGGTGACTTCCAGTGTCAAACTAAACGCTCCTTTTTACATTGTTGCACTCAAGTGATGTACTAAACTAGACTGAGTATAACTACATTTAACTGTTATAATACATACTATTTTATTTTACAAATTAAATATGATTTAAGTTTTCCATTTGGTAATTTGGCATTGTCTTTTGTTATTTCAAAAGCAGCCAGTGATGAGTTGGAAATATGGTCCTTATTGAGCTTTGTGATCAGCTTTGTTGATTATTTATCTGTAACAATGTCACAAGAAAAGTAACTCAGCCATTAAGTGCAACAAATCTTTGAAGATTCCTCTCTGATTTTGTAGCTCACTTCAAGATGAAGTGAGCTACACACAAGCTAGTGAGCTTCAAGTTAGGTACACTTCATTTCTAGTTTGGTCTCGCTAGAATTTCTACCACACAGAGCATGTTAGGGAAAATTGAGGTCACTCGGGCATGTCCATCTGAGACGCTTACTCACCCACACAATGTAGGAGCTGCGTTCCGTTGCTGTCCCTCACTCCCACCACTCGGGGCAGGAAGTGGATCTCACAGAAGCCAATGCTACGCTCTGTATGGCTTGCTCTGGACACTGCACTCCTCCGAATCAGTGTGCGGTCCATCGTACGGTCGCTACGGCTCCTTCTCCGCTTCAGTTGGTTCTGACAGCGAGTCTTCAGGGCTAGTGTCATGCACTCCTCTCCTGTAAACCATTACAATTATTCTATTCAGCTCAATTTAATTCAGTTTTAATTGTTTAAATCTAGATGTTGTCACAAAGCAGCATAACAGAAATATCAGATATAGACTTAGATTTATATTCTGTGTTGTGAAAAAAACTCCCTGAAATGACACCATGAACAATCCTTGAGAGGAACCAGACTCAAAGAGGACCAAGTTGTACCTGATTGTGAATCCAATATTACAAATATTATATACTATAAAGTCATTACATTAATAACTTTTTTTTATTATTATTTTACTGTACCGCATAAGCATCATTGTCTTTATCATGAAGTGTTTCAAGGAGGTGAAATAACATGCATGCATGCCTCTGGTGTAGTTTAGATAATTTTATTCTTTTCTGAAATTCACAAAACTTACATGATGTCACTGACATAACTTTTAGGGAATTTTCCTTTTCATGAGATTTCTACAGTCCATTTTAAATAACTTTGTTTTACAAACATTTTACATTCACAATCCGTCATTAGTCTACCATTTATCCTGGTTTGGACTATTTTCATACAGTAGTTTTGGGAAATAAGCCAGAGCTATTTTCAGGTAACATAGACTGAGCCAGTACACAGTACCATAAGAATAGCTAATAATAAACCATTATTAAGTCCACTTAATGTAATTTCAGATAATTTGTAAAATTGCCCTACAATTATTATTATTTGTTTTCCATTGGCTTACTGACACAACATCAAAAGCTTTACTGTTTTTTCTTTCTGTGGTCACTTACTTTCTCCACTCCTTTTTAATCGCCCAAAGAGTCCCTGGATGATTTGTAACGTGCACAAAAAGGGTTATCTCCTCTCTTTGCACTTCAAGATTCAATAGATTCCAACCAAATAAATTATTTTAGTCCTACACCACAATTAGCCACAGTGAATGAGAAGTTAGAAAGTCTGATCTTTATTTAAGATATTATCTATCTATCTATCTATCTATCTATCTATCTATCTATCTATATATATATATATATATATATATATATCTATATCTATATATCTATATATATCTATATATATATATCTATATATATCTATATATATATATATATATATATATATATATATATATATATATATATATATATCTGTCAATCCATCCATCCGTCCTGATCCATTTACTATACATACTGTGATGATGATATGGAGTTTGTACTGTTTTAGGACAGCTACCCAAATGACACTGACAGCATGAGTTAGCAGATATTACAGAGGAAGTAAATTACTACCTGTGGAAAATGGACTAGTGTTACAAACAGAACTATATACACAATAGTGTGCATAAGTCTTGCAGAACTATGCTTGCAGAAATGGAGAAAACGATGGGCTATACAAATACTGTTATACAAATAAGCATCTTGGAGAACCTGCCACAGATATTCTTGGAGACTTTGTTGCACTCCTGTTTCTCAAAACATCAGAAATAGGTTTCATTCTTTTTTCCCCAGAACAGTTACCAGATTTACTGCAATACTGTATTTTAGTAGTAGTACTAGTAGTATTGTAAAGGTTTACTAACCCAACAATGCACACCAATAAATAAACATTTAAGACAAATCTGTATTTTAAAAAAACACACAAAAAGTGCCCATGGCTTTTGCACAGTAGCTGCTGTTTATGTAATTTTGTAATAATGTAGCATCATTGGTAATAGAAACTTTGCACAGTTTAGAAATAGTAATAATCTACCACTACTGATACTACTACTATTACTTGATTTACTTCAATAGGACTAATCAAATGAAATGATTACACATAAGCAAGCTAAAAAAAAGTTTTCTAAATTGTTTATTTATTTATTTGATTATATTATTTTTTTAAAGTTTTTTGGAAGTTAAAATACATCCTCTGCACAGCAGAGAGATCACTCACCCAGATAAATCCCCTCCATGTGTGCACACTTTTTCTTGGCCACATTAAAGTCCAGGTAGAAGAGCAGCACGGGGTGGCCGAAGCTCTCTCCGGGACTCGGGTCCAGCACGAGCACGGCGTCATGCGCGCTCACGTCGTGGAAGCGCTCCCGCTCTGGCCCGCGCTCAGCCGCCGATGGTCCCGCGCTCTGACTCGCTTTTAACGCGGGATGCGAGTCGGGCAGGATGGCGAGCACTTTCCCCGAGCCAGGCTCGGAAGTATACACCGCTATTCCGCTGGGGTGGAGATGAGCGAGCCTGCGGCACTCGCTCTCCGGTAAGGCCACCTTGCGGCACAGGTGCACCTTCAAGTACTGCAGTCCAGCTTTCACCCAGCGCTCCAGCCGAGCCGCTTTCCCCTGCACGCCGCGGTGATCCGCGTGCACCAGCAGCACCAACACCAGAACCGAGACGCGCGCAGCCTTCTGGAACTTCATGCTTTCCGTCGGTCAAAGCGAGCGACTAAAACCTCTTCTCTGCGCTCTGCTGTTTAGGTTAAAACGCGAATCAGCTCTTTAAAGTTCCTTTCGGATGGCTGGAATGGGAGACTGCGCGATCAAGTGGGAAAGATACGACCCTCCTTCATGAAGAGAGGCATCCAAGTGGATCGGAGCAGCAGCATCCAGACTGAAAGTCAATGCAGGAGTAACAGGCGCATCCCACAGGCGAGGACATGCCGGTATATCAGGAGGAGGAGGAGGAGAAAAAGGAGGAGGGAGACGGTTGAAGAGGACCATGAGGATGATTATCTCACCTGTTACTTAGATACAATCATTTCAAGTGGCCAGCAGTTTGCAGGTGCACTGACTTCGGCAGTCCTCGTCGAAATTGCACGACTTTTTGGAGATTTTATTAATAACTTTTCAGGGATATAGAGATATACAATATACGTTTATTTAAATGGATGCTAAACAGTCTTCTATTCCTTTTATCCAGTTTCAGATCTATTATAATGTGCTGTTTCAGAATGACAAAGCCATCACTTTACCTGTGCGAAGGAGGAGCAATAATAATAATAATAATAATAATAATAATATCATACAGGTGGCTTAGTGGTTAGCACTGTTGTCTTGTGCCTCCAGGATCCGGGTTGGATTCCCACCTCGCTTCTGTGTGCATGGAGTTTGTCTGTTCTCCCCTGCTTGGTGGGTTTCCTACGGATGCTCGGGTTTCCTCCGACAGTCCCAAGACAAGCAGATTAGGTTAATTGGTGTTCCAAAGTGTGTGAATGAGCATGTAAATGTGTGTGTGTGTGTGTGTGTGTGTGTGTGTGTGTATGTGTGTGCCTAGCGATCGATTGGCACCCCCATCTAGGGTGTACCCCGCCGCGTGCGCTAAGTCTCCTGGGACCCTGTATACAGGATAAACCGATACAGAAGATGAGTGAATGATGATAGCATACAAAATAAAATAGCACATTTATAATAAGAATAATTGATTAACGTTCAAGTAAAATTGTACTGCTACTGTATCTTAAAAACAGCAGTTTAACCATTTAAAACTCAAGCAATAAAACTATGAATATTTTTTGATGCTTGATTTTGTCCGCTCCTCATGTGCATCAGTAAGCCTTGGCCATCCGTGATCCTGTCTCCAGGTCACTGGTTTTCTTTCCTTGGAACACTTTTGGTATGTCCTGACCACTGTAGCCTGTGAACATCCCATGAGAGCTGCAATTCTGGAGTTGCTCTAACCTAGTCCTCTAGCCATCACAATTTGGCCCTTGTCAATGTCACTCAAATCCTTTGCTTGCCCTTTTCAACTTCAGGAAAAAAGGTCATTTGACACTGTCTGTGAGAAGGAACAACTTATAATGGCTAGACAACCGGGGCAGAGCATCTTCAAAACTGCAGCTCTTATGGAATGTTCTGGTTCCTTTCTGTTGTGGTCAGCTTTGATGTTTTTCAGCAATTTAAGACACATTGGCTTCTCTGTGGGATTGGAACAGACAGAATGGCCTTTCCTTCTCACATGCATAGATAAGCCTTGGGTGCCAATGATCCTGTCACGTTTCCTGGTATATAAGTATATAATTGATATCAATGTTATTCAACACCCCTCCCCCTCCCCCCACATTGGCTTCTCTGTGGGATTGGAACAGACAGAATGGCCTTTCCTTCTCACATGCATAGATAAGCCTTGGGTGCCAATGATCCTGTCACGTTTCCTGGTATATAAGTATATAATTGAGATCAATGTTATTCAACACCCCTCCCCCTCCCCCCTTGTTTTGGTGGTGTTAGTATTGTGGCTGATCGGTGTATAAATGCTGCGTGTTTATTTGTATGTGCATGTGTGTAAAAAGAAACCTTCTTAGAGAAAGCAATTATGTATTCTTCTTTCAGCTGGTACTTTCCGCTTGTGTTATTTAGCATTTTGGTTCGTCTATGAGCCATCCGTCGACGGACACTCCCCACCCTGAAAATACAGTGACTGTCATTCACACACTATGGGTAAATTGGAAACGGCAGGTAGTATAACCCTTTAGACTGTGGGAGGAAACCCACTGGGGAGAATATGTAAATTCCACGCACACAGACCTGAGACAGGAATCGAACCCTCGACCCTGGAGGTGCATGGTGACAGAGCTTACAATTAAACCACCATATCACATTATTAGATAGAATAATAGATATTATTCATGGAGCATTAATACAAGATATAAAATAACAAATATTTTAGAATTCTATGCTAAAATTCAACATTACTGTGAGGGTTATAAATAAGCTATTTGATGACGCATATAGGCTGCGCACAATATTGTACAAAATATCAGTCCTGAGTGATTTATTTAATTTTACACCAGGCTGCTCACAGGTGTGTGCGTGCGTTTCGCGCATTCTTGTTGTGCTGTACGTTTTGTGTATGGTTGCTAGGAGACAGGCAGAAGCTCACCAAGACAAAAAACTAGCGCGGGTTTTTTTTTTTTTTTTAGGCAGGAGCAAAGCTTCATTATGGACGCCCGGTGCGCCTCACAGCTCAAGCTACTGCTCCGAAATGTAGACAGAAACGCTCTTTGACATTCAGCTCAGGTAAGAAACGCTGTGAACATGTCTGACGGTTTGGTGTACGAAGCAACCTAATTTTAATTTCATTAACAATACTAAACACTACAGATTGGCTGCTGTAGCTAGCTTCCCGGTAACAGCACCAGGCCTGGTGTTTGCTAACCGGCTAACGTTAGTGTGGTAGCTTAGCTGTAGACACCAGAACGCTGTACTGTTACTTGTTTATTTATAGCCATCTATATTATTTATTTGAAAAATAGCATCTCGTCACAATACGTATTTGCGTTATCAACGCCGTTCTTCTTCCGCATGTTCCCTCCCCTGAGCCTTGCGCTAGCCCGCTTGCTAACACTGTCACAGGGGTACGTCCCAAACAGAAAAAGAGCGCCTTAAATAGTGTCAAATTAATACACAGGCAATGGGGTCCTGCCTATTTCTGACACATTCCTTTTAGTGTGTAGCGAATGGTTTGAGACGCAGCCTCGGCGTCATAAAATAATCTTTCAACTACAACTGGTGAATGCCAAAAACTCATCATGTTGTATATGTATAGTACTACCCAGCGTGTATAAACTTATTTCATGCTACTTGGGTAGGGAGTAAGTAAGCCGATGGGGATCAAGCCACTACTCGCTTTCTACAGCGCATGCGCTGTGCGAGCCTGGCTCTGGATAACGCGGCTATTGACAGTCACAGGCCCGTGGTCCACGTGCGCTCCGGTTAGCTCGTGTGGCTAAACTGCTGGCTCAAGCCGGAGTGGCAACGTGTTAGGCTTAAACCTCTTCAGTCCAGAAATGGTAAATATTCCCACTCGTGTCTTAAAATTACCTTAGCTTATCAGTTATGCAGTAACAGCAGCAGGAGCCCATCATTAAACGCGTGTTTTGTATAAACCGTTCATGTTGGGAAGCTGGGGGATTTCGTGTGCTGACTGCTGAACTTTACTGGTTAGTAGGTTTTTGCAGTGTAAACAAATAATCAAAACAACGAATTGTTCAATTTTCCTGTTGGTTACATCTCGGCTTGTTCGGTTCGAAATTTTAACGGTTTCAAAATGATCACGGTTTTACGGTATTAAAGGACTGATTTAAAATGGTCTGAGGTGAAAGTTAAAGCAAAGGTTTGAAGTTGTTATAAAAGCTGTAACGACGGTTCTTTTCTCATCCTTTACAGTGTCCTATTTCTTTTCTGCAGCATTGTGTTCCGGCATTTCGTCCGGCACCTGCGGCCTATTGTACACACATACACATCACAAATGTTAACACACACACACACACACACACACACATGCACAAACACATCTCTCTCTCTCACACACACACACACACACACACACACACATCACTAATGTTAATACACACAGAATCGCACACCATACACACAAACAAGCACAAACGCATTTACTCGTCACACACCTCTCCCTCACACACACAAACACACACACGTCACTAATGGTAATAGACACAGACTCACACACCATACACACAAACAAGCACTAAACACAAGCAAATTTACTCGTCATACACAGACTGACACATCCACACGTCACACACCTCTCTCCCTCACTCTCACACACACTAACCCTCACACACTAACGCGCTCACACACACACACACGCATGCATGCACACAAACACACTCACACATCACACACATGTATACATACAAACACCCATATTACAAATGTTTACACTCATGCACACAAACACCTCTCACGACGTGCACACACCTCTCTCACACGCACACATTAGCCCTGTATAGTGTGTGATGTGTGCAGGTTTGTGCGGTGCACCCGAGTGGCGATGGCTTTTTCGAGGTCTTAACACACTTGAATAACACAGGTTGTGCGGTGCGCCCGGGATGGCGATGGCACAGGGTGCTTGGGCCCGTCATCGTTGCTTGCAACTATAGTTTTTATTTATTTATTTATTTATTTATTACCAACATGTCAGTTTAGATTATATTATCAGAGGTTCTGATCCTTTTATACAGTAAACACTCAAATATTATGTTTTCATTCCGCACCTGCAGTCCATGAAATCTTTTGCTTTGACTATTTATCACAGTAGGCTATTTATCACATGCTCATTATGAGTGAGAAGGAGTGATGTGCATAGTAAAAAATAACCAAATCAATAAATCTTTAAGTATTTTAATTTGTATTTTAAAACATCTGGCATAAAGATGTCCTATCATACACCATGGTTAACCATGACACTATAACAACCCAACATATAGCAGAAATTTTAAACAAAGGAATAAGGTCTTAATTGCAGTTTTGCTCAAAATTTTTAGCCTGACGCTTCATGCCTTGTCAAAAATGGTGTATAGACATTTAATAAGCTAAGTGCTTCGGAACGTAACTTTTTTTTTTTTTTTTTTCCTCAGTTTTAGATATGGTGCTTCTTCATTTATAAATATCAAAGTCAATGCCGGGAGAGAGTACAATGGCATTTCATGGCTTCCACTGGAGCTGAGGACTTGAGAAAGGGGGCATTACAGCCAACCCTTGTTGTCCAGACAAAATCTGCAACTGTGCATCTGTCCAACACTCGTGTGTCTTCTGCTCATGTTGAAAAGAAATGGCATCATCCTTCAGCCTTTGGTGACGCTGTAACTCGGCCTCATGTGAAAGTGGTGTGTGAGCAGCCACATCATTTCTCAGGGATATCCTCACAGCGTGCCTCTTCGTCGTTGCCTGCGAGGGTTTTGCGTGCTTGTTGCACAGGTGCTCATCATTCTAGCAGCTGTTGTAGGGATACAAGAGCTCACAGTGCAGTCTTAAAGAACTCTGTTCATATCAGCAGTCCCTCTACTGTATGTCAAAGCACTTGCCATCTGGACCCAATTACACACACACATCAGTCACACAGGCACCTGAACCCACTCAGGATAAGATCAAGGCTTTTAGGAAAAAGAGCTTTTGTACCTCCGCTCTCAGTTTATCCTCTTTGTCCCTCTCCACCCAAGACATCCAATCACAAAGCGTCTGCAATAGTTGACAAAACCATGCCTGCGAATCAGTCTTGCCCGTGGTCAGCGGGTAAACTCGGAAGCAACAGCAATGGGGTTATGCATTCTTCCACTGCCAAGGTGCCTACAATCGCCAGGCTAGAGACAAAAGATTTGAAGAAGGCTAGTGGTCTACTTTCTGGAAAGAAAGAATGCAAAGCGGACATAATAAAGCACAGCCAAACAACAGTGCCTTTAGAGGATAAATACACAGACGTGCCTCCAAACCATGTTTTGCAGTTGTCTGAGTTTGACAAGATAGTGGCTGAGGATGCTAAAGAGAATGAGCATATGGTGGAATGTTGCATAGGACATGGAAACGGTGAAGCCTCTCAGAGAGTGAGGAATGTCAGCTCTGAGGTAGAGTTCACTGCAGCTGTACGAAAGCTCACTAAAAACATGGCACATGTACGCAATGGGCCGCTAAATGGTCTGAGTGGACCACTGACAGCCAACATTGATTCTCAGCATAACAGGAGAGAAGTAAAAGCAAGTGCCAATTCTGCAACACAAGCCTCAAGAGTTTGCCTTATTAACGGGAGTGAAGAGTTCAACGTGGGTACAGATCCCCTTTGCCTAGATGAAAATTCTCATAGTATTGGAATGTCTCAGGGCAGTGGACGTGCCATTCCAGAGGACCTCGATCACACAGTGGTCCCTCCTCAGTCTCCCACTGTTTACTCAGTAATGAACCAGATATCTGCCATACACCTTACAAAGGGCTGCTGTCAGCACACCGCAGAAGAGGAACCAAGCCACTGCCCTATGACTCTGGATGAGGGCAGTCAACCTGATGTCAGAGGGTGAGTATGAGCAGGTCCTCTTTGTCCAGCTGTTTTTTTTTGTTTTGTTTGTTTTTTGTTTTTTAAAATGAAACTTAAAATATGCTAATATCTAGAAAATTACCAGAACCCTCTACTGTATTTGTACAGCTTATTTCTTCTTCAGTGTTTCGACTTCACATTTTGCCATTCACAGACATTTGACCTCAGCAGGGCAAATTGTGTGTTACTTAACAAGTTCAGGATGAAATGACATGTTCTAGATTTACTATTTGGAAAATATACCAAGCGTTTTCCCAGTCACTGCATTATTCTTCCTGGGAATTTGATATTTGCTTGTATCTACACATGACGTTTTTGTTTGGTATAACTCGTACGCTCGTTTAAAACGTACAGTATGTTTTCATAATATACAGCATCATAATATTACTGAACATGAATTGATCTACAGAATGGCCATTAAAAAAAATAATGAAAATGTCCTGATGTGCCTCAGTCAGGTGAATGTTGCTGTCTTAGAGGATGGTGAAGAAGAGGAGCTTCCAGAAGAGATGGAGAATCTCTGCAGTGGCAATAATGATGGTAACTGTCCTTTTGCTCACTCTCCCTTTTCCCTACCCCAAACCACAACCTATAGTTAGCTGTAAAAATTGAAAGCAGAGGGCAGAGCTGGGAGTTGCACTTTTCTGTCTTCGTTATTATTTTTGTTATTATTTTAATGGTTTTAGCCTTTTTAAGGCTTGAGCTTTTTGGGGGCTTCTACTATAGGTCATTGAGTGAGGGTCAACTTTTCATACTCAAATACTTCACGCTGCATTGTTCTTCAGTGGCACATAAGGTTTGTTGTGTTAAAAAGCTTTTGATACCCTCCCCCACATGGCTTTTCTTCAGAAAAAACTTTGCATATTGCAAATGTATTGTCTTTTGAGGAGACTTGTTAATATTTTCAGACTGGCAACGGTATGTTGATGTGGCTGTCGACTCGTGTATTTTGCGTCATATAGTATCATTTTTGCGCAATAGTATCAGTTTATGTAATCTTCCATTTGAGCGACAGTTGATCTGTAAAAATAGAAAAAGTGATCATCGGCTGATTTTGATCAGCAACCGATTGATTGGAGCACCTTTACCTGTAGTGCAGGTCCATAGTTATTCTCTCCTACAGTTACTGTAGTGTTTTTGTTTGACTATCTTTGGCACTTTAAACTGTTTTTACTGTTTAAACTTTTCCCTCCCTCTTGTAGATGGATCAGAATCCGATGTCTCTTTAGCACCCTCTATGGCAGCGTCCTCAAAGTAAGTTGTCCATGTTTACTATATAAAATCCTTACTATATAAAAGAACACACGAGATATTGCATGTAATGAATCTGCACATACCTTTTTCATTTTGTCTTATGAGAGTTTTTGCTAAATGCCATTACTGGGTTTAACTACAGATCCAGGACATGATATTAAGCTAGTCACTTTTCAGTTTTTCTCTTTTAGCAAGTTTTGATTTGCTGATTTCTCCAAAAAAAAAAAAAAGTTCATACTAGTTCACATTCCTTTTCTGCATGGTTGTTTCACCGGACCTTCCCATGGTGATGGCAAACAGAACAATTACAAAGCAGTACCTTTTTTTTCTGGTGGGTGCTCTGCATGAAAAGCTGAAAATCACATGGGTCAGTAGAAAAATCCACTTGTGGCCTCGGAGGCTGCTGTCATTAGGTTACACCCCAGCTGATGGTTCTTTTTTTTTAATATATATAAGTAGTATTTTGTTTTTAAATTTTACTGAACATAAAGGCCCAAGTTTTGAAGGACTTGAAACTCAAAGCTTTTTATTTTATTAGCATTTTAAAAACTGAACTGAACTACATCCTTCTACATGACTGTCGTGTGAGTTATATTTTTTCATTGTAAAGTAATCACTTGGTTGTTTTAGATTTTCCTTTTATGGTAGATAATTGGAAATTTTAAGATGGAATTTTTGAAACCATGTGTGTCTGATTTGATGTTTAATTTACATGATGAGAGATTAAACTGTCCTATGTATTGACTTCTGTGATGTAGTATTGAGGAGCCCATGAGCTGTGAGTTGGAGGATGATCGGGAGGTGAAGCCAGCACTGGTGCCCAGTCTGTTCCCCTTCAGGTCCCCTACATTATACTTCAGTACAGCCAACGAGCGAGGTAAGTGTACACGCATAATTTACTTAGTGACTTAAAATTTTCAAATGTTTATCGCCTGTTGGACTTTAATACACTCATTTATTAAATAAATTTTATTTGTAAGAATTATGACCCCTTTTGAAAAAGCAGCATGTTCCTCTACAAAATAAGATGCGAAAAGAAATCTAGTTACAAATTCAAATTAAAGAAAGTAATTTTTGGAGAAGTTGTGAGAATATTCGGTAAAATTCTTCTGCACATTACTGTGTGTTCATGTTTACTTTGCAGTGGAGTTGCTTCCTCTGGAACAAAGGAGTCTTCTGAAATGGAAAATAAGTACAGTTACGCCTAACATTGTCAAGCACACGATCACTAGATCCCATTTCAAAGTCACTAAGAGTGAGTCTGCATACTGGTGTTTTCTTATTTTTAAAGGTTTTTCAGGGATTTCTTTTGTTAGTTTGTTTGTTTTTTTACATAAAGCTTTTTTGTTTCAGAGAACCATGACTGGTTGGGCTGCTGGGGACATCATATGAAGTCACCTGGGTTCAAGGCCATACGAGAGTACCAGAAGGTCAGAGGTCAACACATGCTACCTAATGGCATCACTCACTTACAAACATTGTTTGAAAGAAATGACCATTATTTCATCTTTAATTAAGTATTTTTAAACATATTGGATTTATCATATAGAAATAAAATTTTTCCATTTAAATAACAAGCTACTGAGTTTGGTTTTTATATAATTTTAGTCCAAGTTAAATGTGGGGTTAAAGTACATTCTAGAGTACTTTTTAGGTTGGGTTTGAATCAGTTGTGTTTAATTGAATGCATAGAAACAAGCACCAAGCTACATGCAAATAACTGTGTAGGCATGTTCTTTATTAACCCTATTAATCTTTCTCAAATATTTTGTCTGTTTTGCAGCTCAATCATTTTCCAGGTTCCTTTCAGATCGGACGGAAAGACCGTCTGTGGCGGAACCTTTCCAAGATGCAGACACGGTTTGGCAAGCGGGAGTTTGGCTTCTTCCCACGCTCCTTCGTGCTCCCGCAGGACATGAAACTGCTGAAGAAGGTTTGGGAGGAAGGAGGGAGCCGGCAAAAATGGATCATCAAACCGGTACTGCTTGGGTTTCTGGTCATTATTAAGCTGTTCTTTAATAAACTACTGTTTCACCGGTGCATTATGGCCTTATGGTTAATCTTTTCACAGCCTGCTTCAGCCCGAGGAATGGGTATTCAGGTTATTCACAAGTGGAGTCAAATGCCACGCAAGAGACCTCTCCTTGTGCAGAAGTGAGCTCTTATTCCACACACAGCCATTTGACAGCATGTTTCTTATTCTTTCAGATGCTTGTTTTTGTTTGTTTTTCTATGGACTTGTACTACAAGTGTATGACCTCCTTGTTTTTTTTATAGATATCTTCACAAGCCCTACCTCATTAGTGGCAATAAATTTGATCTCCGTATCTATGTGTACGTGACCTCTTATGACCCACTCCGTGTTTACATCTTCAATGATGGACTCGTCCGATTTGCAAGCTGCAAGTAAGCCAATTAAAGATCATGGACATATATATAAAAAAAAAAAAAACACCATAACTGTAAAATGTTTTTGAAGCGTAACTGATGTTTAGTCTAATTATTATTACTTTTTTAAATATAGATATTCCTCTTCAATGAAAAGCCTTGGCAACAAATTCATGCACTTGACAAACTACAGTGTGAACAAGAAGAATGCTGAGTATCAGACCAACAGCGATGACAAGGCCTGCCAGGGCCACAAATGGTAAAGAGAACTAATTTTGGTAATAAAAGGTTGTGTGGGTTTTTATTCATTTTCTTTTTATTATATATATTTTTTGAATCAGACTTCACGCTCTGTGTGTGCTAACACTAGTTTCCTCTATACACGGCTATATGTGGTCAAAACTAAAATTTTCTGTGTAACTGAGCTTTGCCACCTGCAGGGCACTGAAGGCACTTTGGCAATATCTGGACTCAAAAGGAATTAACACAACTCTTATCTGGGAGAAGATTAAGGACATGGTCATTAAAACAATCATTGCGTAAGTACCATTGTTTGGTATCACAAAAATCCGTGCATATCATCTTTTTTAAACAAATTGTATTTCTGCTTCATATTCATCAGGTCAGATCCATATGTAAACACGCTGGTGAAGATGCATGTGCGTTCCTCATACAGCTGTCACGAGCTGTTTGGCTTTGACATCATGCTGGATGAGAACCTGAAACCGTGGGTTCTTGAAGTCAACATCTCTCCTAGGTACTAAACAGCTAAAACTGTACTGACTAAACAGTTTCTATTCAGTATTCACTACTGATGCATTGATTGTAGTCATGTACATTTTTATGCCTTGTGTTTTAAATAGACTATTTTGCTTTAATTAATTGTTTATGCTGTGGGATCTGTTAGAAGAAAGAGAGACCATGAGAAAAACGAACGTTAATCCACCTCTCTCTTCGTGTACAGCTTGCACTCCAACAGTGCATTGGACGTGAGTATTAAGGGACAAATGATCCGTGATGTGCTGAATCTAGCTGGTTTTATGCTGCCCAAGAAGGAAGACGTTCTCTTCTCCAGCAATAATGGTTGTACCTCCAGCAGCAGTGGCAGCATCTCCAAGAGCAGGTACGAATCGATTATTACTGCCTTATTTAAAGACAAAATTGCATGTATTGATTTTTAAAACAATCCATTTTTATTTTAGTTATTAGAGTGCTACCAGCTTCAGTTTTGAGGGAGTGCTAGAATAAATCTATCAGGTAGCACTTGTGTACTCCCGTGGAGTATTTATGAAGTGTGCTTGCCGTTTTTGTGTTCAGTTTGTATGAAGGAGCACGGGTGAGATCGAGATCAGACCTGTCCCCTGATGAGAAACTGAAAAGAGCTTTCTATCTCACCCAGAAATTTGGGGATCAGGTAAGCACACATGACAGATTTTGCATAATATAGGGGTCACTATCCTTTTATACTGCTTCCCATTGTCTGGTGATGAGACCTTTTGCATTATTGAATGTGCTGTTTTCTTTTGCTGTGTTTGCAGGATTTCTCCTCCACAATTTTGGAAGTGTTAACCCCTGATGATGTGCGTGTTCTGGCCGACAGTGAGGATGAGCACAGTCGTCTGGGAGACTTTGAACGCATCTTCCCTTCCTCTGCCTCCTCCCGCTACCTCCGTTTTTTTGAGCAGCCTCGCTACCTCAACCTCCTTCTTAACCAGTGGGAACAGAAATACAATCAAAACAGGAGCAAAGGTAGGTTGGTGTGTGTGTGTTGGGTGGGGTGGTTATGCTTGTGCATTTGTGACTCATGCTGTGTGAAAGGGTTTGGTTATTTTCAGCCTTCAATGATCATGCCTTTTCAGTAGCAGCCTTTAAACTCTTGAATGAGCTAGCCTTCTACTTCAGACAGGCCTTTCCTTACTCATCTTACTTTTAAATCACACCTTAAAACTTTTTGAAAATATTTTGGCATTAATTACAGTGTGAGGACCAGGTGACATAGAGGTTATTCCCTGATTGGATTGCTTGTTCAATTTTCTTGAAAGAGGTCTATTTACTGAGTCTGCAGCTGTTTTAGGATTGAACAGCACTTTGATCGAATGTGTTGTTTAAGTGTGCTTTATAATTAAATATGATTTCTTTGCTGCTCTGCGTCTAGGTATCGAACTGCTGAGAAGTCTCTGCCAGAAAAGAGTACACTTGGGGAACTTTGCTGACTCTGTCCATCATGTGAGTATTCAGCATGTATTATCTTAATATTCACACTGGATATGAACTACACATGTTTGTGTTCCCTGATCAATCCACACTGATTGTGAGTCACTAAACAATGTAAGAGACGAAAAGGTAAACACCATAAAAACCCTACATTTTGATTATGGACCTGTGCAATTAATTAATCTGTTGCAAATTATTACAGGTAATGTATATAAAGTCGGGAATTTATGTAGAGTTGGTCAATTGAAGTGTGTTTACTCTTTATTTATTTATTTTTTATTTAAAATAATTTTCCGGTGCTAAATTAATAAAGGCGAACCTCCACTTAGTGAGGTACTTTGATAATCGCCTCGCCCTTTGCAGATAGCGTTTCTTCCCACAAGGTGAATACAGATTATTGTCTGGGCGTTTTTTTGTGAGAATGCTCTCAATGGTACAGCGGTAAAAGTATCCTGGAGCAAAGAGCTGATTTTTAAAGTCTTCTTGGGTGCCTTTCTTTATCTGAATATTGCAGTTTCTTTCTTCTTTTTTTTTTCTTTTTCTTTTTTTTTTTTTTTGATCAAGTCATGCAGCCCTTATTTTAATAAATCTTTATACTCAAAAGACAAAAACAATGGTATAGTTAAATATATTTTTGTTGCAATGTGAAATAAATGTAAAAACTCTTGCCAAAATGCATTTAAATGACAGAAGAAATAAGGATGAAGTAAATCATAACTTTAAAAAAAAAAAATGCTTTAAAGGCTCATTTATTTTGCATTAATATGACACGACCCTCATTTTTGGCTGATGAAACTTTCTTAGTGGGGTTTTTCCCCTCTTTCTTTTTCTTGTTTTTAATCCCCAGTGGTCATCAAAATTCAAACATGGACACCGTTCAGACCTCCAAAGCACCACAATTGCCAAGATTGCCAAATCAAGGTAGGAAGCAATGTGGAACATTCCTAAGATTTATTGCTTTCTCTGTGGTATTCCATGATGTTCTGTTGTCTAACGCTCTCCATGTCTTTCTCAGTGCAACACGGAGCCTGAATATAAGTTCCCAGATGGATGAAGGTGATGATGAGTGGTCTGATCATGATATTCAGTCTGTGACGTCCAGTATTCCAGATATGTCTCTGATGGGATCAGTGAGCCCAAAGTGAAGTGGTGGCCAACACCAGTCCACATGGCCACAACTACCTGTGAGACAAGTCATGTACTCTTAAACAATGGAACATCCAGGGCTTCCAAACAACGCACAAAAACATGAAGACTTGCACATTTCTAAGAGTTTGGTAGAGGGAGCCTTATCAGAAGTTGCTAGGAACAAGCTCTTTATTTTTACATAATTCTCTCTCTCCAGTTTATTACACAAGTTTTTGCTCCCTTAGGAAATTCGACTTGCAAGACTGATTACATTTTAAGGATGGGCTGGTAGACATGTTTGAAGCACAACGATATCTATACGCATATGGTCTGGTTGTGTATGCAAGCTTTTCTTCTGTTGAAAGGAGCTGCTCTGGAGTCGTGCCTAAGTGCATGAGCCAATCTGATTCCTTTCTTGGTTTGTTTACATTTTGGAAAGGCCCACCTCTGAGGGTCAGTACTACTTACAATTGACAAGGATTTCAGAAAATAGAATTATTGGTAACTGTGACAACATTAATAATACTTATTAATTTATAAAGTAACATCTTTCATTTTATCCTTAGTTAATAAATATCTAGTGTACGATTTTCACATTAAAGTTATTTGAAATAAATTGAATGGTAAAGTCTGCATTATTTATGACCTACTTTAAACTCATTATACTGTGCTTGGAGTTGCTTTGTATGTAGAATCTGCTAGAACCCTTTACTATAATACTCAGTGCTTAGTGTTTTGGCTTGATGCCCATTATATGCTGTAGCATCTTCTGGATTGGAGATTGGTTGGGCGGCATAGGTTAATGCACATGTACATAGGGGACAAAGTGTCTGTCAGCTTGTATGTGTTTTTAAAATTAGTGTTAGTATAATTAGCTGTGAATTGAAAATGTTTTTGACTGATGGTTTGCTGCTCCCTTACCTCCTTTCCACAAGTCTTTTCAGTCTGAGAAATCTATTAAAGGCTAACATCGGGCCATGCTGGAAGACCGTGAGCTGAGAAGCAGATGCATAAAGCTCATCGGGGCACTCCGGAGATAAAAATAGCCACTTCTAGAAGAGCCAATTGAAATCCTAACTCACTTGACAGTTACAAATGCTATTGATTGTGTACAGAATAATGCTCAATTTTCAGACACTAGTGCAGACTCCCCTGATCACTTTCAGTCTTTTTTTCCGTTACTGAAACACCTTTTTAGTTGGCTGTAGTTTTACTGGGAGTGTAAGTTACTTTAATGATTGAAAGTATTCTAAAAGTCTAGCAGTATTGGCTGAGGTTTAATTAGATTTTAAAACTGATTCTTAATCATACACTTCCCTCCTAAACTACTGGAGCAGTGAATTGTTTAAAAAAAAAAAAATTATATATATATATAAAGTACATTGAAGTTATTTGTGTTCAAGTTCGGAAGTTGAATGAGACGACAGATCAGAATTGTATCCCTTAATTACAAAAGTATAGATGTGTTAAACAACTGAGCCTATGGTACCTATTGTTGAGCCCTGAGTTTTGCCTGTGGGAACTGAATTTACGGAAATGCATAAACCAACATGACCAGAGAAGAAAAGCAAAATGTTTTATAGCTGAGAAAAGGGAAAATCTGGAAATTGATTCACATATTGGGAATAACCAATACCATAATTTAGAATGTCCTTAAAAAGGAAACCAACCAGTCAGTAAGCAGCTAAGGAAAACGACAGTAACTGAGACCTGAAAACATTGCGTGATATACTGTATGAAGTACATCCCAAAACAAATGGTGAGTTACCATCATGAACAGCCTCCACCTGCCCAGGGAGGTATCGCAATCCATCTTTCAATGAAGACTTTTAAGAAGGCATATCCTGAGATCAACAGTATAACAAAGTAACAAAATGTTAACCAACATTAATGGTGTGTGCAAAAAGTATCTGTTCATGATCAAGATCTCTGGTCAAGCACATTGTTGGCAGTGTCATGGCTTTGGCTTGCATGGCTGCTTCTGGAATGGGCTCACTAATATTTAGCCTTTTTTTTTATTCATGACAGTAGCAGCAGCAGGAACTTGGAACAGAAGATGTCTACAGAAACGTTCTTTTTCTAATCCAAAACATGCTGGGAACAAATTGAAGGAAATGTGGTACAAGTCTGAACAGCATTAATGCAATAATGGACCAGTTTGGTAATGTTAGTGGGACACCTGCTGCAGTTTTTGCAAAGAAAGGATGTACAACCAAATTATAAAGTCTCACACAAACCTTTGGTGGCATAGTACCCAATTCTTACGTTGTTTAAAACAGGTATAATATCAGGAAATTAAATGTAAGCTGAAATCACACAGGTCCAATGTCTGGTCTGTTTTGACCATTTGATCTCAAATGTCTTTAAAATCTAGCAAATGCAAACAATCAGCTTTATTGCTCTAGTACTTTAATAACGGTGCATTCACATTTTTACAGTGTTAAACTTCTTTTAATGAGTCATGCTCATGTCTGCACCGCAGTAACTGTCAATCTTCATAGCCAAAGTTATCACAGACGCTCCGGGCGAGGAATTTGAGCCCTGCAGCCCACCCTCTCTCTTGTGTGTACACAAACTCAAAAGCCAAGCATGTATGAGAGCCCTTCCCCCACTGGGTCAGTCCCTTGCATGCCTGGATAGCCTCCAGATTTAGACACTTCTGCACTGCTTTGCTTTGCTCAGGGTGACTGAAGAGAAGTCCGAGTGGGGTTAGTACGAGGAAGTGCATGCAGTGGACCTGGGAGCCCCTAACCCACAGACATGGACCCTTTCCCTGAGGTAAGACACAGAGTGCGTGATCATGAGCATGTGAGACGTTTTAGCAACAGGTGCCGGGCAACCATTATAGTAAACAGTAATGAAATTACCATGACAAATAGAGGTAGGTGTGGTACAGAGGTGTGTGTGGTTGAAAATGTCAACCATACACACACGGGTCTTCTGAATTCTGCAGGCGTAATGAGTAAATTAAGATACTCCTTTGGGTTATGATTTTGGTTCACTGAAAAGTACTTATCAGTAGTAGCAGTAGCATGGATGATGATGATAATAATAATAATAATAATAATAATAATAAAAAGTGTATCTGTAAGCATTTGCTTTTGTCACACTCAGTGTAGTGGACCATGTTGGATTTTACTTGGATATAACTTAGTAAAATTGACACAGTTAAATCAATATTCCTTTCATAGAATTAGTTTTGTATAGCAGATTCCCAAAGCAAATGACTGGGAAATGATAAAATAAACAAATACCAAATATAAAATTGATTAAATAAAAGACCCAAGATACAAATGGTGTCTTTAATCTTTTTGCATGTCACAGTTATCCAAATCCAGTTTCACTTCATGTGATGATTTAAAACAGACTGGCAGCAGTAGAAAGGAACTACTTCCTATAGCATCCTCAAATCGTCAGCTCTCTCTTAACCAGACGTCGATCGTGATGGTGTGGAAAACCACCTGTTTTTGAGCATCAGTTTGGCAAATTGTAGATAAATGCTGCAGTGACAACACATGGTGTAGTGATCCCACATAATTTAAAACATTGAAGCATGAGTTTTGCTAACTAAAATCTTATTTGCTTTTTTTCTTCTTCTTTTATTAAGGTTCCCTTTATAGATGATGAAGGTCTTACAATGAAAAGTAAAGGTATCTAATGGTCTGCTGTTGTGTTCACTGTCTGTGCAAACACCAAACACTCTCTGCCTATGTACATGTTGAACTCTTTATGTTCTAAAGTCTAGAAGTTTAAAAAGAAAACGTTTCTGGCTGCAGACCAGACTGACGTAGACTCTCTTCCACTGCCCTTTTCTACAGAACCTGCTCAAGAACCCGATACCTATATCTATACCAAGTTTTTCATGGACCACTGCTGCTATGATGCAATACCAACCAGCTCTAAACTGGTCATCTTTGATACAACACTGCAGGTAAAGTCTACAAAATCCACACTAAGAGGCTTTTCTGACATTTCATCCTGAACTGGTATGATCTTGAGATTGTAGGAGTTCAGTTAATGCTCAGTGCAGTTCAGGAGAAATCACAGCAGACAAACAAAACAAAAAAACCAACATGCTTGAATTTATAAAATGTATTCCAGCCAATCAGGGGTGTCTGTGAGCTCATGCAAGTGGAAGGAGCGGATAGCGTTGTCATCCGAGATTGTTGCGCCTGGTTAGGCATGGTTCATAGCGGAACTGAAAGTATGATGTAGGTTACTTGAGAGTACTGTATGATGCTTTGTGGATAATGTGCATCCAGTTTGTATGGAATTTGGGCATGTGAGTCAATTGACCAAGAACCACCAAGAATTTAAATTCTGCACATTTTCACAAACAATTCAGTAATGTCAGAAAGACCCCACTGACCTGCAAATTCCCATCTATCCAGTAAGGCAGACATAAATACTGAGCTGTTGTGGACATTAGAATAAGATGACAAGGTCGCAAAACATGCTTGAATAATATAACATGCATTTACTATGTATAAAAGTCCAAGCTACTGTACGTACTACAATTGCTGCATTGGAAGTTTAAAATCAGGATATCGCATAGGCACAAAATATGGAGAAAATGTTGTGTATAATGTTTAAACACGTGCTGTTCCAGTGTACAGCGTTTTCCAGTGTACTGATTTAAAGTAGCCTGGGTACTGTACAAGGTGTCATGGTTTATTTATTTATTTATTTATTTAACACCACTGTTTATGAGCATTTACGCTAACCTGAGAATACAAAATATGTTGTTTTCCTATGTTTTCCACCTTGGTTCTCCTAATACAGGTAAAGAAGGCATTTTTTGCATTAGTCGCTAATGGAGTTCGAGCTGCACCTTTATGGGACAACAAGCAGCAGCGGTTTGTAGGTATGTGAACCTGAACACTGAGTGCTTAACCTTTAAAGGTTAGGCCATTTGTGAACCTGAGTCATATTACTGACATTGAGTAATCTCATAACACCTAAATCTGTGTTCAGCACTCTATGGGGAATAAAGCCGAAGTGCTTCTTATTATTCTATTCAAAGCTATTTTTTTGGTTAAATTGTTCATTAAATGTTTCACTGTTATTCAGAGGCTAAATCAAATTATATAATATCACAATTATTTCCCTGAAATTCTGTCAACTCTTAATATTATTGGTTCCAAGAAGTGTCCTTGTACTTCGTCTATGGAATAAAGAGCAGCGAGCAAATTCAAATTATTTTGATTAAGAAATGCCAAATACTACTTAATGCTATTATCTGGTCCATCAGAAGGCCTAACTCATTTGTAATGAATCAGCTTCTCTGGTTCCAGAGGTCTAACTTTAGTCAGGCACCAACGCGCAGTGACTTGTGGGAAATGTCAAGAAAGCGCTATAACCCCTAGCACCCTTTCCGAGGTATTAATAGACACTATGTAATTACTTCCGAGAATAATTCGGGTGCTAAAAGTCAGTCCTTATTCTAACATTAGCATGATTGGATGCGTAATCATTGCTAGCAGTATTAACATTTTCTTTTCTCTGAATTTGAGCCAGCGCATCACTGCTTATTATCAAGTATCCAGTTTAAACCTCGGCCATTTTTTAAATTCTTGTTGCATATTTTGTTACAGGGATGCTTACCATAACAGATTTCATTAACATTCTTCACCGGTATTACAAGTCACCCATGGTAAGTTAGTTGTTCCCATGATTCTTTATTTTTCAGTCTGACAGTAATAGATTGACTGAGTAATTCTTCTATTTTCTGATTTCCATTGCTGTTCTAGGTTCAAATCTATGAATTAGAAGAGCACAAGATTGAAACCTGGCGAGGTGATTGTTCAGTTTTATTTGTATAACTTGTATTTAGTCACATATTTTCAGTTCCTTCAATCTTAAACGCCTGTATCTTTGAATTGTTTTAGAGATTTTTCTTCAGTACTCTGTCGACTCTCTGATTAGCATCACCCCCGAATCCAGGTACACCTCGAGTCTCCACATTACTCCCTTTTTTTCTTCTTCTTCTTTCTTATTCAAGCAGTGACAGAATTGTGTTTCCTCATTATCAGCCTATTTGACGCTATTTACACCTTACTGAAGAACAAGATTCACAGGCTGCCTGTTATCGACCCAGAATCAGGCAACGTTCTGCACATTCTGACCCACAAACGTATCCTGAAATTTCTGCACATCTTTGTAAGATTTTTTTTTTTTTTTTTAATCTTGCTACATCTGAAATTCCAGCAAAACTCAATTTTGCCGCAGAAGTGTGTTGTTTAATTTAATGAACAAATCATTTTTGGTTTTATAGAATAATGTTGTTTAATGGGACAAGCCATAAAGATTGTTATAGCAAATTTATTGGGATTTTCCCAGGGTTCCATGATCCCAAAGCCACGATTCTTACAAAAGCAAATTCAGGATGTTAAAATCGGAACCTTCAAGAAGATCGCCACGGTCCATGAGACTGCAACAGTTTATGATGCATTATCGGTGTTTGTTGAACGCAGAGTATCAGCTCTTCCTGTTGTGAATGAACAAGGTATTTTCATGAACCTTCAAAGATGTCATATAATCTTTGCATTACAAAATCATTTGGAGGTACAGTCAGACTTTTACTGTACATACACTCTGAACACATGAACACGAAAACCATGGCAATATTGGGCGTGCAACGATTTCTTTGGACTGGTCTTTTTCTAGGGAACTCAATGATTGGACAGCATACATCTTTAATATAGTTAGTCTTTTCTAAATTCAACACGGTGTCAATGTTATTCATATTGTACATACAAGGTCTAAATTATAGATACAAATTATAGATTATATGTCCTTTAGAAAGTTTCGCAGAGTTATATTTCTGACAATTAAATTGGTTTATTCTCTTTTATCGCCCTTTAAAGTAACTTTTAAGCACAGTTCACAAAAGTTTCCATAGGACTAAGGCTCCAGAGACAGTAAGTTATCTTACTTTGTCCATTCCACAACCAGGTTGATGTCTGTTTGGGGACATTGTCCTGTTAGAACACTCAATTTTGTCCAAGTTGTAACCATCTACAACCTATAATTTTCTTCAAGATTTTGGTCACGTACACTGGCAGCAAAGCAGTACCAAAGTATGATGCTACCACCACCATGCTTAACAGTTGGTGCAGTGTTCTTCGAGTTGAATGGCTCTCATTTGCTCTTCCAAACATACCTGTGGTCAAAACTTTACTCCAGGAGACTTTTTCTTTGTCTGTATGGCCAGCTGTAACTTTTAGTCAAGCTTAAACATTTTGTTTTTGGAGTAGGAACTCCCTACATAGATGACAGCTTTTCAGTCCATGGTGACATGACTGAAGACAGTGACCCTGGTGTTCCAGGCCTGTCCCTAGGTAGTTCCTGGACGGTTTGAGTCTTAGTCCAGGCCTTGGCAACATGGCTCCACCTCTCAGTAACCTGTACTAAAGTACAGTGCAACTGCAGTTGTGTAGAAATGCTTCCAAGAGACGTTGCTGACTTGTATAAATCCTCTTTCTCAGATGTGCACAGTACAATGGGACAGCCCAATGAGTTCTGTGTTAGTCAATCTAATGAGTGCTATCTAACAAACCCTTTATGTTGGCACAGAGAAGCTACCAGCTGTTGTCAATCATGATCACTAACAGAAGTTGTGAGGCCTTGAGCTGGGCAAATTAAGACATGGTGGGACTTTCAGCACCACTACATTAATAATCAGTAAGTGGTTTGTATGAATATTTTTGACCCCGTATTGATATGGGAATACCCTAAATAAAGTAAAACCTTGATGTACTGTATGTTGTACAATCATCTAGCCCCAGAAAAAGACCATCTAAAATAAATCCCAATATTGCCAAGATATTCATGTTCATGGTGAGTTAATGTAAACCCCTGACCGCGACCGTATGTTGTTTTGAAGTGTGTCTGTTTTGTATGTAGGAAAAGTGGTGGCCCTGTACTCCCGTTTTGATGTCATTGTAAGTAAAATAAGCAAATTTTACTGTTTTGTATATAAAAGGACAATGAATGAGTAGTAAAGTAAAATGTACCTTTAAATCTTATACAACACCCCAAATTTCAAATTAAATAAAATCAAATAAAATCTGTGTAGGCTATAGCACGTTAATGAAACCGTATAAGAAAAATAAAAAACACTGACATGTATTTTGTTGGCTATAGAATCTAGCTGCTCAGAAAAATTACAATAACTTGAACATGACCATGCGCGAAGTGATTGAGAGCCGCTCATGCTGCATTGAGGGAGTGCTGAAGTGTTATCCACATGAAACCCTGGAGACCATCATTGATCGCATAGCTGAGGCAGAGGTAAGCGACACAAATGAAATGATTGCAAAAAGAAACCCAGGTATAGCCACAAAAAAATACTACATTCAACATAGTGAGAATTCTGTTTAGGATAGGATTGGGAGTGTTACCTACAGTAGGTTGAGTCTAGAAAACCACACTGCTATTTATTTATGTTCATTTTAAATAAGGTAAAAAAAAAAAGAAAAGGTTTGATTGATTGAAAGCTCATCCAGACATCTATTTTCTGAAGTTATCTGATCTCATGATACAACGTTTACTATCCTCCAGGTTCATCGTCTAGTTCTGGTAGATGAACAAGATCTGGTGAGGGGAATCATCTCACTGTCTGATTTGCTGCAGGCATTGGTCTTAACACCTGCAGGTATTGATGCTCTTTTCACTTAGCGGGTGTAGCGGCGTAATGTCTCCATCACAGTCCCTCTCTGCCCCAGGTAGGAGCTTGCACCTCTCCATGTATTTTTTCAGCGAACTCTAAATAGTTCTTCACGTATCTGGGAGACAGTAGGCCATGACATTGAGTAGAATGACTGACATTCACGTCTGAACTTACTCTGGCCTGATTTATCAGAGTCCACTTTGCTGGACAAGGTTGCTCTGTGCCAATAATGTATGTCAAAGTCTTTGTCTTTTTTTTTTTTAAACATAGCATTTAAACATTGCTCTATGATTGTCTTCATATTACACACAGATCCCAAGATCTTTCAAAACCAAACACTATGAAATCTATGTAAACTTTAAAAAGTGCAGCTGTTCTGGAAAAAAAAAAAAAAGACAGATTATGTTTAACCAGGAATTTAGGTTGTGGATGGCGTTATCTTTTCCTAACATTATAGCAAAACAGACTTTAAGGAAAAAGAAGTCCTTCATGTTTTCCAGTTTCCTTGCACCACCAAAAACATGTCATGTTGGTGTGTTTCATTGTAAGGAGGCATAGAGCAGTGGGGTGGACTGGCGTCCTGTCCAGGAGGGGGCGCCTCTAAGGATTCTGGGCCCCTTGAAAACCCAACCATGACAAAGCCCTTTTTAAATGTGATAGAAAAACTTGGTAAGGAGGGGGTGTCATAAAGGGGGATAAGAATGAACGGCCTCTTAATTTGCTAAGATCCAAATAATTGGATAAAATGTACTGAAAACAAGCTACATTTAATAAATAAAATGATATGAGATACAGCTATGTCTATACAAGCAATACAGTGGCATGAACAAATTTTTTATTTATTTTATTTTTTTCAAAGCAATATAGTGAAATTAAGAGGTGACAGTCATGCATAAGACACTTGTTGTGTTTTTGGACTGAATCTATGTGTATTGGCCAAGTTGTAGGTGTACAGAGAATCACAAAGTATAAATAATTAGATTTCTATTTCTGTATAGTTTTATATTGTGTATAGTTTTATGTTAATTGTATAAGAAAATAGAGTACTTTTATGAAACGTTTGGAGAAATATCATCTAATACTTCTGTGCACTTCACCTGTGGACTGATGGAAAACCACTATGTGCATAAATGAATTGCAGGCTTCCGAGTGAAAGCAGTTTCAGCACTGTATATTATCACAAACCAGAATAAAAGATTACTCTTAGTTACAGATTATACATAACTGTTGCTGCTGTTTAATGAAGGTATGCTAGATTTCAATTTTCCTTTGTATCTGATTAAATGTGAAACACTTGAAGTCTAATGTATGACCAATCATGTTTGTCTTCACCTTTTCTATGTGACTTCCATAAACAATTTTATAAATAATAAACCAAGCAAAGTTTTCAATAAATCTTTTGTGTTTTTTTAATGTTGTATTGTATACCATGTACAGTACTGTATCCCGAACAGCCATCACATTAAAGCTGCCTGCCTAATATTTCTTCTTGCCAAAACAGCTCTGATCGATTTGGACATCAACTAAACAAGACTTCTAAAGGTGTTCTCTGGTATCTGGCACCAAGACAGCAATGAGCAGTAGATGATTTGAGTCTGTAAGCTGTAAGGTGGAGTCTTGTTTTTCCAGCACATCATACAGATGCCCAGTCACATAGAGTCAACACCTTCAACACTTTGTCATGTTCCTCAAGCCATGGACATTTTTGCAGTGTGCATTATTTTTCTAGAAGAGGTCACTGACATTAGGGCAAATTGTTGCCATGAAGGAATTATAATAAATATGGAATTCTTTCCATATTGCATACTGGTGCCATTTCTCCATCTCAGCCTTGACCCTATCATAGGTTCACCAGCGTTCCTTGGACTTTGGCAGGTACTAAACCACTGCTTACAAGGAACACCGTTTAAGACCTACTGTGAATGTTTGCTTTTGATCCTTGGAATCTTTTTTTTCCCCCAGTTTTCCAAGAAATTTCCCTCTATAGAGGGAATATTCACTTTTCTTACTGTTCATTATTTGATCTTTCCAATTATTTCAACCTCTTTCAGGACCCTTGCGGTACTCTACAATGTTTTGGTGAACAATCACTGATTATAACAAGCTAAATAAGTTACAGTAATTGATTTGATCAATTCAGTAGAAAATTTTCCTTATATATAATATATAGCTTACATTAGCTTTAGAACTAATTTTATTCTTCGCACAAATCTTACTTTTAAAGTACATTTTATAGTTGAGTAATTTTATTTTAGTGTGGGTTTTATTTAAAAAAAAAAAAAAAAAAAACCTTATCAGAGACAAACATATTAAGCACATTTGTACTATTTGAAGTATTTCACATTCAAGTAAACAGATAACGGGTGTAGAGTTCATCGAGTGTGGCACTTGTATTTGGAATCTCTCTCTCTCAAAACAAAGTCCAAAGAGCCTTAACTTGCAGCGAGACAAGACTCCATTATGCCAAAAAATGTATGCTTTGAAATGTGCCTACAGTAGGTTTTTTATTTTTTTTTTTAATGTACTGTATAACTATACTTTAGACTAATGTGATCTAAAGACATTATGATTAAGCAATACCATATAGGGGGGGGGGAAGGGGGGTGTTGTACTGACTATCACATTCTTGGTCTGCAAGAATGTTTAGGTAGCATCCACTAGAATGTCAGCACCCACAGTTTCTGACGAAATATTGCTCACACTGCCTCTGCTGGTTTGTCTTCTTACCCTCTTCTTCAAAACGGTCACTCATTGGACATTTTTGTTTTTTCACCATTCACAAAACTACCAGTAGTAAACTAGATACTGTTAGGCGTGGTAATACCAAGAGATCAGAAATGTCTAACAATCTAAAAGCATTCATGGCCAAAATCACTGAGATCTTATATTCCCCATTCTGATGTTTTGAACACTGCATTGTTACTATTTATAGGAGACAGTTAGTATGTATGTCTTTATAATGGCGTATTTCTCAAAATTATACTTAACATTGATTAGGGCTTATAATATTGTCCTTTTTAATTTGTGATTATTTTCACGCACATTGCGATTGCGATTAAACTGCGATAAGTAACTATTTCATTTATAATTTTCTATTTAAATATATTTATCTAGTCTACCAGCAAATGGTTACCAATATTTATCACCACAAAAGTAGGTTAAAGATAATGAATACATTATATTATTGACAAACTCTACATACCTTCCTGACTAGGTGTCTATTACCTGTATTAATAAGTAGCCTTTTATGATAAAATAATCAGTTTAATGTGCAGCAATAATAAAAAAAATCTAAATAAATATTTTTAAAAAATTGATTAAGATTAAAAAGAGATTTTAAAAAAGTGTTTAATTGAAAGAAAGGGAAGTAAATTATTTTTACTAGAGTATTTGTGTATTGTAATAAAGAAACTCACATTTTTGGACATTTCGTAAGGTAAAGTGTCTTCTATATATTAACCTTCTAAATATTAACAAATGTCCTTACTGTATATGAGTACATGACATTTTCTCCCAACTATATTGTCTATTCTGAGTCAGTCAAAAAAATGTATACACTAGTGATAACTAGTACGATGTATATTATATTAACATAATATGAATAATATTATCATATAATTATCATAATATTATCATATCATTATCATAATATTATCATATATCAATATATATTTAGTTTTAAAATATGTGTACAAGTTTATCTTTTGTCTGAAGAGGGGGGAAAACTTTTTTTTTTTTTTTTTTTTTGGCTGTTTTTGTATATCCTTATATGAACCTCATATGGGGACCCTTTGGTATTGTTCTTTTGACAAACGTCCTTCTCTTTTATAACAAAGTTAATAGTATCAAGTACTAATAAATAGATACAGTGAAGAGAAATTACAATGCACATTCCAGTTGAGTCCAGAATTCAGGTTTTTATTTAGCGTTAATCAAATTAATTAGTTGTTGTGTTGTTAACATAGTTGTTGTTGAGTGTATTAACTGAGTTACTTACTTGATGCGTAATACGTTCACTGAATATAGAGTTTTTGTAAGGTATAAAATGGCTAAGGGTTTGTATGTGCCTTATACTAGTGGTTATAAACCCAGGTCCTAGAGAACCCCTGTACATATAATTTTTTGATTACATTACTTATTATTATTATCATTATTATTATTATTATTATTCACCAAATCTGCAAATTAACAGCCTTTTCCAAATTGAATGCAGGTGTGATAGAGCAAGGAAAGCACTCAAATATGCAGGACGGGGGTCCTTCAGGTCCAGCATGAAGAACCACTGTCTTTCACTATAAATTTTTATACAAACTACCATATTGATCTTATTGTTGTTTCAGTAACCTACAGCGAAACCCAAGATACAAAGTTCAGTGCATCAGGTGCTCCGATCTGCATATTTACCAGAGGTGTATTTGCTCACCTACCAGTTTCTTACATCCTGGTCTTACTTAGCAAACACTATCCTCAACTAAACATTATACTGTACTGCAGTGTGTTCCTCAAACTGTTCATAGTTACAAAATGCATCACTGAGATAGTGTCATTAGTGTCAGTGATCATAGAATTGATCATTTTTGCACCCATGGTTAAACATTCTTGATTAATTGGTCGTTGGTGTGCTATGGTAACCTCTATGAAATTTTTACACAGGCGTCTAAACAGCCATTTAATGGCATCGTGCTAGTGTAAACATGGTGATAACATAAACAGCATATGTCAAATACATTTATGGCATCAGTCATTATGTTTTACTGTGTAACTAGGATTAGTGGAACGAAAAAAAAAGGAAAAAAAAACTTCATATACAGTGACTTGAATAGTTTTACACACAGGGTGGCCCAAAATCCTGGATCCATAGGCAAAAACAAAAGTTAAATATAAATTACAGCAAATGCTTAAATTGGCTTTACAGCACTTGTGTATGCACTAAATACTTTTCTAATATATACACACATGCTATGACAAATTATAGTGTGTATTGTGATTGTGATGATTAGGAAGCTCAGCGGGTATTTTGATAGATCTTGGCAGTATCATTTTTCATTGGCCTGGTTAACCGATCAAATAAATCGATATATTAAATACAACAAAAGCAATTTGGTGGTGGTGTTTTTTTTTTTTTTTTGTAACAGTGTTCCTTGCTGCAGAAATACAAACATACAGCTGGCACGCAAATCCACTCCTGTTTATCCTTTTGCCACAGAAAGTCAAATAGACTTGAGAGGGAGGGGATGTTCATTCCTCAGTATTGTGTACGCAATAACTTCATGAAGCTACTTGGAATATAATCAAGTATACATCTGCCTTAACTTATCTGGTCTAATGTTCCGTCAGAAACAATTTTTATTTTGCTGACGACATTTTAATAAGTAAGTATGGATCAAGACATAGGCGGCTCTGGATCACAAAGGTAAGGAATTAATCAGAAACAGTTATATATACAGTATATATATATATATATTTAACTACACCTGGTCAAATTTGTTGATGAAATAAGTATGGCTGCTTTTGCTCTGTTGGTATTATTTTGTACATCTTGTGTAAGAAACAGAGAAAGGATGACAGGGATGTTTTTGTTATGATAAATACTGTATGCCAATACAATTTCATGCTTTCTAGCAAAAATGTCTTTGGACTCAAGGTGAAAAAGAAGAAGAAGAAAGTCAGCAAAGGTCTAGTCTTTGCAAATAAAGGTGCTCAAGGTATGACCTCCAAAGCAACTACAAAATCGTGTAAAGATGCAGAACTTTTTAAGGGGATTCATAATATTTGAACCTTTTTAACATAGATGATTCCGCGATTAAAAGTGGTGCTGAAGAACCACCAGGTGCAGAAGCTCAAGTCCCTGAACCTGTCAATGAGCCTTATCTCTCTGCCTACTTGTCTTTCAGAGAAGTTATCAATATTAAGAGGTGCATGACTTTTTTACTTATTTGTTCAATTTAATATGTGGTTTTAACGAGGAGTATAATTGAGATCTGTGCTGTACTTCATCATACTAGAGCCAAAACTGTGCCCAAGATTTTGGAAAGTGAAAGCAAACCACTCACTTTTCAGGTACTGGAAATGAAGGAACTTCATCTACAGTACAGAATGTCCCAAAAGTCTCCATACATACATAGAGGAAATGCGTTCTTTTTAATCACAAAACATTCTCTACATCAGTGCCTGTAATCTGCTAGTCATCCTCTACTGTATATACAGTATGCAGACTTTTGGGATGCCCTGTGTACTGTATATAGTTCAGTATATAGACATTAAAGAAGGATTACTGAAAATGACAAAATCCCTCCATCAGATCTCCATCAACATCACAGAGGCTAGACAGCTGGTGGGTGAGAACATTGACCCCAGTGTGGTGATTGAAATTGGAGATGAAAAGAAACAGACCTCAGTAAAAGAGGGCACCAATGCACCCTTTTACAATGAGGTGATTTCCACTTACTGTACCTTAACATTAAATCTTTAATCTGAATCTGACTGTTTTTTGTCTCATAATAAAAATAAAATATTTTTTCCCCCTCCAACAGTATTTTGTGTTTGACTTCTTTGTGCACCAAGAGATCTTTTTTGACAAAGTCATTAAACTATCAGTAAGTATGTGAGTAGATTATACAAATGATTCCATAGTTAACCAGATTTCGAAACTGTGACATGGCATTTTTTAAAAATTATTATTCCAAAAGGTCATGCATTCGAAGATCATGAAAAGCTTTTGTGTGGGGACGTTTAAGATTGATGTTGGAACTGTCTACAATCAGCCTGGTAAGAGTTTTAAAGCGCATAATGTTGTATTTTCCTTTGTTCACCAGATCATAATCCCTGTCCTGTCTGTTCCAGGTCATCAGTTTACCAATAAATGGGCAGCTCTTATGGATCCCACAGACCTCAACTCAGGGGTCAAAGGCCACTTAAAGTGTGACATCTGTGTGACGGCGAAAGGAGATGCATTGCCCCGTTCTCAGAAGTTTAAAGACGCTGAAGAGCAAATCGAAAAGTAAGTTCTCATTATTTTATTTGCTTAGAGAATAAGTAATTGGTGTACGATCCCATGTTGTCATCGATAAGATCTTATCTTAGAACTCGTCTTTGTAAATCGGGACTGTTTACTGTTTACTTTACAATCTGACCCGCTACAATCAAAACATCCTATTTTCATCCAGGAACCCACTGCTGCCTGAAGGCTTCCCGTCTATGCGCCCATGGGCTCGCTATTATGTGAAAGTGTACCGAGCAGAAGGCCTTCCCAGAATAAACTCTAGCATCATGGCTAATGTGACCAGGGCTTTCGTTAGTGACAACACTGCTCTTATAGATCCATATGTTGTAGTGTCATTCTTTGGACAGGTGGTAAGTTTATTTGACAAGCATTAATAAACTAAAGCATTAAACTAAAAAAAAAAAAAAACATATACCATTTTATATTAGTAACCGTATCATTTATGTAGCACAGCATATTGTCTTCACAGAACTGTCCAGTTTGTTTGTGGGGAAAATGCTGACTTTTGCTCAAAATCATTCCAACAGGGCCGAACCTCCACGCAGAAGAGCACAGCAGACCCTGTATGGAACGAGCAGGTGGTATTTAAAGAGATGTTTCCTCCTTTGTGTCAGAGACTAAAGATCCAGGTGCTGGATGAGGGTAGCATGAACGATGTAGCCATCGGAACTCACTACATCGATCTGCGCCGAATCTCCAATGACCAGGATGGAGATAATGGTACTGTATATCTTAGATTTAAGTGTAAGTGTATGTGCTATGCTTTGCAAAGGTTGTTTGGCATTGTTGTTTCATTCTGTTATTTAGGTTTCCTCCCCACGTTTGGTCCAGCCTGGGTCAACATCTACGGATCAGCCCGAAACTCCACGATGGTGGATGATAGTCATGACATGAATGAGGGAATAGGGGAAGGGGTGTCATTTCGAGGAAGGATTTACCTCCAGCTAACTGTGGAGATCCTGTCTGGAGGGGCTGAATCAAAATCTCTGCTCTCTATCAAGAAAGATAAAGGTGGGAAAGCAGGAACTAAAGACCCCAAGGCTGCAGCAGGAGGGGCAGGTGGAGGAGAAGAGGAAAAAACCAAGACTACAGGAGCCATGGTTCTGCCTGTGGATCCACCTGAAATGGTGAAGAACTTACCCCATACCCTATCTGTCGATTATTCTGCCCAGTCTCCACTTTAGTCTATGGTTGAAGCAGTAATTTGTGTTGATCTGTTTGTTTCATTTTGTAGATCAGTGATGAGGACAAGGAGAAGTTCCTGCTCTTTGGTGTTGTGTTTGAGGCAGCTATGATTGACAGGAAGATTGGTGACAAACCTATAAGTTTTGAATTCACTGTTGGTAATGATAATAATAATAATAATAATAATAATAATAATAATAATAATATTGACTTAACACTATTATTAATTCAACTTTGGTTATCTAGGAAACTTTGGTAACTTTATTGACGGTGCTGCTCTACCAGCTGCCAAGAAAAAAGTAGAGAGAGTTCCTGATCCTACAAGCCAAGAAGCTGTCATGGCTACTACCCCTCTTCTAGAAACTCAACCATCAAAACCTTGCAAATCCACCACACCTTTAGAGAAGCCTGTTATTGGAGAGGGAATCAGGTACAGTGCCTTGCAAAAGTATCCATACCTCTTGAACTTTTCCACATCTTGTCATGTTACAGCCACAAATATGCATGTATTTTATTGGCCAACATAAAGTGGCACAAAATTGTGAAGTGGAAGGAAAATGGAAAATATTTCCAATGTTTTTCAGAATACAAATCTGAAAAGTGTGGTGTGCGTTTGTATTTATCCCCCCACTGTGTCAATACTTTGTGGAACTCCCTTTCACGCCAATTACAGTACAGTCTTTTGGGGGCAGTGTCTCTACCAGCTTTGCACATCTAGAGAAATTTTTGCCGATTCTTCTTCGCAAAATGGCTCAAGCTCAGTCAGATTGGATGGAGGGCATCTGTGAACAGCAGTTTTCTTGTCACAGATTCTCAATTGGATTTAGGTTTGGACTTTGACTGCGCCATTCTAACACATGAGTATGCTTTGATCTGAGCCATTCTATTGTAGCTGACTGTATGTTTAGGGTCGTTGTCCTGCTGGAAGGTGAACCTCCGCCCCAGTCTCAAATCTTTTGCAGACTCTAACAAGTTTTCTTTCTAAGATTGCCCTGTATTTGGCTCCTTCCATCTTCCCATCAACTCCCTGTCTCTGCTGAAGAAAAGCATCTCCACAATATGATGCTGCCAACACCATGCACAGTGTTCTTTTTCCACCACACATACAGCAGCATTTTGAATTTAGGCCAGAAAGTTACATTTTGGTTTCATCTGACCAGAGCATCTTCTTCCACATGTTTGCTGTGTCCAACACCTGGCTTGTAGCTAACTACAAACGTGACTTCTTATGGCTTTCTTTCAATAATGCCTGTCTTCTTGCCACTCCTCCATAAAAGCACGACTAATAGTTATCCTGTGGACATATTCTCCCACCTGAGCTGTGGATCTCTAACTTACCATGGGCCTCTTGGCTGCTTCTCTGATTAATGCTCTTCTGGCCCAGCCTGTCAGTTTAGGTGGATAGGTTGGGTTTGCAGTTCCATACCATACCATATGGATGGATTGTTCAAAGCTTGGGATAATTTTTTAGTTTTAAACTTCTCCACAACTTTATCCTTGACCTGTCTGGTGTGTTTCTTGTACTTTATGATGCTGTTTGTTCAGGGCTTCACAAAACAGCTGTATTCATACTGAGATTATATTACACACATGGACTCTATTTATTAATAAGATGACTTCTTAAGGCAATCGGTTAAGGATAAAAGAGAGGCTAAGAATACAAGAGGGCTAAGAGGGCTGAATACAAATGCATGCCACGCTTTTCAGATTTATATATATATATATATATACTATTAATTAACATTTTCCTTCCACTTCACAATTGTGTTGGTCTATCACATAAACTCCCAATTTGTGGTTGTAACGTGATCAAATCTGGAAAAGTTCAAGTGGTATGAATACTTTTGCAAGAGGCACTGTAGACTCACTGTTCTTCATTTTTGTGACAATGTTTAATGCATTTCAGTCCTGTGTTTTTTTGTTTGTTTGTTTGTTTGTTTTGTTTTTATCTTGTCTGTTCAGGAACTACTTATACATACCCATTTCAAACAAGAAACCATGTATCCATGTGTGGAACTCCTGGGAGGACTGGACATACCGCCTTTACTATTCTAACATGCTGGACAGGATCGCCATCATGTTTGTAAGTAAGCATACAGCTGTTAAGAATTACATAATGTGATACGTTGATGGGATACCATTTATGATCATGTCATATCTGAATCAGGAAGAGGGAGTTGCCAAGGTGACCGAACTGGACAAGCTGGTGGATCCATGTGCGGAAGCTTTTATACGTGCTGTTTTAAAAGAATTTTGTAATGATGCCAGGTATAAAAAAAAAAATAAAAACAATTCTCACCATATATTCAAAGATAATATGACCCAGAAATGTATTTGCGTCAGTCCACCATACACTTGTCATTGTGAATCAAACTGAAATATGTTTGTAAAATGAACTGTCTGCTATCTGGATTTTTAAACACATGATTATGGTTAAATGCCACCTTAACCTTCTTTGATCATATGATTTTATCAATGATTTATTCATTTATTTCCTAGGGAATTTATCAGTTTTGCTGAAAACAAAGCGAAAGGAAACAATTTGACGATGTTGGACAAAAAGAGGCTTATATTGTGCAAACAGGAACTGGTGAGGGGTAACAAGCAACACAGCATACAGCCTGAGATTCTGCACTTCTCTTTGTGAAATCGGTTTTTCATGATCGGTTCTCATGACTATGTGATTTTGTCTCTCTCTCTCTCTTAGGAGAACATGATAGAAGTTGCTGGAAGCATCACAAAACCAAAGAGAAAAGCACTAACTGTCAAAGAGATGCTGAGAGAGGCGCAGAAACTCTCTCTTAGAATCAGATTCCTGGTGGAAGAGGTCTGTGCACAGCCCTATCATTCTTGAACTTTGTGTGTTTCTGTATCCTTCTGTGTACATAGAATCATTGCTTCAAGTGTTTTAATCATCCTTAACAACACCGTGCTCTGTTTCATGTCGGTCTCAGCCGCAGCACACACTGCCAGATGTATTTGTGTGGATGCTGAGCAACAATAAACGTATAGCATATGCCCGCATCCCTGCACGCCATCTGCTTTACTCTGATAAACTTGTGGAAAGAGGGAGAGACTGTGGCAAGATAAAAACCTTGTTCCTTAAGGTATTGTACTACTAAATATATTGTTTGTTTGTTTGTTTGTTTGTTTGTTTGTTTGTTTGTTTTCAGCTTAACACATTATTCCCTGGCAGGATTTCTGATCCAGCTTTAATGTCTGATAATTCCTTTCTCAGCCCCCGTCCAAACGTGGAGCAGTTGGATGGATAGTGCAGGCTAAGCTGGATGTGTACCTGTGGCTGGGCAGCAGCAGAGATTCGTCCCATATGATGGAGAATCTCCCTGCAGGCTTTGAGCCACTGGGGGGAACATCAATGGAGGATGGGGGCTCTCTTCCTGACAGTTTATTCTATAGAGGTAAGAGTCATCAGGAGATTTTAGAGCGGTCTTATTGCACAGTATGTTGTATCACGATGCCTTTCAGCTGTTGGATGATGAGCAAATAAAACAAGTATTTTTGTATTTACAATGCATTTTCACAAAGTTCCTTTCACTGAATTGTAAAATCAGAGAGAAAAGGCAATATTAAAAAACATTCACAGAAATATGTGAACTACATAAATGCTAATGCATTATGCAATTACTATGTTGGTAAATGAGTTACGAGGCATTGATGCATATACAATAATGAATTATACAATTCTATCCTTTTTTTTCCAGACCATCATAGGTTTCAGCTGAGGGCTCATATGTACCAGGCTCGTGGGCTCATCGCAGCAGACAACACGGGCCTGTCAGACCCCTTCGCCAGAGTGTCCTTCCACTCGAACACCCAGTCCACAGCAGTAAGCACATATAGTAACAGTCTTTGTGATACACACACGTTTCAGGCATAACTCCACTGTCAGGAAGCTACGGTGCTAAGCTTCTAATATGCTTACAATGATTCTGTAAGAACATGTTAGACATTTTTTTTTTATCAAACAAATGATCTATCTCGTGCTTTTAGTTACAAACTATAGACAACGCTGGCAAATGCATCATACAGAATGAGGACACTGTGCATGATTAGTTCGGTACAGTACTGTATCTTTTCACTCTTATAACCTTTAACCACATTGAACCTCTTCTTTCCTTTAGGTCATTAATCAGACTCTTACCCCAACTTGGAACCAGATGTTGATGGCTAATAAGGTGTCTCTGTATGGCGAGCTCACTGAGCTTGTACAAGAGCCGCCTCTTGTTGTTGTTGAGGTCTACGATGAAGACGCAGTAGTAAGCCTCAAAAATATTATTGTAGCTGAACATTACCATGTTTGTACATTTGAGTGGATTTTTAAATCTCCTCAAATAAATAGGAAATTATTTTAAGGAGCAAAAAAACTTTTTATTTTTTTTATTTTCATCACTGCTGTGCATTACCTGATTATGTACCTTTACCTATTTAACTTATATAACTCTTGAAGCGGGAAGCTCTACTGTAACTTCATACACATAAAACACGTTTACATTAAAATATTTCCGTATAATAATATGCTTTGTGATTCTGATGTTAATTGGTGATGGTGCTACATTTTCTATTATTTCTGTGGAAAAGGATGGCTTGTCTGCCTGTCTGATGTTACAGGGGGAATTAAAACATAAAAGTGAAAAACGTTGATGGAAGAAGTTTAAATGTAAAAAGGCAACTCGGGATTTCATTAAAGAGATCATCAAATAACATGCACGTTTTTAAGCATTTAGGGAGGATTTGTGCAACAATATACGCTTTTATTTTTTTTAATTCCCAGGGTAAACCAGAGTACCTGGGCTCCACTGTAGCCATGCCAGTGGTCAGGCTCAACGAGGAGGCATACACACCACCTCAGCTGCAGTACAGTCCTCTTTTTTACGGTAGCATGTCCGGTGGTGACATACTTGGAGCGTTTGAGCTTATCCAGGTACAAAAAAAAAAAAAATCCTAAAAGCTATTAAATGTGTCATTTCCTTAGGGATTACAGTACAGTATGTTAGGTTATATAATATTTTGGGACACTCTCCCCACAGTTCTCTTGATATTTCATGATTTTTATGCATTATGTTGTATAACTTCATATTACTGATTACTCTGCAAAATATTGTATTTGTATTACATAAACGAAATAATGCTGAAGCTATATCTCAAACATGAATGTGAAGACAGGAAAGCATCCACTACCTGAGATAGACCAGCCAGAGGGCCAGATCTACCCCGTGCCTTCGTACATCCGCCCTGTGCTCTGCAAGTATAGAATTGAAGTGAGTTTAACATTATTGTCCAGATTTTAAAATGTTTTTAAAAAAAATGTTTTTAGAGTGTATAAAAGTTGCTGTGTGATTTAAGGTCCTGTTCTGGGGGTTGAGAGAACTGAAGAAGGTGCAGCTCCTTCCTGTGGATCGGCCGCAGGTCTTCATTGAGTGTGCAGGAAAAGGCGTTAACTCCTCTGTGATACAAAGCTACAAGAGCAACCCAAACTTCTCTGTGCTTGTGGACGCCTTTGATGTGGTAACTTTCGATATTGTCCTAATGCCCAAGTTGTTTTCAATTTGTCAAAATGTATTATGATGTTGAATTGCTTAGCGGTTAGGACCGTTGCCTCGCACCTACAGATTTAAGTGTTCGAGCCTGGTCTCTGGTGTGCGTGCATGGAGTTTAAATACTCTCCCTGTGCTTGGTGGGTCCAAAGTCCCAAAACATGATGACACGTATTTCCAATTTGATTGTAGTTAATGACTGGGTGTGTTAGTGTGTGTTTGTGCCCAGTAAATGGCATAGATAACAGATAGATGGATGGATGGGCAGGCGGATGGATGGATGATTGTTACTAAGGCATTAGACATTACCCCTTGTTTCTATTTAACTTGTTAATGATCTGAGTGTCTATCCAGCCTGTAGCTAACGTGAATCAGTCATCAAATAAGTATATAATTAGTTTAGTACCAGTATGGAGAAAAATACAAATGTTTTGGGCCTCATTTACAAGTTGTGTATAAATGTTTGCATCAACAAACCAAATTTAAAATGTCTAATGTCTTAAAATGGAGTCTTACGAATGTTTGAGGAATGCTGGTTATCTTAGCGCTTGTGAAAGTAAGTTAATGTTGACTGCTGATTTGCATTTAGTGACTCATACATCTGAAATTAGTAACAAAAGACCAAAAATATGCTTTCGTAAAGATAAATGTCAAATATATTTTTGACTCTTGTCTATGCTAATAAAAATCCATTCCTTATACTTATAAAGCATAATAGTTGAAAGTCTTAACTTTTGGAAACGGCACAGGGCCGCACAGTGGTGTAGTGGTTATCACTATTGCCTTGCACCTTCAAGGTTCGATTCCCAGCCAGGCTCGATCTCTGTCTCTGTCTCTCTATGTTCTCCCTGTGCTTGGTGGGTTTCCTCCGGGTACTCTGGTTTCCTCCCACAGTCCAAAGACCTGCGGATTAGGATAATTGCCGTTCCCAAATTGCCCCTAGTGTGCGAATGTGTGGGTATCCTGAGATCCTGAGATGGATTGGCACCCTTTCCAAGGTGTACCCCGCCTTGTGCCCTAAGTCTCCTGGACTTCCAAACTATACAAACTGATAAATGAGGCCCAATGTTATGTCACAGTTTGAATGAATTTGGAGCGGAGACGGATACCATTTGCCGTGTTGGTTGTCATTTTGTCCATTAGTTAATGGTGTAAAGAGGCACTGTATTTTGAAAAAAAACACCAAAAATTTGAGATGCATTTTTAGAACAATCTAGAAATGAACTGTTTGTCTGCACATAATTCCCTGTTTATTTATGCAGGAGCTGCCTGAGAATGAGTACCTCCACCCTCCTCTCACGATCACTGTGGTAGACTGGAGAGCCTTTGGCAGGAGCACTCTGGTGGGCAGCCATGTCATTAACAACCTGACCCTGTTCAAATACAAACCTCCATCTTTACCACCTTCCAGACCACTGCCACCCGAGCCAGCCAGTATAGAGCGTAATAGGCATTTGTTTTTGTTTTTTTTGTTTTTTAAATATATAGATAGCCAAAGCAGCTACAATAATCTGTTATATCTGTTTATTCCTAGCTGCACCACTTCCTGGACCAGTGGGCACTGAAGCACAATCCGGTGAGGATATATACATAAACATAGAGCAGGCGGACATCAGCAAACCTTCTCCAACACCTGAGCCGGTGCCTAAGGACAAGAAGGTGGGTTAAACACTTAGATATACATACTCAACAAAATAACAGTGCTCCTGAATAGTCTCCTATTATTCCCACAGCACAGAGTCTCTACAAAGAGCCAGCGAAGATCTACAAAAAGAAAGAAGCGCACTGCTGCCGATGAGTCCGCTGACAATGTCATTGACTGGTGGTCTAAGTACTACGCTTCGGTGGAGAAAATCCAAATGGTCAGATTAAACTCTTATCACTAGTGCATTCCTAATTTAACTCTAATTTGTTCTATTTGGTTGCATTAATAATTTGTAATTCTTTTTTTTTCTCTCCATAGTCAAAACAAAGAGAAGTCAACCCATTTCCAAACATCTATGAAGCTGGTAAGAAACAGAGATTGATTTCTTTAGCGCATTAATCTAATCAACGGTTATTTAGTAGAACTGAAGCACATCCTGCAAGCTTTAGCTCCGTTCAGACACACACGTGTTGTGATGTATTGCAGTACCTCCTCTTCACAACTTGATCTCAGATGGAATATCCACTATGGGTAAGACGAGCTGGAGAACACCCAGTCCATGACATGCATCTGTTTTGTTAGTGGACAAACTGACTTAAAAGTGGTCCACTGCCCATACTGTAGCTGTACCAAGTGCGGCTTATAAAACAACACAGAACATTGTGCATTATGCATCCACAGTGCATGAATGAATACCATTGTTTCTTTCTTTCTTTCTTTCTTTTTGGCTCTCATGCTTCAATTCTCTAATTGAAACCCCAAAACCACATAATAAATATCGCCTCGTTTTATCTTGAAGCTAAGGGAATGAAAGACAGGAAAAAGGATTTCAACCTCAAGGGTGTATTGGAGCAGAACAAGGTTGCAACATTAAAGGTCTGATTTGATTGCCACTTTATCGTTGGAATTGATCTCAACTGTGCGCTATTGCATAGTCTTTTAGATGGCCTGATGTAAAGAGTCGCACTCCTTATACTCCCTGTAGATTTATGACAAAGAGCTGGAGGCAGAGTTTGGCCCTTTTGATGATTGGGTCAAAACATTCGAACTATTTCGTGGTAAAGCAAATGAAGAAGAGAGCTCTGGGGTTGAGAGGTTTGTTGGAAAGTTCAAGGTGAGTTACTATTGTGTAAGAATTTCTGTGTATATAATTGTTTTATTTATAAATACTGATATACAGTAATACAAGGTCTGTTTAATGTCATTCCCCAGGCTGGGTTTTGTCTATACAAACTGCCTGATGGTGATCAAGAAGGTGGTTTGGACTCTGGAGAGTATAAAATAAGCCACGGTATTCCACCCAACAACTCTGTAAACGTTCTGATCCGAGTGTACATTGTTGCAGTAAGTTTTTATCTAATTCTTTCTGGAACACAAGTCTATTATAAAGTCTAATTTTCATTTGTAATGCAAGCTTATACGGTTCATTTCAATGTAACCACTTTTCTGTACAAGATCCCATACAGGGTTTTCAATTACACTGCTCAGTCTGCATTAAATAATGTATTATAATAAATGCATGTAAGGTATAAGCACTGCTCTTGCTAGATATCAGTATGACTGCAAATCAATCCCTACTATCTGATGTCGTGCAAATAAGGATGGGTTCCCTGTTAAGTCTGGTTAAGCTCTGGTTCCTTTTTTCGTATTTACTTTTGCACTTAGCTTGCTCATTAGGGACAATCTGAGCATTTTCTTTTATAGCTATTTTCTTACACAAATTCTTTTTAAAAATCACTAATTATATATATTTTTTGTAAAGCTGCTTTATGATGATGACCATTGTCAAGTTCTATTTCAATAAAATTTAATTTAATTGAACTAAGGCTTGTAGATGAACTTGTTACATAGAGATTCATTCAGCTCTGATGTTCTCTTCTAATGCCTAAAACAGGACATACACTATATGGACAAAAGTATTTGGCCAAACCTGCAATGGCATTATAGTCAAACACATGCAGTATACAGTGGAACCTCAGATTGCGAGTAACGCTGTTTACGAGTGTTCCGTAAGACGAGCAAAGATTTTTAATAAATTTTAACTTGAAAACCGAGCAAGTCTTGGTTTACGCATGCGCTTTTGTTTTGACACCGAGAGTCCTGTGATCACAACTGAACCAATGATTCTTCTCTCTCATGTGCTGTGGAATTGTGGGTAATCGTCTCCCCTGCTGGGTCATAGTGCTCGTCACTTACTTTTAAAATCAACATCTCCCTCTCTGTTTCAGCGTGTTTCCTATGTGTGCATGCACATATAATTTGACACGACACACGCACACACACTCTCTCGCCTTTACACCCCTCTCCCCGGCTGCACACACATACAAGACACATGCTTTGTGCTTTACACAGAAAACTCTGCTCTGTTGTGATTCTTTTCAAAGGTAAAGTGCTTGTTCATTTTTTTTTTTTTTACTTTACAGCAGTATGCGCTCACGCGCGAGATATTTTTTTCCCCCCGTTAAAACAGTGTTTCCGTTGTGTATGTGTTTGTTGTGAAACTTAAAAGACGAGGTGGGGAGAGGGAGGAGGACTTTTTACTGTGTAAGACAAGGCGAGGGAAGGGGCCAATTCCACACACACAAACACAAATACACGGCGCCTGCGCGCACAAACGGAAACACTTATCTGTCAGGATTTATTTTTACTTTTTTTTTTTAAGGTAAAGTGCATGTTAATTTGTTTTATTTTTACATTATATATTGTATTAATTATTTTTCTGTATTTATTTTTTGGGGCTGTGGAACGAATAATTAGAATTTAAATTTTTTCTTATGGGAAATTTTTATTTGGTTTACGAGTGTTTTGGAATACAAGCCAGCTTCCAGGACAAATTATGCTCATAGTCCAAGGTTCCACTGTACTTCAATATGGAGTTGGTCCCCCTTTTGCAGCTATAACAGTTTCCACTCCTCTTGGAAGGCTGTCCAGAAGATTTTGGAGTGTTTCTGTGGGAATTTGTCATTTTTTTGTCATTAAAAGGCTCGCAATGTCCATTCCAGTTCATCCCAAAGGTGCTCGATGGTGTTGAGGTCAGGGTTCTATGCGGGCCAGTCAAGTTCATCCAAACTCATCAAACCATTTCTTTATGCACTTCCTTGCTTTGTACACTGGGGCACAGTCATATTGGAATAGAAAAGGGTCTTCCCCAAACTGTTGCCACAAAGTTGAAAGCATAGCATTGTCCAAGATGTCTTGAAACATTACGTCCCTCACTGGGGATAAGGGGCTTGATTGAAACACCTGAATTCAGTCCATATATTATACTTTACATAATCACAATTTAGATGACAGGATTTGGTTCAAAATGCTGCTTTAAATCCCTTATTAGGCCACCAACCTCCATCCAGCCGACCCTGATGGAAAGGCAGATCCTTATATTGTGCTGAAACTTGGAAAAACTGAAATCAAGGACAGAGACAATTACATCCCAAAACAACTCAACCCAGTGTTTGGCAGGTAATCATTTAAGGCAATTAATCAAAAAAGTGAGCATATTATATATTTGATGGTAGTATATGGTTTAATTTTTTAAAATTTGTAAATCAAATTTCTCCCTCAGATCTTTTGAAATACAAGCCTCTTTCCCTAAGGAATCCTTACTGAGAATTCTCATCTATGATTATGATGTCATTGGCGGAGATGATTTGATGGGAGAGACATCGATAGATTTGGAGAACCGATTTTACAGCAGATACAGAGCAACATGTGGCCTTCCAACTGAATATGCCATGTGAGCATAAGCAGTAACCCTAAAAGATCCTTTGGTGGTTTAAGCTAATATAATAATAAAATGTTGTCTTATATATTGTTACTCTGCTAGTGAGGGTTACAATGCCTGGAGAGATTCCATAAAACCAACTGATTTGCTGATTAAGCTGTGCAAAGAAAACAGACTTGACAGCCCTCGCTTCACTCCTGGTAGAATCACCATTGGAGAAAAGGTTTACACTGGAAAAACGGTTTTTGTTGATGAGGGTGATTATAATCACATAAACGTAATACATTTCTAAAGACAAATATTCTCAGTGGTTGAGTGTCATGCTAAGAGAGTACTTTTATATTTCAGATCAGGTAGTTGAGTCTTATGAACATTTGGCACTAAAGGTACTCCACAGGTGGGAAGATATGCCAGGCGTGGGCTGCAAACTAGTGCCAGAGCACATAGAGACACGCACCCTCTACATAAAGGACAAGCCAGGCATGGACCAGGTAATTTTTGATTGTATTAAACCTGTCACAGATTTGCTAGTTTTTTATTCAACTTTGAATAATCAATCAATCAATCAATACAGCCAAAGGGGTAAATGCATGAAGTAACCAGACACAGAGAATGTACGTAATTCAGAGTTAGCTTGTGTTTACAAATTCAGAGTTAAAGTGTTTACAAATTACCCTGACGATTTATCAAGACCTGTGCAAGACCTAGATTTTTATTTTGACTGAGCTTTACTGTATCTGGTGTCTAAGAATGGTAAAGGGTTATTAGAACAGCATGCTGGAACACTGCTTTTCTGTTAGACTTCAGTTATTAAACTGAGAACAGCAGAATAGTGCTAGGAGGTCTATATACAGTAAATCCTGGACTTACGAACATTTGAGTTACAAACACACTGCGAACAAATGGCAGAAGCTTACATGTTGTTGTTGTTGTTGTTGTTGTTATTATATATTAGAATATATAATTAACTGAGCTACAAAACTGTATAATCCACGAGCTGAATGGTGAAAAAGATTCAGGTTAGTATCAAAGTGATTATTGTTGTCCTGAACCTGGATAAGAATTCAGAAATGAGAATTCAGACTGATTCTCCGAAACCCACCTGTATTGTTTAGGGCCATCTGCAGATGTGGGTAGATATCTTTCCTATGGACATGCCTCATCCTGGACCTCCTGTGGACATTTCCCCCCGAAAACCCAAAGGGTAAGACTACATACTGTAGCTAATTAGACATACAGTAAACCCTCTTTGTTCCGTGTAGCCACTAATATACCGTATTTCTGCTTTACAAAGATATGAATTGAGGATCATAATCTGGAACACAGAAGATGTCATTTTGGAGGACACGAATTTCATAACAGGCCAGCAGTCCAGTGACATCTATGTTAAAGGGTAAATGTGTGCTGTGTGTTTAACCAAGTGAAAAGACTAGAACAGGGGTTACCTGTACCACATACTGTACTGACACGCTTGTGACAATGAACATGTCACATGCATGAATATGTTCTCTTTCCACTTTTGAGAGATTTCACTTTTGCCTCTGTAAATGCACAGATGGATGAAGGGCCTTGAAGATGATGGCCAGGAAACTGATGTGCATTATAACTCTCTCACTGGTGAGGGTAACTTCAACTGGCGCTTCGTATTCCCTTTCAACTACCTTCCAGCTGAGAAACTGGTAGTTGTAAGCAAACGTGATAACATCTTTTCTCTGGACAAGACGGAACAGAAGCTGCCTGCAGTCTTGGTGCTACAAGTGTGGGATTTTGAGAGATTGTCTTCTGATGATTTCCTCGGTAAGACAGTACAAGTAAGACAACGGATTAGTTACAGTAAAGTGCAAATGTACCTTTATATACGTTTTGGCCTCAAACATCACAACTGAGAGGATCCAAAAGCTGTGTAGAGGATAACAAACGGGTTGTAGCCACCTGTATGGTGAAAATACACGTTATTGGAGAATATTTCTTCATATTCCATTAACAGGTAAACAAACTTTTGCACTTATCTGTATATTCCACTGGAAATGTTGACGTGTCGTTTGATTTACAGGTTCAGTGGAGTTGGACCTGCATGGGTTTCCTCGTGGTGCCAAAACAGCAAAAGAGTGTAAGATGGACATGCTAACTAACCCCGGTGAGAACATATCCATCTTCCAGCAGAAACGTGCCAAAGGCTGGTGGCCTTTTGTAAAGACTGAAGATCTTACGGTAATGAATTATAAATTTATTAAGTAATTTAAAACAACGGAATTAGTACTGTTACTGTAATTTATATTTAACTTTCTTTAAAAAAAAATTGCTGTAGGGAAAAGTGGAGGCTGAATTCCATTTGGTAACGGCTGAAGAAGCTGAGAAGAATCCTGTAGGTCGAGCGCGCAAGGAGCCAGAACCACTGGAAAAACCCAAGTAAAACTTCTGCACGTCCAGAATTTGTATATGGCTTTGAATTTCTTTTAGACAAGTATTATATTAATACTTTCTTCTCTCTTTCTAGTCGACCAGATACAACCTTCTCTTGGTTCGTAAACCCTTTTAAGTGTTTCTTCCATCTGATCTGGAAGAACTATAAGAAGTACATCATTGCTGCTCTGGTGCTGCTTATCCTGGCTCTGTTTCTTGCCTTGCTCTTCTACACTCTCCCGGGCGCCATCAGCAACAGGATTGTCAGTGGATGATGGATCCCGCTTGGTAATGAGCCGTGGGCCAATTAAAAACACATTAATAATAGCACATTATTGCACTGTATGAGACTGGTGTTTATACTGGTTTAAACTCTCGATTTTACCAAACAAGGAAACGATCGGAGGCGACCACAATGAGATGATGACAAATAAGTCAAAAAGTTAAGATATAAGATTTCTATTATGTTTATTCTCGTATTATTGTGCAAAAAGCCTTTTCTCCACTGTTGTTTTGTTTTATATATTGTCATATATATGGCTCTGTAATTGTTTTCATTAGAAACGTCAACTGGAAAATTGGGTGTTTTATTTGTCAATTATTCATATGTATCAACAAAGCAACTGATCTGTGTAAAATGATAATAGTACCAGTAGAAACAGCTTTGTCGTTTGTTTGTTTTTATTGTTTGTGTTGCGGTTGTCATTTTTAGAACACAGGTGTTATGCATGCACTCAGTAGATTTGTTAATCGCTAGCTCATCCCTCCTAGAAATCCTGGAAAAGGTGTGGTTGATGGGATTTTACAGCATTCCCTATATTATATATATATAAAAAAAAAAAAAACTAAGTCAACATTCTTTTCCAGAACGAAAGATTTAATTGATCAGATCAGGCATGACCAGTGGACATGTGGACATCTACATGTCCACAACTGAAGACGCTCTTTTCCAGAGCACTTCCAATGAAGTGCTTTGACGTTTCCATCATTGGTTAGATCCTTACACTGGTTGCTAACTAGAAGCACCATCCATCAAAAACTATTGGGAAGGTTTTTTTTTTTTTGTACACGATTCAACATGGGCAGTCTGACCAGTCTGCAGCTACGCAGCATGCTGCAATGCACCATGTCTTCTGAACCCTTTCTGTCACTAACTTTTCCAGCAATTTCTGCTATAGTACTTCTGTGGGATGACTCCCAACAGGCATCAGTGAGCCTTGGGCTCCCGTTACCATGTTGCAGGTTCACTGGTTGTCCTTTCTTTTTTCCTGCTTCCAAACTCATCAACTTCAAGAACTTGCTGTTGACTTGCTGCATAATATAGCTCAATCCTTGACAGGTGTCACTGTAACTTCATTATTTAGTTTCTTTTTCATTTTTCCATTTTTTGGATTTGTCCATTACCACAATAGATTTAAAATTGAGTAACTGTGATGTGGGTGACATGTAGACTTTCAGCTTTAATTCAGTATGTCTAACAAGAATAATTAGGAAACTGACTGATGGCCACAGTTAAGGTGATAAAAGATCTGGAGTCCATTTCAACTGTTGAATTTGCTTTCTGTAGCTGTACCTGTGTGGGAGAGAGAGAGGAAAAACTTTAGGAGCGGCCAGATCAACTGTTACTAGACCAGAATGCCGTGAAAGCCAGAAAAGACAACACAGATTTTTTTTCCCTTGGGAAATAAAAGACAGAGGAGGTAGGAAGCATCACTGTGAAAGTCTGCCACCAAGAGACACCTTCATTAATCTAAATAAAGACAGGTTACCTCAGGATGCAAACCAAAGTAAGACTTAAGAACAGAAAGACTAGGTAAGACATAAAAAACAAACAAAAAACCTCTAAAAAGCTTGCCCAGTTCTAGTACATTAATCTGGTGATTAAATTGTCCCACAGAAGGACTGCAAGAGAGAATATGAAAAAGGGAAGGAACCACTCATGCTCCAAAGCATATCACATCATCCAACATGATGGAGGCAGTGATGGGGCATGAGAGTGTGTGGCAGCCTCTGGAACTGGCTCACTGGTGTTTATTGAGGATGTGACTGCTGATACAATTAGCAAAATGAGTTCTGAAGAGTAGAAAACTATACTTTTGGCTCAGATTCCTCCAATCCTACAAAGCTGATAAGAAGGCACTTCATTATACAGATGGATAAAGACCCTTGAATTAAAGCTGATTGTCTATACTTCAATCACATAATTGCTTTATTTCAAATACATTGTGGTGGTGTATACAGAGGCAACAATACAAAAATCGCATCACTGTTCAAATACTTATGCACCCCAACACATTTATCATACTCGTTTCATTGTCTTCTCCATACAGAAATGTCAAATACACCATATTGGGGATTCAATCCCCAGTCCATATCCACTTGACTGCTTTTAAATTTTCCCATCTCTTCTTATAATCTGGAAAAATCTGAGACAGCCAGCTGTAAAAGCTTATGTTGACCTGTTGCAGGGTAAAGAAACGTTAATTTAGCCATTATTTATCACAGTGTATTAGATGTCTTACAAGAAGATCTGGTCAGCTCTTCAGAAAAGTCATGATTTATAAATATTAGTTAAAGTTCAGGACACACTGAAAAAAAAAAATTTAATTGAAAGAAATTAGGGGGAAAATATTGAAATGGATTACAAATATCCTGCTACATAAAACCACACAAATGGACTTAAGGGCAGGGTTAGCAGAAACAAGTTAATTGATGTATATTTTTTAAAAAGCCACAACTTACTTTATACTTTTTAAAAAGTACTTTGTACTTTTTTTTTTTTTTGTCCTTCCTGCCATACCTGATGTATCAGTCAGAATTGAGAAATTACCTCATGTAATACACGTTTCATGTGACACATGATTTCATCATGTAGCATGTTCACTCACAGTAAACTCTGGATAAGATGGATAAGAAATCTTCCTTCCAGCTACACCAAATGACATAGCAGCACTCTGGGTTCCTTAGAAACATTTTTTTCCCTATTTTTTATGCAATAATATGTCCATCAGGCATCGAAAGCCAGCATTAACTTCATGTTGTATATTTTAGCTTGTTACACTTTGTGGTGACAATCCTTACATGGTTTAAAATGAATCCTGTTTTTTTTTTTTTTAATGTGCGGGTCAGAAATTACTGTATTGTTTTGCCAAAGCAATGTTTCGTTTTTTTTTTTTACAATTTCACTGGAAGGTCTCAGATCCAGCTGTTGAAGTCCTCACAAACACAGAAGCTCCAGGCTGCATTTGACCTTCAGTCATGCCAAGTCTTTGTGCTGCCAGTAGAGGACTGGTCCCCATCTGCAGCGGCATGGTGTACACGCCAGTCTCAGACTGAGCCGTGCCCAGACCGATGCCCCCTTGCTGTGAGGCGGCCCCTCCTCTCCTTCTGCCGTTGCGTTGAGCATAGAGAGCCTGGGTGTTGTTAAATTGTGCCGCCTGTGCCATTAGGCAGGCCTGCAGCTTGCGCTTGGCTCTCCAGCGGGCCACTCGGAGCCGGGTCTTTTCTCTGCGTTCCTTCACCAGGTCAGCCAGGAGAGCCTGAGGCAGTGTCCGCTCCAGCTCACGCCGTCGGGTCTCACTTCGTTTACGCACTTCTATGCGTTTGCGCTTGTAATCCTCGTACAGCATCAGGTCTTTACAGAATGGATGCATCTGCCTTTGCGTATCTGCCACAGTCAGCTGAGACTCAGCATCTGAAAGCAGATTAAGAAAAAAGCAGGAGGGTTTTGTAAAGAGTTACTCTCATTTCATAATATTGTTTGCATGCTGTAAACCTGGAGTTAACATTTGTTATAATATTTTTACATATGTCTAATATAATGAGTCAAAAAAAGATAGACACACTAAATGTACAGACATAATGGATTTATTTTGATGAAACTAAAGGGGATTATTTATAAATGTCACATTCTCATAATACATTAAAGATTTTAATGTTCAATAAACAGTTTCTATGATACAACAATGTAATTACTGACAAATAATGTGGTACATACATGATGCGCACATTATGACAATATACACTTCGTTAACATAAAACATTTTTTAAAGTAACGCTTAAAGAGCTAAACATTGATCAGTTTTGGATTTTCGCTTTTTTTCTTTGTCGTTGCTTTGATTCTGCCCATTGCTGTTGCAGCTTTATTCTCTTTTCCATGGGGAGTAGTTTACTGGACATGATCTCTCCTCTGGCTTTTCTTTCCTGGTACCTAAAGAAGAAGTTATAATTTTATATTTTTAAAATGCCAAAAATTTGTGAAAAGAGCAACCTGAAAAATAGTAATCAAACAGAAACGATGAACCTTCGCCGCCTCGCCTCCAGCAAGGCCTCCTTCTTAGCAGGATTGGCATTTATTTTTTCTCGGTATTTCCTGGACGTCTCCTTTCTGCTTTGAATGTCTACAAGTAACCAGGTAAAGAAAGTGTTAATATTTGCAACTCCTCGTATGTTGATAGATTTTTAAATGTTAAAAATATTTTTTATGCTGTACAAATATTTCTTATTTTTACAGTAACTGTTTTCAATTTTTACTTTTACACAAAAAATTTAATGCAAACATATAAATACTCACCCCTTCTTCTGATCCTGAGTGCCATGGACGTCTTGTTTACATGGAGACCTCAAACCAGCAAGAGTCTTCACGTCAGTACCAATTTATGGATGAAGGATTTACAACACATTTATAGTTAATGAGAAAATAGACTCACAAGCCAAACTTTTAACTTTCGCCAGAGATTTCTTTTTTAAACGTGAACACAGATAAAGGCCATTGTGACTTCAGATGGCCAACAGATTTCTCCTGTAGCCTGTCTGCAAACACCTTATTAGGAATGACTGTACGTCCACGCATTCATGCAATTATCTAATTAGGAAGTCGACATTTAATATCAGAATGGACAAAGAAATAGTCTCTGGATTTGTTTTTTTGAGCAACAAAAAAAAATCCCAACCTGGACCCAGCCAGCTTTGTGTCAACAGTTCAGGCTGGTGGAGGTGGTGTAATGCTGTGGGGAATGTTTTCTTGGCACACTCTGGGCACAATCATTCCAGTCAATCCTGTTTAAATATAGTGCTGACCATGTGCACCCTTTCATCGCCACAATTTACCCATCTTTTAATAGCTACTTTCAGCACAATAATGCGCCTTGTTATAATCATGCCAGTATAATATTCCTAATAAAGTGCTCACTGAATGCTTTTTATTTACAGTACATTTTAAAAATGTTGTCCAAATAAACAGTAAAAAACTGTTTGTTTTTTAAAACTATTAAAATCATGAAAAAAAAAACACACAAAAAACAAAACCAGGATGTTGTCATTTTCAGTCCAGTGAGTACATCATGCTCTAAAGTCTAGAGCACTGGTGCCTAATAAGAAGTGACCTGATTGAATTTTTACCTTTCAGAGTAAATATATTTTCTGTTCTGGCATGTAAATGATGCTGATTTAATCCCACATTAAACCAGAAATCTATTACAATGGGCAATCTTATCTTAGTGTTTTTTTTTTTCAGTTGTCCAATGAAAGAGAGAAAATGGTAAGAGAGGTGAAAAGCTTGTAATTTGTCTGTCTAAATGTGAGATATCAAAGAAAAACAGTGCACTCATGTTCAGGAATATATCCTTTCCCTTGGTTTCATATGAGCAGCTGACACACTATAAAATAAAAACCATAACTGTGGTAAATCTCAGAGGTCAAAAACATTATTTTGGTTAGCAGGAAATCAATAAAACTGACATTTTTTGTTTAGTCATACAGTACATGTATTCATATTATAATTTTTCTACTACTGACTAGATGAGAAACAAGAGATCTGCTCCAACTTACATGTGCTCGGGTCCACACCCATGAAGACCGGTTCAGACACTGAAGGCATCTGGACACACTGTTGCGTCACTGGCAGCTCTATGGCCATTCCTGCTCCAGGCAGATGCTGATGTAGCTCAATCCGAGGAAGCTCCGAAGTGGACGGCTCGGCTTGCTCCTCCTTCACCTCGACGATTTCGACCTCGGCTTCCTCCTGTTTGATCTTTAAAACGGGCTCTCTGCAGTCTGCCATAGCTGGGTTCAGCAGCTCACTTGTATGAGCCACAGGAAGAAGGTTTGTATCCACTATCTCTGTGTGTTCAGGTTCTGTGCTCATCTGAGGTGTTTGACCCCACAGAGGATCAAAGCTCTCTGGTACGATGCTGCCCGAGTTCTCCACTATTAAAGAAGATAAATTACAATGGTCATTACAATTGAAGTGAATTGAATTAAACTCCTAAAACATCATGCTATAGGATGTTTAAAAATTACTTCATAGCTGTTATCAGGTCGTATGAATGAACACCCAGATTTCATATATCCTAAAACTGCCTGCATACACACCTTTCAATCCCAGATGTGCTTTTAATCCTGGCACCTCCTCATTACACAGGTCAGCATTGTGGCAGCTCTCAGTAGGGACAGTTTCTTGGATGACTTTATGTGTTTTAGGGACAGGCAGTGCTGTATGAGCTGCGTCAGAATTCCTGGGTTTGAGTGCAAGTGTGAGAGATTCAGCACAGGGTGATCCCGTGTTTGAGGAGCGTCTCCTCGGTGGCACCCCGTGGTCAGCTGTTACCTGATGGGCTCTGGTTGTGTCCAGCTGACCAGCTGTGTGTCTGCTTGCATCTACCTGACTGACTGTATGTCTGCTTGTGTCCAGCTGACCAGCTGTGTGTCTGGTTGCGTCCAGCTGACCAGCTGCATGTCTGGTTGTGTCCACTGCATGTCTGGTTGTGTCCATTTGACCGGCTGTGTGCCTAGTTGTGTCCACTGCGAGTCTGGTTGTGTCCATTTGACCGGCTGTGTGTCTGGTTGTGTCCACTTGACCACCTGCGTGTCTGGTTGTGTCCATTTGACCAACTGTGTGTCTGGTTGTGTCCAACTGACCGGCTGTGGGTCTGGTTGTGTCCAGCTGACTGACTGACTGTCTGCTTGAGTCCCCTTGACCGACAGTGTGTCTGGTTGTGTCAAACTGACCGGCTGTGTGTCTGATTGCATCCCCTTGACCGACTGCGTGTCTGGTTGTGTCCACTTGACCAACAGTGTGTCTGGTTGTGTTTATCTGTCCCACTGTATGTCTGTGTGGACCAAAGGTAAGTCTGTTGTCTTTAGTGTTCAGTGCATCAACATATTTCTGCCGCAGGATCTTCAGCTGACACCGAGTCGACTCTAACATCTTCCTGATGTCCTCGTTCTCCTTCTCCTTGGCCGACATTTCCCTCCGGAGCTGCTCGAACTTGAGGCTCATTACCCGGATCATCTCCCCCAACACCGTCTCCACCGCCGCGTTCACGGCCTTCTCAATCACCACCCCCATCTGCCCTCTCATCAGAGAAATGGTCAGATTCACGTCCATTTTGCATAGGATTTGTTTAAAGCCGCCGGTTTATCCTCAGTGACTAGCCGCACCTGGGAGATATCACCGCGCTAGGTAACGAAGGCTAGCTATTGTTAGCTCGACCTAACAGCTAGTTAGCAACACTAGCTAACCGCTGTTTATCCGCAGTGCTAAAATCAGTTTGTGCCTCTCTTTTCGTGTTATATGTTTTGTTCACACACAATACACAACACTTCAGAATAATTTAATTCGTGAATTCTTAACCGAAACCCCAAACCCCTGCTGTCCAACATCCTTAAAAAACAAAACAGTTGTTTGTAGCCATCTGGGGAGGGTCCCAAAACGGGACATGTTCAATATAATGTGCACTTCCCCCATAAGTAAAAGTCGTTATTTCATACCCTAGTGAGTGCACCTCGATAGGGTGTATAGAGGCAAATACGAATGGGCGCGTGACTTCCGCTTTCTTCTTACTCTGGTAGAAGCTATGCATTGCAAAAAGGAGTTACACTGCCACCTACAGGTGGCACTCCAGTCAGTAGACGTTTTCCTGGGCTATTTATTTATTTAGTCGTTTGTCTGTTTGTTTTCACAACAACATACTCAGGGAGGATAAAAGGAGCAGTAAATAACAAGTAACAAACTAAGAAAATTAAAATTAAAATAAATGAATAAATAACACGCTGAAAAAAACACACTCTAGAGGAACAACAGAAGTAGAAAATAAAAATATATCCCATATGACTCACATAAAACTTTTACAGCTTTGTATTTTTTTTTATTAAATAGCTAAATATCTTACAGATCTTTCTAAATAACTTATAATGTAATTTTTAAATGCAAGAAAGAGTTGTATACTCACTCATCATCTATACCACTTTATCCTGTATACAGGGTCGCAGGGGGCCTGGAGCCTTTCTCAAGAGACATAGTCTTAGAGCACCAGGTGAGTACACACTGGATAGGGAGCCAATCCATTGCAGGGCACACACATACACACACACGTACACACTACAGGCAATTTTGCGGACACTAATTGGCCTAACCTGCATGTCTTTTGATTGTGGGAAGAAACCGGAGCACCGGGGGGAAACCCACGGAGCACGAAGAGAACATGCAAACTCCACACACACAAACCCTGAGGCAGGAGTCAAATCCGGACCCTGGAGGTGCAAGTCGACAGTGTGCTAACTACCATCATGCTGACTTTCTAAGACATATTATTGCCAATCCATTGAAATATGACATCACATGAGGGACAGTGAGTTGTTGAAAAAGTGCTCTGATTCTCTTATTATTGTAATGAGCAACTGAAAAACATATTTTGCCTACATTTGTTTTGCTGGAATGAATACCTGAAACTACAGGAGCTGAAACAGAAAATCCTGTTTTTAAAGCCTGTTATCCTGAACTGATCCTGCAGGTGTGTTGTTGAGTTGGAGACTGGGTTTGTATGGAGCCCCCCATGGGTCATGTGGGGAGAAAAAAAGAGGTTGCCCTCATCCCTTGCATGGTCAGGAGCATTAATGCAGGAGGTCTGTATACAGTATTTTGTTTACAGTATTGTAGCAGCGAATTAAGAAAGAAATGCAATACGTGGCCTAAATGTTTGTAATGAAGGGAAGAGAGGCTCAGATGATGTTCTTAAATGTTCTCTATAGAGACTAAGGGACTATACAGTGCAGGGTCATGTGATCCAAGACTGTTCAACTTTCCAAACCAGGCTGTGATGCAGCTGCTCGATGTGTTTGATCGTCTCTCTGTAGAACGTATTAAAGATGGGCGTGGTTGACGGATTTTTCACAGAAAGCAGAGAGTCTTCTCAGCAGGCTTAGCTTCCTAATCAGGTGCTGAGAAAAAACAGTGTTGAATGTACATTGAACAGCACTGAAACCTTTGAAATCCTTTTTGTTCAGGTGGGTGTGTGACACAGTAAGGGTGATGGAGGTGGCTTCATCTGCTTCATTGTCTGATTCCAATATATCACACATAGACAGTAGGTCTGATGACACAAAATTATCCTTCAACCATGTTGAAAACATTTTTTTTTTACAAATTGTGCTTTGAGCTATGTTATCTGCTTCTGCATGTTGTTTGAAAAATGAAGTTATGCATCTAATAGCCACTAGGTGGCAGTAAGACATCAACAATAAGGCAGTCCCTCAGTGAACTCATAGCAATGCTAGACCCCTTTTTTGCTTTTTGAGAAAGCAGTGTTTTTTATGTACTGCCTGGCTTCTCTTTTTTTAAATAAATTATTACATTAATAACAATTACATTAGTAAAGTTTCAATAAAAAGGCATGTTTCAACAGAGGTATTTTTCTAATGATAATGAGTGCTTATTATTATTATTGTTATTATTATTATTATTATCCTGTATTTATAATGTTTAAAGTCAGACTCAGATTAACTTAAGTGAAAGTAACATTAAGTCATTGATAAATCTATATAAATCCTTCTAGCTGTCTAGCTCTATTACATGACGAAATCTTATTCTTCTTATTAAATAGGTTGTAGGCAGATATTCCTTTCAACATACAGTAATATTTGCAGTTGCGGGCAGCATTTGCTGTAAAGTAGTCATTCTTTTCTCAGTGTTTTTTCAGGATGTGATATGTCTGCTGAGCATATCTGATAAATATATGCAGCTGCAAGAAATGGTTTCATAAGCCTACTACATTCTCTTCTCATATACCAACTCAAATATTGACTTAGTTACCTCCTAGCATGCTCATGTCTAACTGCATCCTAATTCCTGTCATGCGATTTCATTGAAATAGTAGTTTTAGGCCGGTTTTTAAGTACGTGTCCAGTAATCAGAAGGGCTGCTTTTTAACATGCTTACTCGATCATTATATTTATTCCTTGCATCAAAAAGGGTAACTGTGTTCCTCGGCCCAAACAGAACCATCAGCTTTAAATCATTTAAATAATAAACATTCTCATAGCTCCTCAGTTTCCATCTGTAATTTTTTTTTCCTCTTAAACCCCTGTAAAGGTGTTTGATGCTTTCTCTTGTACGCATCAAAAATGTTGAACAAGACAGTGTAGGTGGATTAGGACTGGAAATAAATTTTATAAGACAGGTGAGACGGAGCCTCATTTTCACCACACTTCATCTCAGGTAGCCTTAAAGCATTAAAGTAGCACAGAAGCCTTAAAGTTTCTACCCAGATCCCGACAACAGAGAGTTTCTTTTGTTTCAAATGGAGCCTGAAAGCAAGAAGCATTAAATAGATATATTTATTATATATAATACATATATTAGCTATAATAAATATAATATTGTATAAAACCCATTCCTGGTTGATTCTGCTTGTTTCTGTGCCTTTTAACACTATTTGTAGCACTCATACTGTATGTCTGTTCAACTGTTTTCCGGCTGAAATAATTAACAATGATAAGATTTCATGCCTTATATAAGGTGCTGAGGTATAGAGATTTGTGTGCAGAGTGGATGTGGTTGAGCATCATGCTCACTCAATTAGTCACAATTTTCTGTCAGCAACAGTAGCTACCAAGAAGACATTTGGCAGAACAGTTTCTGTATTGGAGTGATTTATAGCAAACTCAGAGTCTGCCTTTATTTGACCACCGAATACTAGTGTTTATATTTAGCTAAGAACACAGGCTATTCCAGCGGATTTGTCTGTACATAATGAGTCATATGTTTCAAACTGAAGTGGTAAAAGAGAGCCCCTTTCAGACAATATGTTGTAAAGAAACAAAATGTTGTAAAGAAGTAATGCACAAATACAGCATAATAATTTACAGGAATGGGAACTATGTCCAAAATGCATTTTATCTAATTTCCAATAAGGTCGATGGCAGTATCATGCTTGAACAGGTTTGGGCCCCTTAGTCACATTTTGAACAACTGTGTGCTTCAAACAGTTATGGAAAGGACTAAATTTAAAATTTTTTTTGGCAGACGCCCTTATCCAGAGCGACTTACATTTTATCTCAATAAAAGATTAAGGGTTAAGGGCCTCGCTTAGGGGCCCAACAGTGGCAACTTGGTAGACCACATATGGGGGGGGCTTTGGGCACGGTGACTTACTGTCGCCTTGCACTTCCAGGGTTCTGGTTCGATTCCCGTCCAGGTTCGATTCCCGTCTCTGTGTGCATGGAGTTTGCCCCTGTGCTTGGTGGGTTTCCACCGGGTACTCCGGTTTCCTCCCATAGTCCAAAGATCTGCAGATTAGACTAATTGGTGTTCCCAAATTGTCTGTAGTGTGTGAATGAGTGTGTGTGTGTGTGTGTGTGTGTGTGTGTGTGTGTGTGTGTGTGTGTGTGTGTGTGTGTGTGTGTGTGTGTGTGTGTGCGTGTGTGCGTGTGTGCGTGTGTGTGTGTGTGTGTGTGTGTGTGTGTGTGTGTGTGTGTGTGTGCGAATGTGGGTGTGCATGCTCTGTGATGGATTGGCACCCTGTCCACCTATTGCCCTAAGTTTCCTGGGATAGGCTCCAGGCCCAAACGCCCGACCCTGTATACAGGATTAAGCGCTATAGACGATGATGGAGTGAGCGTGAAAGAGGTGTCCACATACTTTTGTACTTTTGTCCAGATAGTGTATATAAGTGAATATGCATTTTATAAATTACCAAACAAACATTAAGATAGATACATTCATTTATTGCTACCATTATTGCATATCATACATCACATCATGCTACCTTTAACTACATATATAATGAATACTCCATTCAAATTGCAGGTGCGAATAACTACCATTTGTCTTTGAAAAATGAAATAAATATCAACTCCTGTTGTAATCAGAGACTTCTACTCTTTTTATCCAGAGATAATATGCTTTTGCTGAGCATCCCTTCCATACCAATGAGTACTAATTACCTTCATATGATATTAGCTAGTATGATTTACAGTATGGTACCCAGAAGACGACGTGTTCCCTTTTCAGTCTGGTTCTTCTCAGGGCTTTCCTGCTTGTGTTGTCTCAGGGAGTTTTCCTTGCCACTGTTGTTCTGGCTCTAATTTTGTTGCAGAGTCTATCTATTGTTAAACGCCTTATAACAATAAAGCTGAATTGAACTACAGATGTACATTTCAGCATTTGGCAGACGCCCGTATCCAGAGCCACTTACATTATTATGTTTAACTTGGTTGTGGTGGGGTTTGAACATGGGACTTCCGGACTATAATCCAATGCCTTAACCACTGAGCTACCCCTGTCCTGGAGGACGATACAATCAGTACAGTGTACACATTCATTGTTTTGTTGTATATAAAACATAAAAATATGACATATTGCATTTGCTATATAAACAGAATCAACTTCAGAGCCAAATAGCGAAGACACAATCATAAAGTAGAGCAACAATATTTTTTTATAAAAATCAACTTTTTGCGCATTTAAAAAAAAAAAATGACATCACAAACGACAACACAATATTAAATTGAGCCGTTTGCTGTTTGATAGATGGATTTAACCTACTGTATGTCTTCACTGCCATGCAAATACTGTAGTCTTAAACACGTGAAATACTCGGGGTACAGTAGTTTTGACCATTTTTGACCAAATGGAGACAGCTTAGGCTACAGTCTTCTCTACTGTATTATTATGCTTAGAATAATCATTTTACAATAGAATCAGCATTTGCATAAAGACAATAGGATCAGACGCATGAGCCTACAGGATTCAGGCGAGAGTTGTGGTTCATGTCTCTGAGGGGTAGAGTGTGGTGATGCACCTCGCGCATATCCATGTATTCTGCATTCTTGTCTGCACCGTGACCTTTCGATTTCTTCTGAAATGGGTTAGTAGGTTAGAAACAGTACATTTGTGCTCATGTTAAGGAAAAAAAAAAATGCTACTTCAGATATTACACACTTATTATACTGTACAAGATAACAGTCTTCATGATGTGCTTCGTGTGCACTTTGGGCCCTCCAGGAAGAGGGGGCCACTTACAACCCTTAGCAAGACCACTCACAAAGAAAGGTGATGAATGTACGAAAGTCAGGCTCTTACCTTCGGCCGGATCCCGTTTTGCTGCAGACGAAGACACAAAATAGAAATGAATACAAGAGTACGTTTGTATTAAAATGACTGCGTTATTATAAATCATTGATTTGAATTAGCATTGGAACTACTGTCAGAGCTGCTGTCACTGTATATTAAATTACTCAACACATTCTGAGCAATCACATTCAACAATTCATCAGCCCCCCGGTATAAATCCTAATTACCGCATACAACATCAAGGAAAAAGAAATATCATCAAACTGACAGCAACGTCTCAGTACAGGGGTGCATGCATGCTTTAATTCAACAAACACAAGCATTCTGGAGAGCACAGACATTTCCTCTGAAGAGTGAAGGAGTTTCTTACCTGCATTGGAACATAGGTTATCGTGAGCTCGTCAGAAATTTTGATCTGCAGAAAAGGAGAGAGGTGATGCAGTTGACTAGTTTATTTCATAAAACACGAAAGCTTGGGGGTCATTATTACTGCCAAGTAAAGATTTGAGTACAGACAATGAAAAAGCTCACAGCAGCCTATAGAATGAAGCAGTGGCGTGAACCAGCGTGGTGTCTTACTTACCCGTAGTCTGATATAAGCGACAGTGATAATCAAACTGTACAGACACAGCAGAAACACAATTCCAAGCAGAGTCAAGGTGAGTAAATTGAATAAATCGGGTTGGTGGCATTCGGGGACGTCTTCCGTGCAGTTTCCGGTGGTTGTAGGTGGGCTCACAGGTATCAGACGTGGAACAGAGCATCCTTTAAAACATAACACAAAGCACAGAGATTCTATGTACATACTCATACAGTATCAGCTTCAAAATTTGAATTTTTTAAACTTCCATAATTCTGGCGGTTGAATGTAATCATTCAAACGTCAGTGGGGCAAAACGATATATTTTCGATTGCACAGAATAACAACACATTTATGAGGGTAATATATAATATTCATATACATTAATATAAAATATAATGAGGGTCTATATAATCCCCTGCTACACTAATGCGCTTATCCAATTATTTCACTAGTGCTTGGATAGCAGAAAGTTTTCTCAGCACACTGGAGCCATGATCAGACTACATGCTTCAAATCTAAAACCCTGGCCTCCCAGGAACTCGTTTAATGGGTCAATCATGTTGAAATGGCTTGGATCGAGGTCAGGACTGTATGGGGGACGTGGCGATAACTCCCAGTCGAGTTCATGCAATGTGCAAGTGATGTTCGTGAATGATTGTGTGTAGAGTTCCCCGAGGCAGATTCGTCTCTTCCACAAATTGATGACGAGTTATCCGTTGATTTTCAAGAACCAGGCATTCTACTCACCAAAAGCTCATGGAAACAACTGCAGGGGGCTTGGGGTCCTCATGTACGAACATACAGCCTTCTTTAAAACGATTGCAGCATTCAAATGTTTTACTGTGGCTAAGAGTCTCATCACCGTACTTTACAGTAATCTACAGTAGGTAATCTCTTCCTCTTATACCACACTAATTTGACAACATTTGCAATACAACACATCACAACTGCAAACTATTCTATTCATATTTTAAAACACCCATGATCACCCATGTCTATCGTCACCTCATCGTCTATACCGCTTTATCCTGTTTACAGGGTCGCGGGATCCTGGAGCCTATCCCAGGAGATTTAGGGCATGCGGGTGGGTACATCCTGGAGAGGGTGCCAATCCATTGCAGGCCACACACACATGCAATTCACTCACACACTCATTCACACACTATAGGCAATTTGGTAACGACAACCTGCATGTCTTTGGACTGTAGGAGGAAACCCACCAAGCACGGGTGAAAACATGCAAACTCCATGCACACAGACCCCAAGGCTGGAATCGAAGTTGGATCCTGGAGGTGCATGGCGACAGTGCTGACGACTACACCACCGTACCACCTGATTTTTGTCCATAACTAAATAAAATGTTCAATAAACATCAAAAAGATGTTTTCCCCCATTTTCTCTCCAATTCATTCAACTTGCCCCAGCCATACAACGACTACCAACCAAATGGTTAAGGTTTAAGACTAATCTTTGCGTCCTCCAAAGCTTGTAAATAGACAACCACATAGCTTCAAATTGGTACTCGTGCCACAGGTACGCCACAGCACTGCATAACACACTTGGAGGAACGTGCTAGTTGACTACTTCTGCTGACATGATTTCCCAGACGCCCATGCCTGGCTATTGGCTGCCAGACAAGTGTCTGTGAATGAATAATTAGAATAGGAACTACACATTCTTTTGTGGTAAAGATTAGTTAATTCAAGAAACAGTGTATTTTCCAAACATGACTTATATTTCTCACCTTTGAGCATCTCAGCTTTTTCTCCCCGTCTCCTTAAGATAGGGAATGGTTTACTCCTGTAAACTTCACACTGATACTCAAGTCTTGTGTACTCTGCGGTGATTTTCAGTGTAAAATTGAACTGGTTACCTTCTTGTCTCCCCTCACATATTGCATTGTTTTTGTCAGTGTGACACACGTCCTCGTCATTGATGAGCAGATGGGCTCCCATTGTCCAGTTCTGCTTTACATTATGTTGGCATATGATATTGACCAAGCTATTATCTATGAAGCTGTACTGCAATAATGTCCTCACCTGGAATTCAGTGCATACTGAAAAAAAAAAAATATATATATATATAAATCAACACACCAGCTTTAGAAATGAAAATGAGTGAAAAGTTAGAAGGTGTGTTAGATTCTGTCTATCTCTTGTCTATCATTTCCTCTGGCTTCCTACAGTAGACATGTTACTGTATAAAAACAGTGTCTGTCATAATTGTCAATCGGGATAGACAACTTGCATTACATTACATTACAACATATATTGATTTTAATCCACGTGTAGGAATTAGAAATGGAAATACGGATGAAAATGTCGCCAGGCTTTTTAGTGATGTGAAAACTATCAACACACTGATTTTATCTTGCAGATGAATGTTTCAAATCGCTTTTAAGCTGCTGCTGTATGCACACATGAAAAAAAGTAGCACGATAAAAGATGGTAAAATTAAGACAGTTATGAATAGACTGCATACATGTATAAATCCATATAACTGTACATTGATACAAATAATTTTTTTAAAATGTATATAACAAAAATAAATGTTACTATTCCATATTATTTTAAGTCTGGTAGGAATCCACTGACAAAAATTTCAGAGACATAATGAAGAAATGTTCTGGTTTTGATTTGCCACTGCTCACAATGAATAGTTGAATCTATTGTTTAAGCCAGTTCAAGTTTTTAAAGTTCTTTTCTAATTAACATACACAGGTAGAGCTGATAAAGAATCAAATTAATCTACGTATACACTTAAATTATTGCTTCGTACGCACTCACCATTTTGAAGTGCCAGAGTAAGGCTAAGAAGAAGAGTAAACACTCTGTCAGACATGTTAACCTACAGTGTGATGAGTATGCTGTACAGATTTCAACCTTCACTGTGTATTTTTATCAAGTGGAAAAAAAACACAGGAAATGACTAGCATGACCTCAAAAGGTGCCTAAGGTGGTGCCTTACAGGCAGTTAATAAACGCGGAAAGAATCGTAAAGGATGCTAGTTTAGTCCACATTATTTATTATTATTACTATTATTATTATTATTGACAGTATGATTCTAGTATTCTAAGGTGTTTAAATAAATCTTCCATTTCCTTTTCCTGATTCTGACCAGAAGCTGATCAGGTGTGTGGGTGTTTTCCTGAAACAGGCCTAAATTTTACGTAAACACACGAATAGTTTTTCCTTTCATACGCCCACACGTTTTATATCCCACAGACTGAAGTGTTTCTCAGCTTTAGTTATTGGGACGCACTGCATAGTTTCAAGGTTTTTTTAACTCTCAGCACGACTCATCCATCTCAACAGCTTGTTGTTGAACCTGTGATGAGTTAGGCAAGAATTCAAACTGAGAAACACTGTAATAACCAATGATTCAAATCTGTATGTCATCTTCAGATTTTTATGCCTTTTTCAATTTATTATTGATTCATGGATTTATTATCATTTTTTAGTTCATTTAGACTAAATACAGTAGTTCAAATTTACAGTACAGTAGTATAGCAGGACTTTTTTATTGCATTGCCTTTTACAGCTGTATGAGGGAAGATGAATAAAAAACTACCTTTATTTCTTTATGTAATCCTCTGCTACAATAATGCACTTATATCACCTTTCATACACATTCACATTTCATACACACTTAAATAATTGTTTTGGTTGTGTAAAGCTGCTTTGCGACAATGTCAATCGTTAAAAGTGCTATACAAATAAAATGGAATTGAATTGAATATCACCATTTCACTGCTTGGATACCCTAGATGTTTTCTCAGAACACCAGAGCCACGATCAGACTCCCTACTTCATGTCTGAGACCCTGATCTCTCCGGAACCTCTTTAAGGTCCTGAACATGTGGAACATGTGGACACGACTGTAGAAGGAATGTAGGACCAGCTGAGTTCCTATCACGTCAAATGCCAACCATTTCCAGGATCATCATTTACTGATGTAGAGTACAGCCTTCTTTAAAATGGTTGCAAATGTGGTTTTCAACTGTGGCTGAGAGTCTCATCACGGTACTGTGTTTGAAGTCTTCTGTAAATGTCTTTCTTTTTTTCCCCCTTCATTTATCACAAGTCTCGGTTTGATTTAGAGCAACGCTTGTACTGTATATTCATAACCTAGTTAGATTTTCAGTTTAAAATGGATTTAAGGTATGAACAACTGGGTAGAATTGCTTTAGAGTGAGAAAAACATTTTGCGAATTAATTAAAGTTACAATATTAAGTTTCTGCTTTAGGTCAAAATACTTTGAATACATATCTTGTGTGCATGCATATGAATGATGAGTTATGGCTGGCAGAGTTCAGCTCAACAAGTGTCATGCCAATACCATCTTCCAACGATTTAAAATAATTCATGCTCGTTTTAAATAGATATCAATATGTGTACCAGGACACAAAAAGTTGTGTCCTAATTCACAAAAAGGCAGCGGATCCTTCGGCCGGGTACTAATTTAACATGGCCTTAATGTGGTTTGACACACAGCCACAGAACACACCCAGCCATAATTGAAAACCCATGCCCATACACAGTCATGTGTAAACGTTAGTGTTTAAAAAAATTAGAAAAATCATCTGATAGTGTGTATTAGTATTACAGCAATAGAATCTCAGACAAACCGTTTTCATAAACTTTTTTATTTTTATTTAACAAAATAAAAAAAATAAAAAAAAACGTGGCCAATTCTACTGTAAGTACCCCATGTTTCAATAGCTTGTAGATCTGCCTTCATCAGCAATAACCTGTATGATTATTTCCTGTATGACTTTATCAGTCTCTCACATTGTTTTAGTCCTTTTTGCTTTTACAGCATTGCTTCAGTTCATTGAGGTTTTGGGGCAGTAGCTTATGTACAGCTCTATTAAGGTCCTGCCACAGTATTCCAAAAAGTTGATTATTAAATTTTTCAGCCATTCTGATGTATATTTACTGGAGCGCTTCAAATCCATTGTCCTGTTGCATGACTGAATTTCAACCAAGTTTCACATTCGCCTCTGGAATATTCTGGTATACAGGAAGTTCTTGGTCGACTGAATGGCTAGCCTCAGGTCCTGTGGCTGCGAAAACAACTCCAAACCATCACCCCTCCACCACAGGCATGCTTCCACAGTCTTTTTAGTCAGAAGAGGTTTTTCCTGGCAGCTCTTCCAAAAGAAGCATGCTTGTGCAGTCTTCTTCTAATTGTGCTGACGTGGACAATTGATTGGGTTTTTTGTATTTTCCTGATCATTGCGCAATCTGTCTTTGAGATGAATGTGCTGAAACGTCCACTCCTGGGATGATTGGCAATTGTCTTGTATGCTTTTCATTTGTGAATAATCTTTTTACAGTGAGATCAACTCCAATGTTGAAAAAATCTAATTGTTTGAAATGATTTTATAACACATTCCAGATTGATGTGCAGCAACAATCGCTTCTCTAAGGCCATTAATTATGTTTTACTCTCTGGGCATTGTGTTAACACAATAATTATAATTTCTGTGGAAGCAGTAAGGGGATACTTAGGAATCTTTTTTTGTAACAAAAAAATCATAGAATTAAAGGAGGGGTCAGGAAATTTTACACATAAATAAAAATGGGATGTACAGTACTTACGAGAGGTGGTGTAGTGGTTAGCACTGTCGCCATGCACCTCCAGGGTCCGGGTTCGATCCCCGGCCAGGTTCGATTCCCGTCTCTGTGTGCATGGAGTTTGCATGTTCTCCCCGTGCTTGGTGGGTTTGCTCCGGGTACTCCGGTCTCCTCCCACATTCCAAAGACATGTAGGTTAGGTTAATTGGCGTTCCCAAATTGCCCGTAGTGTGTGAATGAGTGTGTGAGTGTGTGTATGTCTGTGTGCCCTGCGATGGATTGGCACCCTGTCCAGGGTGTATCCTGCCTCGTGCCCTAAGTCTCCTGGGATAGGCTCCAGGCCCCCCATGACCCTGAATACAGGATTAAGCGGTAATGATGATGAGTGAGTGAGTGAGTACTTACGAGTAGCTGTCAAAGCAACAGCCAACAGTGTGTCTCGAGGGGAATGTCATGATAGGGAGTATGTGTCCAACCAGGATATTGGCCCTGTTGATAAAGTCCATCACCGACTGGACCAGTCTGAGTTTCCTCTCTGACAGATGAACAGTTACAAGTGGCTGTCCGAAAACTCCACATTTAATGCATGAAATCCTGTACGGTTGGTGCTATATTTTTGGACAGAACCCCTGGGTTTAAGCAAAGGGTCAAGCCAGAGTTATGCGTTCACCAGTATACAGTACCAACATACTACAGTACATATTATTGTATTATGTATGTGTGTTTATGTGTGTGTGCCTATGTTTTATTTATCAGTATTATGAGTATCAGCTCTTAATAAGTACAATTTCTTTAAACAAACACGTATAACTTTGTTTCTTCAAAAATAATGTGAAAGATTGATAAACTCTTACAGAAAATGTTTAAGTTATTGTTGGTGAAGATGGTTCAATATTTCACTACATATTTCGCTTTTCACTTGTGGGGTGAACTTATTTTTCCCTAACCAGTTTCTGAATTTTGTTTTGTTGTTCGGGAATAAATGATTACATACATTGACATCCAGTGGCGGCCGGTCAATACAGGGAGAAATGAAAATTCTCAAGAATGTAAAGCAGGTCAAATGTTGACCTCAGAAATAACATAAAGCTCCTGATATGGAGGCACAACCGAGCTGATTGTCAAAATACAGATGTTTAAAATTTGGAACTAGTATTAAATTTGCATAACGCATATCTGGAAAAATCTGTGCAAGGATTTGCCAGGTTTTTTTTTTTTTCCTTAAAATTTCTGAACTTTCTTTCACTTTTTTTTTTATTTGGCAGGTCACCTATAATAAATCCATGAATTGCAGAGATTGCATTTTTAATATTACTGTACGTAATGCACTGTACTGCAGTGTTTATTTATTTATTTTTAATGGAGTGAAATTTTCTTTACTATAGTGTAGTGATAGCAGTATGGATTCATACTGTTTAATTTATATGTACATTATTCGTTTGTATTTGCTTTTGAGTAGAGGACCCAAAATGCTATGCTTGATTGTTCGTGTTTGAGGTGCTTCTGTGATGTCCCAGTTGTGGTCAGGAAGTTCATTGTTCAAGTCAAACTTATGTCAATACAACTGAAATGTCCACCACATCTCTTGTTCAAAGTGATTTAAAGAGGCTTACTCTGTGCTGGTACATCCTGTTTTTTCCGAAGAACAGTTAAAAAAATGATGAGGCACACAGAAAAGTACAAATGTAAGTGATTTCTATCAAGATGATATCTGCATTGAACTTTGAGAAAATGTGACAGCTGCCATGCTCACTATGCTTAAAATGAAACAAAATACATCTGTATGTTTATTATATTTTTTCTTCTTCTTCTTTAATAATAATAATAATAATAAGAGGAAGGATAGTAATAGTAATAAAAATAATAATAATACGTCAAATTTCTAATGATCATAAGTAATCAATCATCAGAATAAGGTCAAAGTGTAATTTATGTGCGATTTTATACATGTCCTGGTTTCAGCCGGTCTGTTTTAAGTATTTCAGAAACCGCTGATCTAGGATTTTCACGCACGTCATGTGTCTGTATTGTTTATACAGAATAGTACATAAAAACATCCTGTGTGTAGTGAGTCCTCAGAGAAAAACATCTTGGTGAGCCATCTTATTGATGACAGAAGAGAATCAGCGGAGAATGATCAAACTGAACAGATCTAGCAAGAACTCTAGAATAACCCAGATGTTTACAAGCTGGTGAGCAGAAAAGCTCTTAGATCAAGCCTTGAGTTACTGTACATACAACAGCTACACTTGCAGAAGAACCCGTCAGGGTCTGCTCCTGTCAGCCAAGCGCATCCATCTGAGGTGATCAGGGGCACAGACTAAACCAAACTGGACATGTGGGCCCGTATTCACAAAGCTTCTTGAGCCTAAAAGTTGCTCCTAGTGACGAAATTCTAAGAAAAATCTTAGACATTTTCTTAGAATTTCCCCTTAAATTTAGGATTAAATCTTTGTAAAAATAAAAATGATTCACAAAACATCTTAGCCCTAAAAACAGTTCCTAAGGTAAAAATTAGTTAAGAGTGGAGAGGAGGACTTTTAAGAGGTTTAAGAGTTTCTATAGCAGAGGGCAAAATGGCGGAAGGAAGAAATATTCTCCAAACACTGGACGTAAAGCAAGAAGTAAACACTGCTTTTCTATCCATTTTGGTTTTATTGTTGTTTTACTTCCTTCCATCTCTCTTGGATTGCTGGCTACAGACCATCCAAAAGTGCAACTTAAACAGACTGTCCTGCCATCATGTAAATTGTAAAAGCTGAGCCATTTTGCTCCCATCAATCTAAAATGGATTACAAGTAATAGAATCAGTACGGTAAATAAACATGAGAACTTAAATACTTGGAAATTGGTTGCTTCTAAAGTAGACACATTTTCAACATTTGGGTGTTTAATTATCTTTAAGACAGCTTAAAGAGACAGCTTAGAAACTTTGCATAAAATAGCCTGTAGTCAGAATGATACAATTTCTTCATATACAAAAATGATGATTTCACTGTTTGTTCTATTATCATGTATTCTGTCTTCACAAAGAGCTCATTTCAAAACCTTTGCAGAGGTCAGAGGTTATTTTTTTATTAACCAATCACAGTCCTTGAATTGCTGCATCATCCCTAGCAACAGGGTCAACCCCACCCCCTCACTAAGATAAAAGTTTTTCTACTTGCCTTACTCAGAGTTGCTCTAAAAAGTTTCCTAAATCACTTTTAGTCTAGGACTCCCAGCTAGGATTTTTTAAGCTAAGATAGGAGCTCTTTGAGAGAATTCTAAAAAGCTTTGTGAATACGGGCCCTGGAGATTAGATGATATTGACTCTAGAATTCAGTTGTCTAATTTCTGTGTCCCTGTTCCCATATTAGCCTCAAAATCATCTGTTTCGCTGTTGTGTCCCATGCGCCTTAAGGTTTGAGGTTTTTTGCTTGCTGAGATGCTTTCCAGTTCACCACAGTCGAAAAGAGTGCTTATTTGCGTTAATATATCATTCCTGGCAGCTTCAACCAAAGTATTTCCACAAACGGAACTCAATGGGTTTTTTTCTTTTGTTTTGTTTTTGTTTTTCATACCAATCTATCGAAACTCTAGAGACTTTTGTGTGTGATCAGCAGTTTCTGAAATACTCAAACCAGGCCTCCTGGTACTGACATCCATGCCACAGAGATAGAGTCGCAGAGATCACATTTCTTTCTCCACCCTGATGTTCGATGTGAATATTACCCGAAGTGTGCGATGTGTATCTACAGGATTTTATGCATTGTCCCATATAATATGTTGACAGCACAGTGGTTGTAAATACATGTGCAATATGGAACAGTGGAGTGAAATTGACACCTGGGAGACCGCAGTCTTGGTAAAGCTCAATGTTTCTTTATGACACATCTTTTTGATAGTTTGACAGTATTTACCTAGTGGTGTATTCAGGAATTAATTTCAGGCAGGGCAAAGTATAAAATAAAATCACCACATGAACTGTACATTAAACATTGATAATTTAGACTTTGTGATATTTACATTTAAGATTTCGCCATATTTGTAACATAATGCTAATACAATATGTTAAACTGAAATAATAAGAATAGCATATAAAGAGAAAACAACATTTTATCTAGGGTTATCTGTCCTACTTTTCATTTCCTCCTCCTGCAGTAAACAAACCTCTCGACTGTTAGATTGTGCTCAGATACTCAGATTCTTATCCCAATCCCAGAACATAGTTTGTATTGAAAAAAAAAAAAAAAAAGCATCAGGGCTCTGCAACTGATCAAACACCTGTGGTACATTCAGTACTTCCTCTATCCCCTCAAACCTCTACAACGCTTAGTAAGTGCTGCTGTGGACAAGTGTACTCACTCATTCTTGACTGACTTCCTGATGACCAGAGGTGACTATGCAGTCTCCATGCTCAAGTAGTATACATAACTGTCAAAGCAAAAGCTCTGTATTTGAAATAATACATACCTGGATAGTATGTATTATTTCTTGATTAAAAATTTACGAATGAAATAGCAATTATTCCTTTTAAACTTTTATTTTGTTGCCTAGATAATGAAATTTACAAATTAACTTATTTGCACATTTTCATTTACAGTATATAAGGTCTAAATAAAATAACATGAATCTGAATAAATTCATGAAATCATGAATCAATACTTACATGTATTTCTATTAAAGTATGTTTTTGTTATATGCTCGTTGGTAGGTGTGTTCAAAGTGCAGTATGCAGAAATACACCTTGTAGGTTTCACACATTTTAGCCTTCACATTGTTCTAGAGTCGAATGCATCTGGAGAATACTTACAGCTTCTTGAAGGCATCTTTGATAAACTCAGTCAGGTCAATGTGTTCATTTAGGCAACTGGAACAAAAATGAAGCGGTCACTGGTGAGCCCTATAAATAAACAGATCAGCCATAACATTATGCATGGGGCTAAAGAGGTCACAGCAGCAAAAGAGCCCAAGGTCACCAACCTAAACTTTAAACTCTTCAGACTGCAATCCGATTGAGAACCCGTGGGATGCACTGGAAAAACAAGTCTGATCCATGAAGGCTCCATGCCACACCCCACATCACCCAAAGAATCTGCTGACAACATCCTGGTGCCAGACACCACAGCACATACACACACACCAGAGCTACCCCAGTGGCCCAAAGCCTAGGTGGTTTTATGGTTAATGTTTTTAATATTACTATGGAAAGTTCTAGAAAATTCTAAAAGGTTCTTCAAAAAATGTTCATAGGTTCTACAACCTTCTAGAAAATTCTTGTAAATTCCACAGCATTCTCTATCAGCTACTCAGCAGTGAGTCTACCTGGAATGTTCTGGAAAATAGGTATGTTTGAAATTTACCCAGCTCACAAACGCTTAAAGAGAAAAATAGTTCCACCTACTTACACATACAGTACTTAGGCATGAGTATTTGGGGAAATGTCACTTTTTTGCCCAGGAACAAGAATAGTTAAAAAAAAAAAAAAAAAAACATATTACATCTATCTTATATATATATAAAACTATCTGTATACTTATCCTTTGTAGTGTTGCATGGGGCCTGGAACTTTGGCACATACACAAAGTTATATCATACAGGCAATTTTGAAACTTCAATGAAACCACACAAAATACATTTGTGCTCTGGGAGGAAACAAGAGTATAGGAAGTTAACCCACTAAGACCACCACACAGGGGTAAGAGGTATTGATATTTATATCTGATGGTGCCTGAACTCTGTGGCATTACAAGTAGAAGCAGTTGTTCACATTTCCCACAGTAAAGTGTGATCATTGTAAACATATATAAATGCATTTTATTTATGACATCGTGAATTCACAGACGTACCTCAGAATCTTGATGTCCCCATGTTGCACAGCACTCCTTATTCAACATCAAGGTACTCAAGTAGCTCATCCGTAAGGAGTGTAGCAGTGGAGGAGTGGTCTACATACTAAGCACTAAAATATAACATGTACATGTATAAACTAAATGAGGTTTGTGTGTGATTTTTTAAGAATCCAGGAATAGGAATTTGGATATAAACCTTCCCCAGTGGTTATCTATTACTGTAGCACTTGTTGCAGTTTTCAGTTTTGACCACTAGGTGTAATAATAACTCAAGTGATGGGAGTTTGTTGGATGCTGTGAATGTGCTGCCCAATGTGTGCAACATCAAGAAAGCAAATCATTACATAATTTATACCTTAAAAGAACTAATTAGCGGTTGACCAGAATTTAAAATGCATGGAGCTGTGAAGGACGTTACAGTATGAAACGTCTGAATGTTCTATTAGTGTAAATATCCACCAGAAATTCAACAAAAATCTTAATGTGGAGAGGTGCTGTCAAACGCTTCTGGGACACTTTATTGTAATTGATCATTTGCAACAGACAGTTTCTTTGATGACACTATCAGGCAATACCATTTCCCAAACCTTTTCTGTGGATGTAAATGCTCACTTGTTATAGAATAACCCTTATATAAATAAAAACAATCTTTATTTCTGTTTATAATTTCCTGCTATACTAATGCACTTATCCCAGCATTTCACTAGTCAGTGCTTGAAACACTGTCCTCACAGGAACTCCCTTAACTTCTTAAATTACTTGAAATGAGGTCAGGACTGTATGGGGGAGGAGTTCCTTTCAAGTACAAGTGGTGTCTGTGAATGATTGTGCGTACAATTCACACAGACAGATGCGTCTGTTCCAAAAGTTGGTGACAAGGTATTTATTGATTTTCAAGGATGAGGTGTTCCATTTGCTGAATGTTCATGGAAACGACATTCACAGACATGCAGCCTTCTTTAAAAAGCTTATATCATTTAAATGTTTCACTGTGAGCAATCTCACAGAGCACAGGCTCATCACCGTACTGTGCTCTTCTGTAAACGTCAATCATTTGTATGCCTTCATTCCATAGAAATTTCATCACAAGTCCTGATTTGACTTGACCTCCCCTTGTTGATGGGTTTCTTTAACATTAAACATAAAGCAGAACAGTTAACTCAGTAAATTACATAATTTTATTAATGCCCACCAGTTTAATGTTTTTTTATTGTACATTACCTTGAATGTGAAGGAGAATTGTCCCCCCCAGACTCTGACTCATGGTGACCAGTTTAGCACCTACTACAGGTAGCTGATCACTTGATTCAGTTAATGATGCAGCATTATTTAAATACTTACCATTTTCTTTTATTCAATACCAGTGGTGTTAGCAACAATATCTGCCCTATACTGTATATGGCAGAAAAATGTGTATGACTGTGCAAAGATGCTTCCAAAACATTTCAGTGGAAGTGCAGGGCCCACTCATTATGTCTCTGCTCATGTAAACAAACTGTGCTGACTGTATAACTAGTTTCACATATTCCTGTCCTGTAGCCATATAATTGTGCTGTTTTATAAAGTAGACATGAAGCAGGACAGAAATACGTAGTATGGCTCTAAATATATTCAATTAAAGTGAGCTAGGTGAAGGGCATCGTTTAGATTGTTTAGTCGAATTAGTCAGTTGATTAAACCTATTTAATCTGTATGGTTAATCTGAATGTTGTGCACTATGGATAGTTTCCTCTCTATAAACAAATGTACAGTGTTATTATATAGGACTGTACTTTGAGAGTCATCAACAGTCGGAATCAAATTCCTTGTGTATGTCAACATACTTGGCCAATATACCCGATAAACCTTGGCCAGTTCTGATTCTGATTCCTGTGATAGTGTTAGCTTGATTCTCAAAAGTTGCATAGTGGCGTTTTAATACCGCCCCGTAATAAGAGAGATGTAGAAGAGGTAACAATTGTTGGTAATAAAATAATAATTACTAGCAAATAATGTACGATTTTAATATCATATTGTAATATTATATGAATATTTTGTTGTAATATTTTTATTAATATCCTGTTGTACCATTAGTATCCTGTTATATTTCATTAAACTGAACTTGCTTTTTCTCTTATAATTAACCACATTTTTTAAAATAATAACAAATATTGACTGACAGGATTTGCAAACAGTGTAAAATATATAAATGATCTCCTATACAAAAACGCTGCTTTGAGTGCTATGCATTACCATATATACTGTATAAATGATAAAGTTAGTTGCTTGGCTTGATGACTTATGATATCTAATGTTTTCTCGGCAACATGTAAATGAAACATTTATAGTTTTTTTGTGTGTGAATCATAAATACTGAAAATTACCAGGGATTTGTCACATAAACCTTGTATGTAAATCTTATTTTCCTATGATGACATGATTCGACATGCTGCATTACTGAACGGAAATCGTCCCTACCGTCTCACAGGCACGGTGTTGAACTAAGTCTAATAACCACAGAGAAAAACAGCCTGGAGTCATCTAGTCTGAGTCAATTCTTCTTTGAATACACGTTACTCAGTTTGAGAAGTCATTTCTGATATAAGAAATGCATCTGGTGGTTAAATCTTACAGGAAACAGAGACAGCAGAGTTTTTTTTTTCTTCTTTTTTTAAATTTTCAGTTTAATTGACTGAGAGGCAGTTATTCGACATTGGGAACACTTCCATAGGAAACATGCAATGTTTCTTTTCCACTGAAAATTACAAAGAAACAGCACAGGAAGCTGTGCAAAAAGTTGACTTATTTATCTACCTTCAGGTAAAACATAAAATAATGGTAATGTATTACTATTATAGTATAATGGTAAAATTCTTCCATAATGCAGATTCCATTGAATATCATTGATTAGTATTGTACAAATCACCAAAAGATCCTGTAATCGCCTTTCTGTGGAACAGGCATCCTGTGATTGGATTTCTGTTGAGGCAGGGCCATTTTAATCACCTGGGCAGAAACATGAACACAATGTAATCAGCATTTTTTTTTTCAAGTAACAACCATACCCAGATACCCTAGTATTTATCCCAGACCTTTGGTATTAGTACTATTAGTAGTGTACAGAAAGGTTAATTTACCTGGAGAATGAGCGTGATGGTGGTGGTTATGAGAATAGCAGAGAGCAGAATGTTAGGCAATGTAAGCGTTTGTTCGTATGTGATCTCTTGGATTTCCTGAATCCTAGCTTGTGCGTGTACAGAGGGGCAGTCTGGGCTGTCTGGAGATGAAAAATATAACACATTATACAGTACATCTAATACACGTGAATTCAGTCTGTTTTGAAGATGAAAAGGTTTTTTTTTTTATTATTATTATTAATCGAAACTTTTACCAAATGGAAAAAAAGGTTTCAGAGTAAAATTCTTCAATTCAGAGATCAAAGTTTCTAGCAAAGCATCCTCAGAGCTACTGACGTCAACCACGAGCTTTATTTTTGTAGCGTTTTGAATCCAGTATGTGGGTTGGGGAGGCCCCGTTTCCATTGAATGAATCACAACATTAAGAATGCACATTGTATTTGGTCTAAGATCTCTGGCTCCCTCTAGGGTCCTGACATTGGGTCTGTCTGCCTGTCTATCTGTCTGTCTGCCTGTCATGATAGACTTTACACTACACTTAATCTTAGTATTAGTAAATATATTTTGTTAAGTACACCTACACTAACCTACATGTGTCAGTTGCGTCTGCTTTTAATGAGCAAACATGCAGGCCAGTGATGTACTCATATTCTCGAATGTTGTCAGTCATCTGTGTCATTCTAAAATGTTTAGTAGTTTAGTAAGTTCAGAAGACTTGTGCATTACTACTGAAAGACAGTGTACAAAGTACAGTAATACATGGAGATAAGGAGGGTAGATACACAAAATTAAAGGGTAATATAAAACAAATTCTACCATGCTGTCTATATGCTTGTCTATGATTTTTTTTTTCTTTCAGTGATTTAAAATCTAAAAAAAAAAAAAAAAAAACCAGAAGTATAGATTTAAGCCTCTAATTGCAGGTGATCTGTAAGAATTACATTAATAATATATGCCAAAGTTTCCGGTAAGATAAAGCATTTTTTTTGCAGTTGCTTAAATGGGTAGATGAATATTAATAAATGAAAAGAAAGAGAAGCCAGATTCAGCAGCATATCTTACCTTGTATGTACACCAGCGTGCCATTCCCAATCCTGCGGATGTATGGTGGAGGGAAGATGACATCTATTTGGCATCGATAGATATCAGTGTCGCCCCCCTTCAAGCCAAAGATAGTCAGGTCCACTCTGCCTGGGCTTATATTATATCTGCAGTAGATGCTACCATTTGTTACTATGGAAGGGTTTGAGATGTTGACATAGGCATTGCAGATCCTTTCTTCTCCATACATTCCCTTAAGTAAGGACACTTGCATTTCTTCTGGTTTTGATCTCGTGTTAAATTTGCAATGCAAAGATACCTGCCCCTGTACTCCCACTGCATAGTATGGCTGAGACACACTAAAAGCTGGAGGGACAGAGAAAGAGTGAAATATTAGTAAACTTCAAAATATTTCCAATAAAGTACCGTAGGAAGCTCTGTTACAGAGTACTCACCATGCCCCAGAGGGAAGCCCACGATCAGTGTGATAACGAAGGAGATCATTGTGTAATGCTGGTGGTATTTCCCATTGTCTTTTTATGCTTGAAAATCTTCAAACTATTGTGGAAACCTCTGTGACATCATGACTGTAGCAGGAAACCTCAAGCTGACGGTAACTGCCCGTATGGAGTGCTAATTTTTACATTCGCATGACATATGTGATGCAAGTTTGCAGCTAACTGATGGAAAATCATTGAACGTGCAATTGCAAAAAAGCAACATATCAGCAAAAAGAACAAACCTAACAAGAGTTTAACTGAACCATCCTGAGCTTAACTCAAAATGAAACTCTGATAGCAAAGAATGGAAACAGTAATGTGGTATTTCTGTGAAATAGTTGTGCAAAATCATGAAATTTAGGATTCACATATGTGTGACAGACATTCTAAAAAAAATTTACTCCCTAATTTATGATAATGAATGAGTGGCACAAAGTATGTGCGTGATATTTTGATGGAATAAGCGTGACCAGTTAGGTAGATCGGATGTGTTCAGTAGTAATTCTACATTATTGCATGCACACTCGTAAAATTATCTAGAATATAAAATGAGATTTTGTGAATACTATACTGTAGCTTTTGCTTTTGTTATAATACTGCACTTATTTCTGTACATTTCTGATGATGTAAAGTAGTTGCAGTACTGTTCAAAAACTCAACAAACATGATGGGAAGATGATGTAAAAGAAGATGTGCTTTTTGAAACATTAATTCCACTTTCGATCAAATGAAATAATATAACAGAATAAATATTTGACATTTGACTCAACTTCACTACTGAAAGCCTTTTTAAATACATTTACAGTATGTAGATAAATATTTTCATTTTCATATATGTTTCCAACATAAAACGTGCCACCTGTAGTGAAAGTAAAAACCGTGGAATCCTTATTATGCAGGTTAACAGTTCAATAGTATGTTATTGAATGAATAATATGTAATATAAATTGTTTACAGATTTTGTACTGTGAATACCTTCGTGTTATTTATGAACAATAACACTAATGATGTTAATGTGTTTAACAGAAAATGGCACATGTCTTATTGTGCTATAAATTGTCTTATCATTATTGTTTGTCACAAAATAGTTAACAATAAATACTGAATAGGTTTTAATTTGGTTGTAAATAAATGGGTGGTCTTTGACTTTTGCAGAGTTCTGAAATGTATGTCATGAATACATCTCACTGCAAGAAATTAATGCTTAAAAATATATATATCTCCCAAAAATGAAATGTGATATATGATTTAAAAAAAAATTATATATATATATAATAAGATAAATATGGATAATATGGATAAAAAAAGATCCAAAAAACATTTAAATAATGGAAATAAACACAATCAGGCAAACATCTCATATTTTGCTTTATTTAAAAGTTTTCATTGTTCAAGTTCAAGTCCATGTTTCCAAAGTGTTTTAATAAATTACACACATATTTAAAATTATGCTTAGATCAACAGGGCAATGTTTTTATTAAGGTGACTGGAAATAGGTCGCTTGGTCTGTTAGTGAACTGGGATGGATGGGTGGCACCTCAGGCTGATGCTGAACCTATTTGACTCTTGAGAACTCTCCTGGCCTTGTGTTGAAATACTCATTCTGGTATGTATCCTGATGTCCAAGCTTCCACTGGTTCAGAAACAGAAATATTGTTATTTATAACATAGCCATATGGTGTTCAAGATTTCCAAAATCACTGCAAACAAAACGATATCTTAGCAATTGAAAATATGTATATATTTATGTAATTTAAACCTACAGTATGTAAAAAGAAACATAAAAATGAACGATTATTACAGAACTACAATAGCCCAATTAAACTATATAATATTCCTGTTCTAATATTTCTTGTTTTAATTGTAAGCACTATTTCTGGGGGGGAAAAGGCAAAATTATCTTTCAATAAAATGTGAAATCTTTGCTGATGTTTACTTATTAAGGTATTTTCACTTGCTATGGTCAGTACATTCATGCAGATCTAAATGAAAAGATATCAATTGAAATGCATAGTTTGTCATTTGTGTTTTATATATTATACGTGGATCATATATGTGGACACTTACAGCAAAGAAGCAGCTGACAATTGTGATGATAAAGTTATATAAAGCCAGTAACCCACAGCCTGCAGCCGGCAGTACCCAAGACAGGGATACGTCAGTGATACAGAACTCAGGTTCTGGATTTAGGGAACAATAAGCATATCAAGGGTTTACAAAAGGACTTAAGGCATTTAGACATATACTGTACTGCTTCGACCTGAAATACAGTACCTTTAACGAGAAGAAAAATGCAGGTTGTTTTGTTTTCATGTCTGTATGAAACTGTGCACGAGTACAAGCCTGTGTCATTGACTTGAGGTCTGTCTATTACATATTCTGCAGTGTCATTTTCAACATGGACACTAAACCGTTGCTTTTTCTTTGAAGTGTTTGTTACTTGAGTTGCTTGGAAATGTGTAGAATGCAGCTCTGTCTCCTTGTGTAGGATGATAGAAAAGTTCTCCTTACTAAGTTCCAGACTATGGCAGGGGATCGAAGCGCTGTCAGCAACTGACATCACTCTCTGTATTACCAGGTTCATGTCTGAAAACACAATAACACATGTTGTTGTATGCTCAGAAGGCTCTGCTGAAAAAGAAGAGAGGTGTCAGGATGTGGTCTGTCACTACCCTCCTCCTCTCTACTTATCACTTTCCTCTCTATTTTTCTGAACACGGTTTTTACTTTCACTACAGGTGGCACATTTTATGTTGGAAACATAAATGAAAATGAAAATATTTATCTACATACTGTAAATGTATTTAAAAAGGCTTTCAGTAGAGATCTTGAGTCAAATGTCAAATATGTATTTTGTTGCATTATTTACTGGATAACATGTTTACATATTGCTTTTTCTTTCTTTCTTTCTTTCTTTCTTCCATTTTTTCTTTCTTTCAGTTTTTGATTCTTTTATTCTTTCATTCAATCGCAGTTCTTTTTTAAACCTTTTCTTTCTGGAGACCAATATCTGGCTCAGATATAATACCATTTACTGTACAAACCCCATAACAATATGCTGCATTGTCTCTCTTCACAATGATCGCTAACAACATTGTTAATTTTGCTCATTCATTCTCATTAAGCAGTTGATCCTATACTGAATAAAATACACAAACCTTTGATGCATAAGCAGTTTTTTTCTCCGTCTTTGTGGTGAAAGCAGGAAAATGTTGGAGAAAAGGACAGGAGCACAACAATGCAAGCGATCCAGTTGTTGTGCATCTCTGCACTGCTGCCTCACAAGTGAGAGAAAAACATACAGCACCTTTTTCCTGTTTTGACTACACATGGGAAGACACTCAAGTCAGAGGAACCTTTTAAAACAACTGACTTGAATATGTCAGTTGCATTATAGTATATGCATCCTAATGTATTACTGAAATGTCCTTTTTTTTGTGAAATTGAGAAATTTCTCTGATTCAAATTTATGATCCCCTCCAGCCATTCATTTAGATTAGATTATTGTTTAATTATAGATGTAAAGAGATAAATTAGGGCATTAGAGAATTTTCCATATTACTCAGTCTAATTTGGAATACTACTTCTTATGTATTGAAATGTCTATTTTAGTCTTTTCTGATGAAATGAGGAGGTCGCGTGGGGGCTGAAGACCTTTTTTAGAAATGAGTCAAAACTTTCCTTTTATTGGTCACATCACAGCATGGCACATTTTGGGGGTAATTCTCATTTTAAGTAGATTTCTTTTTACTTTGCTGTCTGATAGGCGTGGTTTAGTCTTTTTTTCTTTTTATCATTGTACTTTGCCCTCACATTTACCAAAGTTACATCAGAACACTGCAAATTTTTCCTATTATGGAACCAGTAGTCAGTTTTTTTTTTTTACTAGTTGTGTCTGAATATTTTAGAGTATATACTAGTGTTGGGCAATATGACCTCAAGTCATTATTATGATTAATGAATGTTTTTTGTTTTGGTTATTTTATTGGAATATTATTGAACTTTATTTTTTTTTATAACTGAAATAATTTGTAATAGCTTTAATACTTTAATAGCTTTAATAGAAGTAGGTATCTACATTAATGTGTATGTATATATATATATATATATATAGATCGATAGATGTATATATAGATATAGATATAGACATATAGATATATAGATATATAGATACAGTGGAAAGTCAATTTCTTTTTACTTTGCCGTTAAACAGGCGTGGTTTAGTTTCTTTTGTTTTTTATTGTACACTGCCCTCACAGTTTCTACAGTTACATCAGAAAACTGCAGTTTTTTCCTATTATGGAATCAGTTGTCAGTTTAGTAGTTTTTGTATTAGTTGTGACTGAATATTTTAGCATATATACTAGTGTTGGGTGATATGACCTCAAATCAATATCATGGTTAATCAAACATTTTAACTCAATTATAATTAATGAATGTTTTTTAATCTGTATGTTATTTTGCTTTTTTTTTGTTTTTTTTGCCCTCTTAGTCCACTGAAAACATTTCTAATATTAATTTCCTTAGCTATTAAAGCTGTATAATATTTTTTTTCTTCTCAATTTACGTAAATTTCTTTTTACTTTGCTGTATGACAGGCGTGGTTTAGTTTTTTTTTCCTTTCATTGTACATTGCCCTCACAGTATCTACTGTTACATCAGAAAATGCATTTTCCTATTATGGAAACAATAGTCAATTTGGTAGTTTTTAATTAGTTGTGACTGAATGTTTTACATATTTTAGGGTAGATTCTTAAGTAAATTAATAAAAGAAGTCAAGAGAAACTCACAGTGACTTCTTTTATTCATTTACTTAAGAATTTATATGGGAAGGTTTGCTCGGGGGATCACATTCAGTTAAGACACATTTAAATGTATGTGGGTGCTCATGTACAGTACTGCAACATTACAGTAGTGGAGAGTTCAGCAGTAAAATGTACTTCTCTGGGTTGTCATAGTAACGCAGCAGGTAGAGTTGCTGCTTTTTAGCTTTGTGATACAAAGTTCCATCCAGTGTGTTTTCCAGATTTATGTCAGGGTTCCTAGGATAGGCTCCACTGTGGCCCTGACCAGACATTTGTACATTCATCTGCCTTATCTAGCCCCTTTACAAGGTCAAATGACTCTGACTCAGTGGGATAACAGAATTTTGTGAACATGGATTTAAAAGGGAAAATTAGGGGAAATTTGTAATGTACATTTAGGGAAAGTGTATATTGTCTGTTTGAGGATTTTATAATTTGCATTTAGGAACAATTCATAAAAATGCAGGACATAAAAAAGTGATCCAAGGAAGGAAATCCGGTGAACTGGAGACATGGTGAATGAAGGCTGGCCTGTGTAGTCTGATCTAATACAAGAGCTACTGTAGCTCAAATTAAGAAAAGGTTAACGCTGGTTCCAATAGAAAGGTGTCAGAACACATAGGTCATTACTGCTTTGGTACCAACGTGGGGGACCTACTTAAAATTAGGTGGGTGGCCATAATGGTATAGATATATACAGTATATATACACACAGAACTCATTTAAAGAAAATCTACGTTTAAAATTAGTTATATTTGGATAATAGTAATTTTCATATATTGTCTGTTTTTAAAAAAATATCTAATATTATATTTGAAGTAGTTAAACCAAGTATTAAAAAGTATTAAACTAACTTGTTTTAGTTTAGTTTGCAGTAACTGATATGAGCCACATGATGGCACACAAAACAAATCTATGAACAAGGTACGTAATTTCATTCAATCTCTGGCCTTCATTTGGTGTTATTTCCCTCCGACCTCACATCTCCAGCAAATCATGGAAAATTCTGAATATCTGTGCGCAATTTTTAAAATTATTTTCAAAAACAGCAGTACAGTGTGGCTCCATTATCAGAACAATGTCTTGTTTTGGGGTGCAGGTATAAATTGACTATAGTGGTCTGGCTTTTGGTTTGAGTGGTGATGACTCATCAACTGTGATTTCCCTGATGTGGTTAGTCTGTATCCTGAGAGCACAGTCAGTATTGGTCTCACAATGTCTTCCCCGATGTATAGCCTGCTCATGTTTCTGACTTTAAGCCCCGCTCTCCCACTAATACCAATTGTCTCGCAGCAACATGACCAAACTGAAACTAGTGCTTGCATTTCACACAGTTTGTGCATTTGTTTCTTTTCCTTCCTGTACTAAAAATGCAACAAATTTGTTGCATATTGATAGAATATTGTATATATATGATTAAATTACGAAAAAAAATTTAACATAGTGAATGTATAGAATAGTAATGGGCAAAATCAAATATTAATTAATTAATTAATTAATTAATTTTTAATTTACAATTCATAAGTGCTTTAAAACCTGAGATTAATTCATGATGGGGTTTTGAGGCCAGGATATGCCCTGGCTGGTACACTGGTCTCTCACAGGGCACTTACTGGCATGTTTTGGGGAGTGGGGTATGTAACCCACACAAACATGGAATATATATATAATGTCATCACCCTCCCAGTCTTCAGAACCGATGTAAAGACAACAGTGCATGACATCTGACAGCTTCAACTCATATGACAAGACTAGGATTTGCAAAGCATTTGGCAGTTAGAACAGATATGTGAGGCTTAGGGCGTGGGGTCTACCTATTACAATTTAAAAGGTTCCAAAACCTGTTCAGAGGTATGGAAAGAAGCTGGAAGCAGATATACATACAAACATCATTATTACACCATATATTTTTATATTTGATAATTTAATATATTTAAAAAAACGATTTTTGTTAGTTTTTTAATTAATATTTTAGCATGAATAATTTAACAAGTTTCATTACTTGATAATAATTACATGATCACAAAAGGCCGATTACACAATATTAATTAAAATAAATGTATTTGCATTTTTAATTGTTGTGGCATATTTGGGGAATTTCATAATGTGCATTTAAGGAAATTTATATTGTCCATTTGTGGAAAATAAACAATGCCCTTTGGGGGAAAATTCATAATATTTTGGAGAATTTAATCATTTTAATTCAGGGAAAATTCATATTGCCTATTTAAGTAACTTTATAATGACATTAGTGTCCATTTGGGGAAATTATACCAATTATACCAACTATAACTATATTGGGAGGAAATTAATAAAGTCCATAACGTACATTTGTACATTTTCATAATTTGCATTTAGGGAAAATTCATACTGTCCACAGTGGGAAAGCAAAGTAGGGAAAAGAATTATGATGTCCATTAGGGGAAATTCGCAACGTCCTTTTGGAGGACACTTCTCATGTCCATAACGTATTACCAACTCGTACTGTACATTTGTGGAAAATGTCTAATGGGGGTAGTTAGGGGTAGCAAAGTGTGGGGTAGTTTGCCCATAATGTTTGGAAATCCCTGCTATACTGGGGGGGGGGAGAGAGAATGAATGCGCAGTTAGGACATATCCGTGAGCTTCCTATTAGAGGTGAGTAATCGGTGAGTAAACCCCATGGTCAGGGTGGGAATAATAATGGGATGAGGAGGATCCACGCACGCGGCGGAGCGGCACACCCTCTGAAGGGGATTGCGTGAATGCGGTGACGTAAGACGGGCAGGGCATGCGCGTGCTCGTAGAGCCGCTGGCCCGGATCTCAGGGCTGGACAGGAAGCGGAGGCTCGGGAACGCGCAACGGTCCAGCAGCAGCAGCAGCAGCAGTCGTAACAGCAGCAGCTCCCATCGGTGCGGGAACGGAAACGGGAGCGTAAATGCACCCCCGACATTAAGGAGTCGTCTCTCGAGTCTATCCGTTGTGAACGCGGCGACGGCGTTTAACCGCAGACTGATTGTTCAGTCCTGCTGAATCTGAGCAACACGTCGGGTTTTTTTCCCCCCTTCTTCAAATCCATTGTGGATCTGCTCATTTCCCCTTCACGAGCCTTAACCGTCACCCTGGAGACGTAACGGTCAGTCGCTCTTTATACCGTTCTCTTGTTGTTGGTGGTAGAAATGATGAATGTCCGCGGTGGGGAAAGTAAACGCGTGGAATATGGCTGGCGATTTATTCTATTTAGCAGCGCATTAGCTGAGAAGCTAGCAGGGAAAAGGCACCGCTCAGGGAACGGATTCGTTTCTCCGGTTAAAGGGAAAAACTAACAGGAGCGAGGTGTGAAATCGGCGTTGTTCACGTGAAACCGGGTGTATTTTGTGTGTCAAAACGCTGACAGCATTGTGGTGTGTATGTGTGTTTGTGTATATATACATATATAAATGTATGTATGTATGTGTGTGTGTGAGACATCTTGTGCTGTGTACATCTTCAGGATGGACGCATTTGGCAGCAGAGTGTGTACTGTATTCAGGCCTGTGATCAGACACATATGATTAAAACGTAGAAAACCTGCAATTTCATACAGTGTGTATATGTGTGTGTGTGTGTGTGTGCGCGCGTGTGTGCGCATCAGCTTCACCAGATAAAAGCCCACATCTGTGCAGGGTGTGTTTCCACTGCCTCCACCATCGCATCGCGTTGTAACCATGCAGCAGCTCCGTTTTAGTTTTCACATCAATGCGATTTCTGAACTCGAATCGCGCGTGTATAAACGAGTAAGTGGCCGTGTAGTGCTCGGGGTGTGTCATGCTCGATTATTTTAAGCCCATGTTGTGTGCAGCCATGAGGGCTCTGACAGCAGCTGCTTGCTATTGCAGTAAACATCAGGAGGCCCAGTCTCCATTTCCACCAGCAGTGTGTCAAGTGGTCTAAGGTTTGCATTGCAGTGGTCTACTGCCCGTGTTATTGCCCATAAGTTTAGCGCTGATCCTTATACAAAATACGCTATGTCGGCAGAAGTATTTGGTCAAAACTGCAATGAAATTGTATCCAAGCACAATATGGAGTTGGTCTCCCGTTTGCACCTATAACATCTTCCATTCTTCCTGGAAGGCTTGGAAGGTTTCTGTGGGAATTTGTGTCCATTCATTTTGTAGAGCATTTATGAGGTCAGGCACTGATGATAGATGAGGAGGCCTGGCCCGCAATCTCTGTTCCAGTTCATCCCAAAGATACTTGATGGGGTTGAGGTCAGGGCTCCGTGCGGGCCAGTCAAGTTCTTCCACAACAAACTCATCAAACTATGCCTTTATTGTCCTTGCTTTGTGCACGGTCATGTTGGAATAGAAAAGGGACTTCCCCAAAGTATTGTTAATTTATGGTGTCAGTTTAGTTTGTCTTAGGTAGTCGGCAAATTGGGTGTCTTAATTAGATAGTTAGTCCTGTGTATTTATGCTGTATTTATTTACGTAGCACCTTGGTTCTGTAGGAACACTGTTTGGTTTTACTGTGTCCTGAACTGTGTATGGTTGAAATGACAATAAAAGCCTACTTAACTTGACTTGGCTATTGTCAAAATGTTGAAGTATAGCATTGTTTAAGATGTCTTGGTATGCTGAAGCATTAAGATTTCCCTAATTTAGATTTTTTCTGTACAGCATGTCAGTAATACTGTATATCATTTGCTAGTTTATTATCTGAATGCATCTTTAATTTATTTTAAACAAAACAGATTTTTTAAAAATCTATATGAAATTTATTCATGAAAAATTTATATGTTTATAATTTTTTTTTTTTTTTTAATGTTTCCCTTTTGGCAGGTATAGGCAACAGGAGTAAAGGAGTTTTTTTTTTTTCTCGCAGAGTATATATATAACACATTCAGGAAGGTTGATGCAAAAGGTTAAAAAAAACATATTATTAATATGTATACATGGACCTTTTGGTTAGTTTTTTTTTTTTTGTTGTCTATGTGTATACATTGTATGTGTCTTAACCCAAAGTACTGGGTTAATGGGACGCCTGAGCTGAATAAAGCACCTGAGCTTTATTCATGTACTAAAAAGATGTTTTCAGTGTAAGGATATTATTTAAATGTTTCATCTTCCTGTTAAGTTGTTATACATATCAGTTAACTTTTGAATCCAAGTCAGAGTCTGAAACAGCAGAGAATAGCAGGCTTATGATCAACCCCGAGGCTGATTCAAGCTACCGGCAGAGAGGTCATCCAGCTGTCGAGGGGCTGAAAGATAATACACACTGTTGCTTTTATTGAACTCTCCTATTTCTCGAAAACTTGTTTAAGACTAGGTTTTTTGTTGAAGGTTGGTTTTGAGTATATAATTATTCCCATGTTTGGCTCAGACATTGGCACATAGACGTCGTCTGGGATGAAAGAAGAAACTTTGTTGTCTTTGTTTGCTGCTTATGGAGGTGTGTGGATCCAGGTCTGTACAGAGCCAGAAGTGAACAGATGCTTTCAGTGTAAAATGGGTGGGATGATTAGCCTGTTTGTTGACGAATACTGGTCAGTCTGGAGGAGAAGCATGACACCATGGACAGAGGGCAAATGGTAGGAAGGGGGGGAGATTCAGAAATACCATTTACTTGCCAACTCAGTGGATTGCATAGTTCAGTGGCATCTAACAACACTCCCAAAACAAGCATGATGAATAAATTTCATTGTGAAACAGACCAAAGCCAGGGCATATGCTACGTGTATGGCTCTCTGAAGCAGTTTTTGTTGTACTTCTATTTGGTATGTGAGGGGCTTTAATATTTTTTTCATCCTTAGATACCCTTTGCTTAATTTCTTGTCAACAAAAATAAATGATGATAAATAATGTTAAAAAGAATGGTGTGTTTAGGTTAAGCTAGTTAAATAGAAATAACTATATTATAGTAAAATAGATGTAATATCAATATGTTAAAGTTACAGAACCCTTTTTTTTTTAAAGCAGATATAAGAAATGCATTCCCCACCATAGTTAAATAAGCATTGTATTGCCAGCTGCACAATCAGTTGCTCTTTCACTTTGTTTCTGTGCCCTGCTGCTACTGTTATCTGCATCTGTTTTTCCACTAAACTCCAATCTGCCTTCTCATAAAAAAAATAAAAAATAAATAAAATAAAAATTGTAACTAAAAACTAAAATAAAACAAAAAAAAAGTAATTTTGTTGAAATTTTCGAAATTATATTCTCGGTCATGCTCGTTACCAATCAGTCTTTTCCCGACTTTTATAGTGAAATTGTAATGTGAATATAAATTTGGGTTAGCTTATTTTTTTCCTTGCCACAGTGGTTGGAACTGAGTCATTCCTCATTTCTACTAGATAAGAAGCTACAGCAGAGGAAACAGGCACGTAGAGTTGCAGTGGAAGATTATATAATTTCACTTTGATGTATTTCAGTTTTATTGGCATATTCATTTTAACAGTGGATATTGGCACAGAGCAGTTTGGCAGAAATCCAGCGGTAGATTTTGAATCCCTTATGTGCAAGACGGTGGAGAAAGTGGTAATGAAAAAAAAAACAAACTGAGATGACATGAGGAAGAAATCTTGAGAGGAACCAGACTCAGAAGGAACCCATGCTCTCCTGCGTGACACCGGATAGTGTGATTATAAATCATTACAGCTGTAGAAGAGCTCAGTTCCATATCTCTCAACCTGCACTCTTATCTTATGGCAGATCCAGAGTTTTTTTTATATTTATTTTTTTAATAAACTTACATATCTGACTTTTGATTTGGAAGAGGAAGCAGAATGATGCATGTGCTGATTAAGTTATTAGAAATATTTGAAATTATGAATTAAATTACGAGTTAAGATTCCATAAATACATTTCACAGAGTAGAAGAGCTAAACTGCCTGAAGCTTGAACAGGTTGCTCCACATACTGATTTGCATGGTTGACAGGCCGTCCACATGACACTTTGTCTTAAAGGGACAGTGCAGTATTTTTTGACATGATTGCTATCTACAGCATTTACTGTATAGTGGAGGTGTGATTTTCCATGAAGAATCATTTAAAATGTCTGTACCGCTTTGTCCTGTATTCATGGTCACAGGGGGGCCTGGAGCCTATCCCAGACGACTTGGGGCACGAGGCTGGTTACACTCTGGACAGGGTGTCAATCCATCTCAGGGCACACACATTCATTCACACACTATGGGCAATTTGGGAACGGCAATTATCCTAATCTGTATGTCTTTGGACTGTGGGAGGAAACCGGAGTACCTGGAGGAAACCCACCCAGCACATGGAGAACATGAAAACCCCATGCACACAGAGACTCGAACCCGGACCATTTCTGGTAAACATGCTGAAATGATAGTCTGCAGTAATCACACATGTCTGTGATCGACTTGATGTAAATTTCTTGGTGTGTTCCTTTAAAATGTGCGCTTTAAAGTGTTCCATCCTTACATGTAGCAGATGTGCAGCAGTAAACCGGACTCCACCAGAGTTCCCACTCCAGGACTGGCCCTGTTTGCTGAGATTACATCATGTAATTGTGAAAGAAGGGTGGATTCAGCTGTCGAGAGCCTCAGGGCATGGATCTAGAGAATAAGGGATGCGTTTTCAGAAATCTTTCAAAATACTCCAGAAGAGAGACACAGTGTGAAATGCTCTATTTGTTGCAGTGGAGTTTGTATGGGTTTGTTACTCAGAATTTGTGTCAGCCACGGTAGCCATCTTCGATCCCAGCTGGCATTCCTAGGAGTGAAACTGGCCGCTGATATCACCTCTCACAAACATTGCATATGAGGGAGGAGGAAAAAGAGCAATGGGGAAGAGAAAAAACATTACAAACATTTCACAGTAATGGTTCATGTACAGGTGGTCATTGTAGGCTAAGCTTCGACTAAAGTGTTTACACTGTGTGGAGTGTATTCTACAGTATTGTGATGCATTGTTTGCAGATAACATATGTCATGTAGGATTTAAATCATCAGTGTATTTCATGTACAGTTGCCCGAGACCTTGGGCACATGGTCCAGCTGTTAGCTGTCTCACTGACTGACACTCTTCTCTCAACATAGACAGATGCTTGTGCAATTTTTATAGATCAGCGACATCAATAACAATTCAGTAAAATTTGAGTTGGGGAATGTTCTTTGTTTAGAGATGAAAAAACTAAGAAAAAAAAAACATTAATCAAATAGCATGACTTGATATGATGTTTTATATTATACATCAGGCATTCAAGTCAAACCAGGACTTGTGCAGAATAAGAAAACACATTTATTAGAGTAAAAACTACCTTTATTTCTCTAGTGATTTGATACGAAGCCTGCTTCAATGTCTGAAATCCTGGCCTCCCAGGAACTCCTTTAATGGTTCAGACATGTGGAAATGGCTATACAGGGAAATGGCAATGACTTCCAGTCGAGTTCCTATAATGTGCAAGTGGTGTTCGTGTGTACGGTTCCCACAGAGACAGATTTACAGTATCTCTTTCTCAAGTTGTAGAAAGAGATTTTCACGAATCAGTAGTTCAGCTTTCAGTATGTTCACAGGAGCGCCACCAGTGGGCTCTGAGCCACCTCGGCCAGGATTGTAAAACATTGGCAACCATTTAAAACATTTGATCGTTTCATTTCAAGAGCTTTATCACTCTGCTGTGCTGGAAGTCCTCAGTAAATGTTTTCATTCATGAGAAATTTCATCATCAGGTTGAACAACCATTGTAGAATATTATAACATAATTCAGCACTTTGAAATTAAACATGACATGTTACAGTGTTGGTCACGGTTAAAATATCTGAAAAGAGTTAGCAACTTGTGGCTGTTTCAGTCACATTGTGCCAGAAAGCTTTCATTCCAGTGGCTGTAGGTCATTACATTTCAGGGATGGTTATAGTGAATTATTTGGATTGGAAGTGGTCCATTCAATCAGGCAGCCATGATCTTGAGCACAAGCCATCATCTCTGTGTCTCCTTGCCATGCGTGTCACATGGTCAATCGTACATTCAGAGCTGATCTTTACTCTGTGTACATGTACGCTGTACAGGTGATGAGAAAATATCTCTATCCACTAAAGGAGAGCAATTTTGCTGCAAGTTAAAAATTATTATTGAACAAGTGATGATGCAATGGGATCAGGGGAGCATTATTATTATATGTTTCTGATCTCAATGGGACGATAATAATTTATCAGGTAGGTCACCTTAGTAGAAGACATTGTTTTGGTTTATCTCGTTATTTAAAGAAATAAAGAAGTGAAAGATACGAATTTATTTTTGTGGCTTCCTCCCACAGTCCCAAGACATGTAGGTTAAGCTAATTGGCTTTTCCAAATTCCCTGTAGTGGGTGTGCTTGTGTCCCCTGATTGACACCTTGTCCCCCGCCTAGAGCCGTAGGCTTCAGCCCTCCCGCGACCCTGTACGGGATGAGCAGTATAGAGAATGAGAGAGAGAACTATACAGTGTGTTTTGCTTGTAGATTGACATTTTTCTTTACTTTGAATATAAACTATTAAGGCATACAGTTATTCAATTAGCTATAAAACTATTATTATTCATTTTATTTTCGTCTTTCACTCTTTTTTTCTTTTTATAATGTTCCATTCATACTTAAAAGAACAGTTGGTGTGTTATCTGGTGTTATTCATATCTGTTGTTTTGACATCAGCGTGGCCAGGAATTCGCTAATGATTTTAGCTCAACTTAAGTTGACACTGGAATTTAAATGAACTTATTGCTCCCCGTTCTCCGCGAAGCCGACTGTCAGCGATGCCCCCGGGGCACAGAGGACGATTTACGCGCTCTGGCTGCTGCTTCATGGAGAATGGTTTTAGCACAGCGTTTTGCCTGTGTCGAGGTGAGGTCATGGGTGTGTGCTCTGCTTTCTGTTTAGGTGAACCAGGTGTTCTCTTACTCATGGTGGTTAATTTCACCGTGAAGCAGCAGTTTGTTTATGAAGCGCCCTGCCTAGCGGGTATTTGTACTGTGACTTGTCTGTGTTGGGTAAGCAATGAAAAGTGCTTATGTGCTCTCACCCAGTGATTTGGAGGAACAGCCATGCCCGCCAGGTCGTGCATTTGTTGAGTCAGCAAACTGCGTGTATGTGCTGTAGCTTCCTCATGACAGTTCATAGTTATTACACATGGAGCAATTGCCTGCATTACAGAGGCTTTATTATAACTTAAGTCATTATCCTTACCCCCTCAAGCCCCCAAAACAAACACTGAAATGAGTACACACACACTTGATTGCATGTCTGTTTTGCGACTGACATGTGTTCTAAATTTAGTCTCTTCTCCTAAAGACTATAGTACCGTGTAAGAATCTCGAGCAATCAGACTTCCTTGTGTTTTTAATGTAGCCTTGAGGGAATAGTTCTCCAGGTTATTAGTACTGTATGCTGGTGATGCTGAAGGCTGACAGGAGGGGAAATGAGGTTGCTGCTGATTGGTTGTTTATGTATCTTTAAGCACTTTGCAGCCTGTCGCAGTAAAGCACATGTTCTCTTTTGAAATGAGGGGTGTGGCTCAACCTTTTGCACATATATGTTTTCTTTTTGTGCTGAGTAAATGATCAAATGATCAGAATTGGAAAGGAGAAGTCCTAAAACCCTGAGTGTGTGTCAGAGGTCAGGATCCCGGCAGCCATGAGGAAATGTCTCACGTCCACTCCAACTCCAGAGGCAGCTGTGTCCATCTCATAAACACTCAATCCTACAGTATGAACAGACCCAGAGCAGCGCAGCCTAAACCCAACCTCAGGAGTGGAGAAATCATTAAGGCTCTGTCCAGATGTTTCATCCTTGTGTGTCACGAATAACACAGATGCTGTGCAGCAGGAGTTAAACTTCGCCAGTGCGTTCTGGTGATTACGTGTTATGTGCTTTATTATAGAGCTGCACTGTAGGAGCTAAAAACAAACAAACAACCAAACTAAAACGCTTAAATGTTTTGTTCAAAATTGAAATCAAAAGATTTTATTCATTCATTCTTCCCTAGTAACTACTTATTCTGGTCAGGTTTGCGATGGCTAAATCAGTTTTTCTCATAAACACAGTGCAAGGCAAGAAAACCCCCGGATCGGATGCCTGACTACTGCAGGTCGTCATACACACACTCGCACGTTCACTCAATCATCAACACCTATGTGCAATTTATCTTAGAGTATCCACCTACTGGCTAAATGTGTGCACCAGGTTTGAAGAGTCAAAGTATTTGTAAAACTTTGAAAATGGCATTTACTAATGACAGTTAGCCATGCATCAGATCTAACCAGCTGATTAAGGTCTGAAACCTTGTAAAAAGAGCCTGAGACTCTGGAACTCTTAGGGTGTGGTGCCCAAACTTTTGCACAGTGCCATAATAATGTTTTTATTTTTTATCTTTGCTCAATTTATTACCTAAAAAGTAATTATGCATCAATGTTTGCTGAAAATATTGTGCATTTTTTTCCATTTCCAAGAGAGACCGTGTTAACATCTTTTCAATGAAAATCTGTTATATATCAAGGGGTGTCTAAACTTTTGCATAAGACTGTACATACAGGAAACCAGTGGATTATACCATACCAATATAAAGAGAAATGCAAAGTAACTCAACACGAATAATAATCAGGATAATCAGAATAATAAAAATGTTCAGGATTCAGTCAATTAAATATTAAATTTCCCATATATTTAATCATTTTGCATTTTATTTTATTCTACTTTTGTCAATATTGATGCCTGTGCTCACAAGCCTGGCTGATACTATTTATTTAATAATAATAATAATAATAATGATAATTCCTCTTCTTATTATTATTATTGTTATTTGTTCAATCAAATATTTTATTCAAATCAAACCTAAAACCCAGGTCTCATTATCAACATACAGTAACATGTATTACTGCTGCTTCATATTTTTGGAGTTCAGTTATGGCACTTTCAAACTCAAGAACCATTTTCAAGAACACCCGGGACCGGTTGATTTCGGTCAGTGAGAACGCAATCGTTCCTTACGCAGGAACCGTTCTCTGGACCCCTTGCAGAGGTGTTATCGGGAACGTTTCATGGGCGGGGCATGTGTACGCAGTCGTGCTCGAAAGAGAACGCACAAAAGAGTGACGTAATCACTGTTCGACGCCTTCGCCATACACAAACGAACGTGGCTGCGAAAGGATGTCTGTGAGGTAATGAAAGAAGTACAGTGTTTGCACGTTTTCCTCTGCCCAAATTAAGGCAAAGACAATTGGACACTACAAACTCAGAGACAGGAGTGCTGGGCTTCGCTGTCTCCTTTTATTTAACCTGTTTATAAAGGATGTTTGTAAACTTTTTTTTCAACGAAATTGTTAGCTTTTATTTACCGCTCTCTTTTTTTTGTGCTTGCTGATCGACTGTTTCATGTACTTCCAAGAAGAAAAGTATAAGACAAAATATGCAGTATTTTGCTGGATCCTTTTGACTCGTTTCCATCGTACTATACTGCAGTGAAGCAACTGTGCCTGTGCTGCATGTTACCTTTGAGAAATTGATAAAGAGGTTGTTAAAAAAGGGGGGACATTTGAGGGGGGGGAAAGCATTCTGCACCATTTTTATCTGGTGTTCAGCCGCTGCTCTTACGTAATCTGTTGCCCCTTTATCGCTGTAAAGCAGGAAGCACACAGGAATGCTGGCTGGTTACGGAGCTCTGTGCCAACCACCAAGTTCTCACACGTTTTGGCCGTCCAGTCTCAGCACAGCATGGAAGTGAACAGGGGAAGGACAATCTGCTTCACAAATCTGTTGTGCTGCTGTAAATGCCTGGAAGGCAGGCTTTCTGTTATGAGTGCGTCTCTGCTCGCAACCTAAATGGATAAAGTCATTGATGGAATTGATAAGACACTTATCATTGATAAGACACTTTCAGCACAGCGTCATCAGACGGAGTATTCCAGCCCGCAACCATCTTAGCCAACCAGTGCTGATATCATTTCCCTGGAAATGTTACACCCCTTGTTTCAGGCCAGACAGGAAATCACCATGTACAGTATGAGCGAGTTTAGATCACACAGATGTGTGCTTTAATTAATGTTTAACACGAGCAGAGCACCAAGGCCCGACCTGCTGTGAAAAGCTGTGTCTGTATGCAGTGTATACGAGGGACAAGGAGATGTCTGAGTGAGAAACATTGCGAAATAACAGCAAAGAAGATGCTGTGTCCTAGAGTGTAAACCGCTATCTCTGTGCTCCCATCTCACCTTCGTGCACAAGTGCCTCAGTGGCCTTGCCTGTGCGTGCGTTCAGCATGTCTGCTGCTGTTCTGTTCTGACCTGTTTGTCCTGAGCAAATCTACTCTGAGACTTACCAGACAAGCTTTCCAGTCTGGTTACACACTTTGTAACTTTTCTCCCTTTGGGAATTTGGTTTGAACCTCTTGAGGATTTATAAAAAAAAAAAAAAAAACTATATTGGATTTAATAATTCATTCATTCATATTTTATACAGCTTATCCTGTACAGGGTCATGGGGGCCTGGAGCCTATCCCTGGAGACTTTGGGCATGAGGCGTGGTACACCCTGGACATCTCATGGCACAAACCCACCAAGCACGGGGAGAACATGCAAACTCCACACACACACACACACACACACACACACACACACACACACGCACGCACACACTGAGGCAGGAATCGAACCTTTGACCCCAGGCATGCGAGGCCACAGTGCTAACCACTACACCAGTGTGCCAACTTGACTTATTTCACAACAGCCAAAAGATACAAGTTGTCAAAATATACCCTGACTCATCTTTTATTATTTTTTATATATAAATAGGCATGTGGGATCTAGGTCTAAATGTTTCCAGGTTTCACTTCCTCTTCTCGACTTGGATTATTTTGACATCTGTTCTAATGTGGTGTGTTTAAGCCAAACAGCAGACAAACATCAAAATAATCACAGCTACAAAAGTTTTTGAGCTTTGTTGAAGTTTAGTCGAATGTTGGGGGAAAAAAAAAAAAAAAAAACCTTTCCAGAATTCAGTTAACATAATGTTGAAGTTAAGGTTTGGAAAATCTAGGCTCATTCCCCTCCTCATTCTTTTTTCTCTCTCTCTCTGTATTTTTTTTTCGCCGGGTTGCTTCGCCAGGTTTTCCAATGTGTCTGTTCCTCATGTGACAAAATGAGCCTCAGCCTCAGGGAGGAATGAGTAGCCGGGAATCAGGATCGCTTACAGTTTACGGCTTCCTCGTCCTCATTTCACCTGTCTGCGTTTAAAACCGAGTGCTGACTGTACCAGCACAATATCAAAGGCTTGAGGTGCTTTACAGCATGCTGACGCCGCTGTGCCATTAAAGAGCGCAAGGAGTGCCAGAGAAGTCGAGCAGTTTGCATTAGTTTTTCATACTTTTGTGTCTTATGTCCTTGTACACTGACCAAATAAGCATTACTGCATATCAGAGTGTGATCTAACCTGTAGGATTATCATTTTATTTTGTAAAGTGAGAGAGGAGAGTGACTGAGGTTATGTATGGAGCACATGCAGCTTTTGATCATTACAGGCTTTCGTGTCTCTTCTCTGTTTTGACATGTCTGAAGATTCTGTCATAACGCCCTGTTGTCCCAGCTGTTTTCCTTCGTAGCAATGCTTTAAAAAGGAGCACCACAGAGACCTGGGTCTCCATGTGCTTTATTTCCCATGATTTAGCACTCTTCTACCTTCTTGGCTTTTTATGAAGATTTGATTTAAGTATGCTGTTTTTCAGCCTGCCAACATTTCCCCAAATGACAGCAACTGCTTAGCTGAGTCATCTGAGTTCTCTCTTATTTGAGTAATGTAAATCAAGGCTGGCTTATTGAGTAGTGTTAAACATTTCTTTGCTGAGGTATTTAACTATCGTTTTAACTCAACTACACGTGACTACTGAACAATACCTCTAAAATTCTTTGAAATGCCATAAAGGGCAACATTTTATACTTTAATGAGAGCCATTTTTCTTTTCACTGACACATTTACAAGGCGCCTCTCTAGCCTGAATTTAGTTTTTATGATTATGCCTTGGTATTATTATAAACTGGAAGTAAACAAAACAGACGAAGCAGACTATCAACATTCAGCCAATCAGGACATTTGAAGTGTTGAGTGTAAATTAAGACAGCTCCACCTCCTGCACTAACATTCATATATTCAGAGGTGTGTTTTAGGGAGGAGTTTTGCGTAAAAAAGAAGGTTTGCGTAACAGTAGCTGTTTGAGCAGACAAAGAAAATACACATTTTCTTTTGATGCCTTTGGCTATGCTATTCATGTTTATTTAGTGTGCCTGATCCCTGGCCTGTGTTGATCAGTGTTGATGCCTTGCCTGGGGTCTAGGTGGTGGATAGACTAGACTAAGATCACTTGTCATGCTTTGTATTCCTGATTGTTGCACAGTAAATTGCACAAAAACCAAGCAAACTGCAGTGTGTGTGTAACATAGTACAAACTATGCTGCAGCGCAGTATACTGTATCATACTGTACTATACTGTATTATACTATACTGTACTATACTATACTGTATCATATTTTACTATTCAGTATACTATACTGTATCATACTATACTATACTGGATTATACTATATAGTATCATATTATACTATACTGTATCATACTATAGTGTACTATTTTGTATTATATAGTATACCGTACTATACTGTATCATACTATACTGTATTGTACTATATTGTATCATACTATACTATAGAGTATACTCCATAGTATATTATGATACAATAGATACAATAGAATGGTACGGTATAGTATAGTATACTATAGTATAGTATGGTACAGTATAATATACTCTAATATAGTATGATACAGTATAGTATAATATAGTATCATACTATATTAGAGTATACTATACTGTTCCATACTATACTATACCGTACCATTCTATTGTATCATACTATACTAAACAGTATCATACTATACTATACAGTATACTATACTGTACCATTCTATACTATACAGTATACTATACTGTATCATACAATACTATACTGTACTGAACTATACAATACTATACTATACTCTCATACTATACTATACTATAGTATACTATACTATACCGTACCATTTTATTGTCTCTATTGTATCATACTATACTATAGCGTATTCTATACTGTATCATACTAAACTGAACAGTATCATACTATACTGTACTGTACTATACTGTATCATACTATTCTATACTATACAGTATACTTGTACTGTAATGTTTTTTGTTTGTTTTTTTATTAAGCCACACAGTGATCTATGAAACATTCAATCATTAATAAACATCTAACTTAAGACATGAACATGTGCATATGATGGCAGATGATCAGGCCGGTAGTATACTGTACGTTGGGGATTACTGGTGATGCTGAATTCTGGGTGGTTGGATCGAACGAAAGGGGAAATGAGGTTACTGCTAAGGTTGTTAAATAAACAGGCAATTTCAGAATTGGTATCTTTGGACTCTTTGCAGCCTATTGCAGTAAAACATTTGTTCCCATTTCTTTAATCAATTCTTCATACTTTTATTTGGCTCAAGACTTTTGCACAGTACTGTATTTGCACACCAGTGGTGAATGGCAAGCTTTCTGCCAAGCCATTTCAAATGTTGATTTCTCAACAGTGAAAATGGTCTTTTTCAGTACTTTTGCAGGGCTTCTTCAGCACTCCTTCCCTTGTGTCACACCCGTATAGTATAGTGCTACTCATGTTACTGCATTCTGCACAGCATTTAATATTCTCCATGTAGTGAAATGTTCTGAAATGGATTGCTGTGACCCGGTGGTGCCCAGGGTGCACAAACTAATCAACTCCCTCTAGATTAAAGCATGCTGTTACTCACACATCACATTGTGGTATGCAAGCGTGAAAATGTTGCTACTGTAGTGTGAAAGGGAAATCCGGCTCCCTCCTTCAGACTTTGGTGGGAATGTACTGTCGAGGAATGTTTGGGTGTTGGGTTGTGTTGATGGAACTTCTACGCGCTTCGGTTACTTTTCCATCAAACTAACTTTAAAGTCTGCTCAGATCGATTCAGATCACGAGGGGAATTAACTCTTATGTTGTTCGAGGAGGTTCAATCGATTTCCATACCCGACTTCTGCTCGAACCTTTCTGCACCTTGTAACTTTCCTTCTGCTTCTGTGGATGTTCTGAAAAACAGCTCATAGCCAAGCCTTCCTCTTTCTTTCCTTGACTGAAAACTGTAGATTTGTCCGTGCTGCGATCTTATTGTGACGCTTATCCACAATATTCTTATGTGCAGCATCCTTTTAGCACACTTTGTATTGTTTGCCTTGATAGTACACAGTATACAAAAGAGTAATGAATTGTATTTCCCCTGGTGTGGGAGAGGATGGATTCCTTTTTGAGCCTGGTTCCTCTCAACTTTCCTTCCTCATCATGACATGACATGGAGTTTTCCCTCTCCCTCTTGCATGTGGTAAAGCTGGCTATTGTTAATTTGAATGCATTGAATTAAAACGCCTTTTAACCGTTCCACATCAGTCAGTCCTGAGCAGTAATGAGGCGAGGTGATCATTAGAAAAGACATTGTGCATCAGTCTTTTTGTGGTTTATCAGTGGTTGATCAGAACTGGTAGAGCAGGTAGCATCTTCTCTCACATCACCGAGGGCCAGGGTTCAATCCTGCATTCTGGTTACTGTCTGTGGCTTTTCTGTCCGTATGTCTTAACCCATGTGGGTTTCCTCCTGGTTCCCCTATGTCCTCTCAGCTCCGCCCCCAAAATTTAATTCATTAAAATAAAGTGGGTCATTGGGTGAAGGTTGTTTGCCACAGACATGTGTGTCTCATGTACTGTGATGGGCTGGCGTCCCATCTAGGGTATATTCTGGGGATGGGAATCACCAGGGACCACCCAATACAATATTATCACAATACATGCGTAGTGATTTGATCTGTATGGCGGTTATGATCATGATTTATTTATCATGAAATTTACCAATTCTTTTATTTTATTTTATTTTTTTTAGATTTTATTACAATTTTAGACCAGCTGCTCTGACTCATGTCCCAGACAATTGGACAAACCTCGCAACCCACAGTGATCCCAGGACATTGGTAGCGAATCCTTTGGGTAGACACCATAGCATGCCCTTAGAGGCTGTGTGGAGTCAAAGCCTCCCGGGTGGCACAAGGGGAACCCCAAAAAATAGCTTGTTTTAACGTCTTGACTAACCGGTATATCTGTCTGCTGTACGCGTGTTTCTCTCTCATTCACAGCTTTCATGATTTTGGGCCTTTGGGGTTGTTTTGTGGCTTTGTAATCTTAACAAAGTTTATGGGAGAGAATTTCTGAGCAGACGATCTCCCTTTCTTTTGGTCTGGCTTCACGGATTCCCCTTGAAAACGACGCAAAAGTAAAAGCTAACCCACAAAGGAGAAAGCTGCAAAGAAGAAAAACTTTGCGCTGGAAGTAAATCTCACTTACTGAGCTGGACCATTCCTGAGTCCACATGATCCATGTCTTTACCTCATCTCCTTGTATACAGCTCACATCTGGTCCCAGACACAGCATCTACACATCCGTACAACTCTCTGGAGCTCCGAGGGCTCCAGCTCTGACACGACTACATCATTGGCTAGTAAACGCTCATATGAGTACATGCCTCGAACAGATGTTGGGTTGTGCTGTTCAGCTCTGTGTTGGGATTTGGAGACCATGGGAATCGGTCCATTTTATGAGGCGAATTCCCATCGGAGAAATCTGCTACCAGAGTTCTCATCAGCTTTTATTATGTAACGGTGGCCAAGCAGTGACGCTATATCGATGAACGGTTTAAGAGGTTGTTTCCAGAAGTTGATGCACACCTCCATTTACCTGTCTCTGTTCTAGTTTCCCCCTCTCATTTGCTCTCCTGTGAGAGAAAGCATTTCTTTCTTGTAGATGGGCGAATCCGCATGAGATTCTAATCCTGCATCATAGTGCCACTACAGTATGCGAGAGCGTGTAGTCCTGCTGACCCAGTAACTGCTTCCATGCTCCAGTGTCTCCCTACATCAGGGTTTTTAAAAGTGACCCAAATAAAACAAATTACCTCGGATATGTGGGAGGCCTCAGAACACTTTTCCAATAAAAGGCAACAGCATCTAAGTTTTCCCTGTGTGCCTAATTACTTTGATTTTAGGTTAAGGTTTGTTGAGCGCAGTGGCGGGTGACATGGTTAGGCCTGTGGCGGTGCACAGAGACAGTGATCACCACAGCTCCCGTCCTCCATCCCCCTCACGAAGACACTCGCTGTCCTCAGGCAGGGCACAACAAACTTGCCACAAAGGAGCTCCAGCTTTGAAATTAGAGCTTCACGGTTTTTCGCTGGCATAAATCCACTCTCACACACGCGTGCGCGCACACACACACACACACACACACACACACACACACACACACACACACACACAGCTGTCTGCTTCATCTGTGAGAACGAAGATGCTGAATGAATGTGTGTGTGTGTTTGTGTGCGGATCCTTTGGCTTTCATCAGCCCCAAACAGTGCCTATTGTGTGAATGAATGTGTGCCTGTTCATGAATTAATCCGCTCCGTCTAGCCGGGACGCAGGGTAAACGCGGACACCGTGAAGCGGTGCATGAGCTGAGGCGCACTGATGATTTTGGGTCAGCGGTCGTTTATGATCAGCATTGTTTCGTGTGATTCTGTGTGACAGCTCTGCTGCGCCGTGCAGCCTCGTCCTGGAGCTGCGGCACATTGTGCTAGTGTTAGTGATCTGCAACTAATATGGATATCACATAAACATGTGGGCAGTAATTCATGCCTAAATGTTTTGCCAGAATATAAAATTTATATATTTTTTATTTAAATGTAGTATGTGCGATTTATTTATTAATTAATTCACATATACTGTATATATTTTAAATGTAATCTGCGATGGTGAGTCAGACATTATCTGCACTCCGTTATAATGAGACTTCTTTTGGTCGCATCGTCTTATTAGCACTTTCCGTTCAAGCCTACTGTCTCCCCAGTCACTGCTGTGCAAGCATGATCATGTTACATCGGTTCATTTGTAACTGCGGTGCAAGCAGAATTGGATGCCCACTTTGCACGAAAAAAGAGCATAATCCATTGATTCATCATTTGTGCGTGATGAGTGCCAGAGCAACTCACGGAAGAGCATAAACAGAAGCATTTGGATATCTGCTAACAAAATTTGAACCCATTAGGAAGGTAAAGCTTTCTCATAGGGAATCATTCCTGGTGACGAGACATGGATTCATCACCATGAGCCTGAGAGGGAACGTCCTCAATCGCCGACCAAGAAAAAGTTGAAAAGTCAACCATCAGCTGGAAAATTGATGCTTCAAGGGCCAGTATTGAAACCTTACCAGTAAAAAGGTTCAATAATCAACACTGCTTATTAGAGTGAGATGCTTATTGAAGAGCTGAAGTCTAAACTTCGATTACAGAGGACCATGACCATGCACGTCTGCACACTTCTAAAATTTTGTTTTAAGGTGTTAAAGCATCTTCCCTGTGGGCATTGTTGGCTCGGTGTTCGGTTTCTCGCCTGGGATGCGGCGGTAACTCCCAGCTGAGTTCCTGTAATGTGAAAGTGGTATATTCCTGAATGAATTCTCACAGACTGCATGTTGGTCACAACTTGTCCTTTATACATGACTATACATGGGTGTCGAGCCATCTCGCCCGGGATGGTCATTCACGGATGTATTGACTTTTTTTTTTTTTTAATGTTTGCACCATCCAGATGTTTTACTGCGACCAAGAGTCCCATTTTCATTTATGAGAAATTTCATCACAAGTCCCGGTTTGACTTGAACACCCTTAGAATTTTATTATACGTCCCTTTTGTTTCTCCAACCTGTGATCAGAGAAATTCTGAACCCGTCATATACTTCTGTAAACAACGAGGTATTAATTAGAGCACATTATTTAATACTTGAGTGCTTTTTATTAGTTTAGCTGGATTTTCCTCTACTAGAGCACTTTAGTTCTCCATCCCCTGTATGAAAGGTTGTTATGCGTGCTTCAGGAGTGACACCTGTACTGCATAATTTGTTTTGACTAAACGATTCTCTATGAAGAGGCACAAACTGTTACAGTCCACCTTTGAATAACTTAAATTATATGGTCCAATGTTTTTTTCAGTGACTGACATATCAGAACTTCCAGCATGGATGAACATTTTTGTTGTGCCGGCTGTGATGCACCGTACTGATTTTTTTAGGATCTTAAGGTTACATATATTTTAAAAACATGGGAATGCCCTTTACATTATGTTTAAAATACTGTATACATCAAAATTTTGATTGCCAGTGCATCCATTATTATATATTTTATAACATAGCAATGTCTTTAAAGTATCTGCAATAATTATATATATAAAAAAGACAACGGAAACGCTGATGTTTCTATCAATAGCGCCTCAGTGAACTCCCGTGCTTCAGCTGTACTTTACATCACAAGTTCTCGCCGATGGCCATGTAAGAGTGATGTACTCGATGGCAAACTATCACACACATTTACAGACAGTTGGGCAGCTGTTCCTGAAATATCTTTCTCTCTGGCTCTGTTTATTTTTTTTTTCTCTTGCAAGCAAAGTCTCTCACTTCCTGTCCCTTCCTTCTTTCCCTTCTTCTAATTCATTTACATCTGGAATCAGGATGTGTGTATCAGATTTCCTGTGTGGTTAGGGGACCGAGGCCTGTGGGAGAGCAGGTTTCTTTCCAGTGTTAATCACTCAGTTTTATCCGATGTGTACAAGGCATGATGGGTCCAGGGACATTGTCCTTCATTGATGAAGCCAAGCTCTGCTTTTTAAAAAGAAAAAAGAAAAAAAATTACTTTGGATTTGCATTTCAAATCGTAGCAGGTAACCTTGTGGTGCAGAGGTCACGATGGTGTGGTGGACTAGGAGCTGAGATCAGAATGTTAGGATACTACTGCGGTTCTGGAAATACAAGCTGTGTAGGAAGACATCTGATAAGAAAGGAGTAAACCACTGCAATGCTCAGTGCTGACTGTCAGAAGGTTTTGATTAATGTTCAGTAACAGAAGCTCTGATAGGAGTGCAGGATCACAGGTTTATACTGATGCACTCCTCTTTTTAATAAGTTATTTTTTCTATAGAGACCTGCGCAGTATTATGGCAATGTATCATGTGTAGTTGGAATGATTATTTATAGTTATAATGATGTAATGAAAAACGGTAACTAACTTGTCTTTGTGCATGATTCACAACATTAACAATAAAAAGTGTGTCATTCTTTTTCAAACCAAAAAAAAGAATGAGTTTATGACTAATTGTCGTCTTGGAGTAAAACTATTTACAGTAGGAAATGCTGATACTGATCTTATTCCTGCCTAAATGCACCATCACAAAGATCTTGGAAAGGCAGGGATCCTAGTGCTAACTTAAAATACAACCAAATGTAAAAGACAGAAAATATATACAGCTTTAGTTTTGTCGATTTTCAAGGATCAGGAGTTCTTCTTGCAGGAATGACTGCAGTGAGGTCCGAACCACCTCACTGGAGATCGTCATCACCGTAGTGTGCTTGAAGTCTTCTGTAAATGTCTCTCGGTTCATTCGTGAGAAATTTTTATCACAAGTCCTGGTTTGACCTGAACGCCCCTCGTACAAATACAATTCCATAATGCAGCACTTTAACACTGTAACATGTCATGTTTAATTTCAGTCTTCGTTGAAGTATTCAAACAGAGTTAGCAACTTGCGGCTGTTTGTATCACATTGTGCCAAAAAGCTTTCATTCCAGTGGCTGTAGGTCATTACATTTCAGGGCTGGTTACAGTTACAGTGAATTCTGCTGAATTATTTGCATTGGAAGTGGTCCATTCAATCAGGCCGCCATGAGCTTGTAGACAAGCCGTCATCTCCGAGTCTCCTCGCCATGCTTGCGTGTACTGAGCTGATCTTTACTCTGTGTACATGTATGCTGTACACCACATCACCGTACTGTGTTACATCACAAGTCCTGGTTTGACTTGAACACCCCTCATAAAGCACCTGAATCCTTCTACAAGAGGGAGCTACCAGAGATAATGGTTGTTGATGCTGTAAATAGTGATGTCACCTGCCTTTGTCCTCTGAGCACAAAAAAAAAAAGAAAAAAAGTCATGGCTACCTGATTGAATGAGCCACTTCCAATCCAAATAATCCAGCTGAATTCACTGCAAGCAACTCTGAAATGTAATCAGATACAGCCACTGCAATGAAAGCCTTTTGGCACAATGTGATTGAAAAGCCACAGGTTGGCTAGATCACCCGCCAAATCACATGTTGTCCTCTGAGCAACACAGGTTATTGATCGCTGATAACAGGTGCAGAAGGACGCGTTTAAACAACCCGTTTTCTACTTTTTAATTTCTACTTATAAAGCTTGTGGTTTAAGGTTTTATGTAAAAATTGATTAATGCCAGTAACATCATCTTATGATCAATATATTTTGTTATGGTACTTTTAAGACCGGTGCTGTTTTCTATAGAAGTAGTGTTTTTATTACCAGTTGTTTTACTACAATAGAACTGAGAAAAGGATACAGTTTTCCAATAATTGGTCAGCGTGGTGTACTAGTCATCATTATTGGCTCTAAATGATTTTTTTATTTATATATGTTTGCGTTTGAGGTGGGAAAATGTTGCCATTCCTCTGTAAGCCTGTAGGTGGTGTGCTTTAAACTCCTTACCTATTAGCAGACAGCATAGCATCTTTCATAGAACAGTACAGTAGGAGCATATTAGTGGCTAAGTTTGTTTGGAATTGTAGCAAAATAAAAAATAAAAAAAACTATTTCGAATCTGAATATTTAAAAATTTTTGATACTTTTAGAATCGCAGTAGAAATCGATTCATCACCTACAGTAGGTATCGTGATAATATCGTATCTGGTGGTCCGTGGTGATTTCCATCCCTAGGGGTGTACGCTAGATATTTATTCCCAACATGGAACTTGCAGTGTTTTTTTTTTTTGCCTTTGTGGGTAAAAAACATGAGTTCATTTTGAGGCTACTGGCTTGTCAAGATGAGAGATAAAGGCAAATCATAATATGTGTGGATCTTATCTTTTGTTCTGAATCTACCTTTTGACGTTTTAGCCCAGATGCCAGCCTGGTTATGAATTATGAAATGCGAATATTTGGATTATGGCTTGCACATACTTATGAGGGAAATCATTTGTGACATTGCCGTGTCTGAATAACTTGCGCTGTTGTAATATGACAGCTGCTTGGCCGATGCACAGCGGAAGTGCATGTGATAAGAATATGTACAACTGATCCACACACACACACACACATGCGCGCACACTTTTTCAGCAAGCCATATTTTAAATGAAGGGATGCCCATCTTCCAGAAGAATCCTGAATCCAGGTTTTTATGTTCTGTGGCTTAACTTCAGCTTCAATTCTTCTGTCTTGACTTATTTGGTCTATATGGAACTTTCAGTGCTAACAGCTTCCAGTTTTCTGCTTCACGCGGTTCAGCCAGCGTACTGTAGACGAGAGGATTTACAGCTGCTGGATTTATGCATACTCGGCAGAAAATAAGCACTGAGTGGATTCCTAAACACATAAATGAGTTATTGTTCGTGGCTTGAAAATAATGGACCTTTAATTATTTTTCGGCAGGGTGATTGAGGGGCTTATTTCCATTTCCGAAGACTCCGTGAACTTGGATCAGGCACAACTCAACCAAAGGTAAGCACCTCTCAGCAGTGGCATTAACAGGTAAAGGTTTTAACAGCTTTTTTTTAAATGGAATTGTTACTTTTTATTAGCGCAGTGTTGCCTCAGAAATCTGTTGAAGGAAGGATATTAGGCATGTCTGGTATACCATGCCAAATTATGGCTCTCTCATGTGCTGGTGGTTATTCTGTGACATAAACAACACATTATATATATATATATATATATATATATATATATATATATATATATATATATATATATATATGTGTGTGTATACACACACACATTATATTTTTTAACAAGTTGTGAATTTTCCATTCCATGTAATAACAGCTTTGAAAAGGAGATGACGTTTGGGCGGTACGTTTGAGTAGATCATTTAAAATCAACCTCACGTGGGCGAGTTTAACAAAATCTTACATAACGTTGGCTAACGTTGGCTGGTTTGTCAGCATGTTTTGCCAGGGAGTACTACTTAGGTGGATGATTCCATGTAAAAGTGAAACCATGTGGGGGTCGTACAGGGCTCTGTGAGTGTTCTCCTCTGGGAGTCTCTGATGTTGCTGAATTACAGCCCTGTGCGTCTGCTGGCCTGTTATCACCGCGCTGCGGCAGCGGCCCACCGCAGATTTCAGCGGCACATGCTATTAACCCCCTCCTGCCCTAGTAAAGGAGCAAAACCTCAGCGCCTTTACTCTACTACTCGCCTTGCATGACCACTTCTTTCCCGAAGCTGTCTGCTTTATGTCTGGACTAATGAGAGGGGGCGTCTGGGTGCTTCACCGGCACAGGCGAAGCACCCTGCAGCTCTTCTTGGAACAGTAAATTATAAGAGTGTTTTCAAGCTTTGGCCCGAGCAGCAGAGACAGATGATGTTTTTTGCTGCGTTAGCAGTGTTGCACATCGCCGGGTCATCTGGGACGGATGGAACTTGTGGAAATCTTTTGTAGCTGTAATTCATTCAGCATTCAGGTAATTAATTTGGGGGATTTCTGCGTTCACATTGATTTGATTCATTTTAGTTCAAAGTGTTGCCTGGCAGTGTATCAGAACAGAGGAATAGTGACGATAATACAGTAATACCTCTAACCCTATCGTATCATATGCAAATTGCTGGTTTATTGTAAAAAGGCAAACATTTCGCGACTGTAATTGCATGACTAAGTCAGTCAAGGGTTGTGATAATCACACCTTTCAGCAGCGGCGAATAGGAATGTCCGTAGCCTCAAAGCAAAACAAGAACATTTGTTTTTCTGCCACTTGCACAAAAGACTCAGCGATTCTCCAGTGTCTCTGGAACGGCATTAGGTTTCTAATTGCGCTCATTCTGATGGAAACAGACGCTGTAAAATGCACAGCTCCCGGGATCAGCAGGAGGTTGTTATTCTATGACTGTGTGCTGTTCCTGGCCCCTGAGGCAACTCCTGACTTCTCACATGGCTCAGACGAGTTCAGCTGCTTGTCTGACTCTGACATCAACTCCGTCACCAGGGCCTGTGTGGTGCCCAGGTCTGGGGTTATGTCAGTGTTTGACTGCGTTCAGATCAGAGCAGTGAGTAGTTTTAACCCAGCCCAAGGATCCCACATTACATGTTTGTGGACGCCTACAAAACCAGCTCCCTCAGGCGCATCTTTAGCCGCGTAGTTGGCATGGCGACAGCGTGGCTTGATCCAGAAAGCATTATGACTGCATTGCCTCTATTCATTTACGTCATACATCTCTGTTTGTGCTCCAGTTGTTTTTGTGGTGAGACCTTTGGGCTACTAATGTGTAGTCCCTTAAACAGTAGGAACATGCATTGTGTTCATTTAATTCACTTATTTAATTCGGGTCAGGGGTTGCTGAGTGGTAAAGATCCAAGGTTCAAATCCCACGACCACCAAGGTGTCCCTGTTGGGCCCTTGAGCAAGGCCCTTAGCCCTCAACTGCTCAGATATTTAATGGGATAAAATGTCGCTCTGGATAAGGGTGTCTGCCAAATGCCTAAATGTTATAAGAAGCAAATAAAGTGGTTTTGCGATATGGAATTTTATGACATGAGTGATTAAAAAAAATAAAAAAATATGATAAAGATGTTAATATCAGTCCTGAGTGAGTGACGGCAGCGGAGTGCACATCTGGATGTCCTGCTTTCTTTTACTGTCGATCTCTTTTTGTTTTCCCTCTGCTTTGTTTCTCCAGGTTTGTTTATCTCGTTCATTATACTGTAGCAGCTGTAAACAGTTGCTCTGTCACCCACTTCACCTTATTTTTCTTTCTTGAAACTAACAGGATGCAGCTCATCATGGGAAGCACAGAGTTTAAACTTATAAAGCACTCACAATGGAGACTCCTTTCATATAGATTTTTAAATATAGATGTTCTTGCAGGGTTTTTTTTTTTTTTGACCAAATCAAAACCAATTATTATTATTATTTTTTTTTTTAAGTCTGTGTATTATCAGACACATATATTAATGCCATTTCAGGTTCCCATAAATGAGCTGTTACTATAGAAACCTACTGTATAGTGATTGCATTGATGTATACTTGTGTTTAAAATTACAATCAGAGCTAGAAATTTATTCATCATCCGTCCAATCAGATTTGATAATTAAGCAGCCGTGTGGTGCCAGAAAGGTGCTCGGACTTTTAACCTCATTGCACATGTACCACAGTCACTTGCACAACTCTGTGGTGTTAAAGGGGCGGACGTAGCTCAGGAGCTTTGGTCTCTGGTCTGGAAGGTCTCAAGTTGAAACCTCAGCACCACTGAGATTGGGCCCTTGAGCAAGGCCCTTAAGTCTCAACTGCTCAGGTGTTAGAAAAAAAAGAAGAAAAAAAAAGTAAGTCGATCTGGATCTGTGCCTCTGCCAAATGAATGCTACAGTAAGTTCACCACTGTATTTCTGTCTTGCTATACTAATGCTTATGCTAATGCTAGTGTTGTCCCTGAGTTTAAGTGTACCAGTGTTTAGTCTTGTTTTGTATTTGTTCTTTTACTTTAATATGCACATTAAAAACAAGCCCGCACCCACAAGTGTCTCCTCTTTCATCCTTGTCGGGTAAAAAGACTGTTACGTTAATCTTCACTTATTCACCTACAGTATGCGTACCATTATTAATGTAAACTTCTCATTATCAGGAGCACTACTGAGACACTACTGAGACATGAATTCAGTGCCATCTATGAGCAGTCTAAATCATCATGATTTATTCTCACACAGCAGGCTTTTTGTGTATGCACAAGGTATCGCGTGTACACTCTCTTGGCTGCTATTCGAAGCTTCTGGTTTGCTTGAAAGGCGATATGAGAGAATGGCTAATGCTATTGATTTATAGTGCTGCATTTTATGTGTCAGTGCAGATTTACCCTCCCTGCTGTGTGAGAATAAAGAGCATCAGCTGGACTGGTCCATTTAAAATCATCAAACTGTAATGAGAGGTGCGGCACACTTCGGGCACTCCCGTTGATGGTGGGCCTGGGTAATTTCTGTAATGCTAGCATGTGCACTGCGCGACTCAGCTGTTTCTCAAATTGCAGGTTGGGGGGATGAAGCAGAATCTAGGGCTCCCAAATATCCTCGATGTTACACAGCGTCTTCTGTGCGCTTTCTAATTTAATTTGGCATCTTAGAACCACCGGTTTTAACATCTCAAGAATATTATATGCTATTATGGAGGGAAGAGAGAAAGGGAAGGAGGCTGTTTAGAGGTTCGTCCTTGCTCAAAGATAGAATTGAGACCAGACCTAGTGGATGCTTATGAATATACACATTGGGGTTCTACATAGTGTGCATTAAAATACCATCTTTGCAAATATTTTATGATTAAATGGTCAGGCAATACACCAGAAATATGATGTTGCTCAGACTATTCATCCTGTTCAGACACTGTTTCAGGCACAAGCCGTTCTGGTCTGTGTTTAAGTTGTATCGTTATGGTGAAACCAGTGTTTAGGTGTGTTTGGAAAACCTGCTTTACTCTGTGGTGTTTTTTGTTAGGGGGGGAGTAGGACACTTATGGCACAAGGCGTGGTATTCCATCACAGGGCGCACACACTTTTTAGGGGGAAAAAAAGTCTTTGGACTGTGAAAGGAAACCTGAGTACGTGGAGGAAACCCACCAAGCACAGATGGAAAACATATCTTCCACACACACACACACACACACACACACAACTGAGGCAGGACCCTTGAGGTTCGAGGCCACAGTGCCAACAACCACTACAGCACCGTGCAGCCTGGTTGGATTTTATTTGCAAATAAATGTAGGTTTCACTCTGTTGTGTAACCTGGAACACTCACTTTGAGATGTGTTTGAGCGAGTTTGAGTTTAAGAGAAAATGTAAAAGATGTTTTAGTGTGAATATTCAGTTGAATTTATTCCATTAAGGAAAAGTTGCAAAAATATCCTTGTACGTTGACAATTATAGTGTTTAGAAAGAAAGAAACTCAGAGTCGTCCAGGATCAGAATCGGCAGGTCAGAGTTAAAAAAAAATCAGAAATATATATCGGCCAAGAAAATGAAAAAAATTTTTGCAACTCTAGTCTGGTTTCCAACCCTGGTCCTGGAGGACCCCTGTTTTTGCACGTTTTAGTGTTTTCTCAGCTCTCAGCACACATGATTTAACTAATCAGCTAATTAACAGCATTTAATGAATAGAAGCGAGTGTGGTAGAGCAACATGGGGAAACAGGAAAATGTGCAGGGCAGTGTGTAGTGCAGGGACAGGTTGCAAAACACTCTCTTACAAGCAACCATTTATTCTGTTGCAATTCAGATAATAAAAATTCTCACAGATGTGCGGATCGGGAGCTACACCTCCAGCACCACCAAGCTGGGTACTGGGGCCCCCCAGGGCTGCGTGCTCAGTCCCCTGCTGTTCACACTGCTGACTCATGATTGTGTAGCGACACACAGCTCCAATCATATCATCAAGTTTGCTGATGATACGACCGTGGTGGGTCTCATCAGCAAGAACGACGAGTCAGCGTACAGAGAGGAAGTGCAGAGGCTAACGGACTGGTGTAAAGACAACAACCTGGCTCTGAACGTCGAAAAGACAAAAGAGATGGTTGTTGACTTCAGGAGGACTCGGAGCGATCACTCTCCGCTCAGCATCGACGGTTCTTCTGTGGAGATCGTCAAGAGCACAAAATTCCTGGGCGTCCACCTGGAGGAGAACCTCTCCTGGTCCCTCAACACCAGCTCTCTGCATAAGAAAGCCCAACAACGTCTTTTCTTCCTGAGAAGGCTGAGAAAGACACAGCTTCCACCACCGATCCTCACCACCTTCTATAGAGGAACTATTGAGAGCATCCTGAGCAGCTGCATCACTGTCTGGTTTGGGAATTGTACCATGTCAGACCGCAAGACCCTACAGCGGATAGTGAGGACAGCTGAGAAGATAATCGGGGTCTCTCTCCCTTCTATCGAAGACATTTACACCACACGCTGCATCCGCAAAGCCACCAGCTTTGTGGCTGACCGGACACATCCATCACACTCACTCTTCACCCTCCTGCCATCTGGAAAAAGGTACCGAAGCATTCGGGCACTCACATCCAGACTGAGAAACAGTTTTTAACCGCAAGCCATCCGTCTCCTTAACACAAAGGGACTGGACTGATAAAAACACACACATACACACACACACACACACACACACACACACACACACACACACACACACACACACACAAATTACTCAGACGAACTAAATAACATCTGGACTGAACTGATAAACACACATGCACAATCACACTGATGTACATCCATCTCAATCTGCTCATTCCTACCTACCTGTGCTGCTACTCGCAATTTTTTGCACAATATTTATTTGACTGCTATTTGCACACGATACTCTTGTCAAAATGTAAACTGTTTACGGCTGCTCTTCCCACTACCTCAACTCATACTTCATCAAAAAAAGTACTGTTATGTGCTACATTGTTGTGTCTGTCATGTACCTCTTTGTTTGCACATTTGCACGTGCACTTTGTCTATTGTGTATTTTTGTATAGATATTTTTGATAGTTCTTCTTGTAGAGTAACTTAAACATGTAAAATGTATGTTGTAAATTTATGTTGTTGCATGTATGTAGCACCTTGGTCCTGGAGGAACGTTGTTTCGTTTCACTGTGTACTAACTGTATATGGTTGGAATGACAATAAAAGCCTACTTGACTACTTGACTTGACTTGACTTGAGATATATATATATATATATGTATATATATACATACACACACTCACCTAAAGGATTATTAGGAACACCTGTTCAATTTCTCATCTACTCAACCAATCACATGGCAATGGCTTCAATACATTGGTGTCCTGGTCAAGACAATCTCCTGAACTCCAAACTGAATGTCAGAATGGGAAAGAAAGGTGATTTAAGCCATTTTGAGCGTGGCATGTTTGTTGGTGCCAGACGGGCCGGTCTGAGTATTTCACAATCTGCTCGGTTACTGGGATTTTCATGCACAACCATTTCTAGGGTTTACAAAGAATGGTGTGAAAAGAGAAAAACATCCTGTATGCGGCAGTCCTGTGGGCGATAATGCCTTGTTGATGCTAGAGGTCACCAAAATTGAACAGTTAAAGACTGGAAACATGTTGCCTGGTCTGATGAGTCTCGATTTCTGTTGATACATTCAAATGGTAGAGTCAGAATTTGGCGTAAACAGAATGAGAACAGGATCCATCATGGCTTGTTACCACTGTGCAGGCTGGTGGTGGTGGTGTAATGGTGTGGGGGATTTTTTCTTGGCACACTTTAGGCCCCTGCCAATTGGGCATCGTTTAAATGCCACGGCCTACCTGAGCATTGTTTCTGACCATGTCCATCCCTTTGTGACCACCATGTACCCATCTGATGGCTACTTCCAGCAGGATAATGCACCATGTCACAAAGCTCGAATCATTTCAGATTGGTTTCTTGAACATGACAATGAGTTCACTGTACTAAAATGGCCCCCACAGTCACCAGATCTCAACCCAATAGAGCATCTTTGGGATGTGGTGGAACGGGAGCTTCATGCCCTGGATGTGCATCCCACAAATCTCCATCAACTGCAAGATGCTATCCTATTAATATGGGCCAACGTTTCTAAAGAATGCTTTCAGCACCTTGTTGAATCAATGCCACGTAGAATTAAGGCAGGTCTGAAATCGAAAGGGGGTCAAACCCCGTATTAGTATGGTAAAAAATCATGGTTCCATCCCTAGTGTTTAGTGCCAGGATTCTTCCATTCCTCCCTCACACACTTTAATTGGCAGAGCTGTGTGTAAAGCCTCTCTCCCATTGTGTGTGTTTTGCCAAGGCTGGGAGGGGAACCGCCAAGCATGCTGCTTATTTCCAAAGCTTAGTTGTGCGTGAACAACGACATTAGTGTTGCCATTTTCCATCTGTCAAGGTATAACTGACGTCCTTGAATCCCTTTTCCTCATTTCCTGTTGTTATCCGTCTGACTTTCTGTCTTCCTCTCATTTCTAAGTTTGCTGTTCTTGTCCAGTATGTGATAACTGGGATTTCACTGGCTTTGCCTGTGACGGAAGTTAGAAGTCTAATTTTCCAATTTAGGGATGAAAAGGCTTTAATTCTGTCCCCCTCCTAAAATCCTCGGGCTCCATTGCTACCCTGAGCCGGCCGCATGATTGACAGGACGCATGTGGTTGAAATACTTGGACGAGCTACTGTTCCAGTGTTAAATTTGGTTCCTGGGAAGCAGCTGCAAGCACATCAACCATCCTCAAAACCATGACTTCAAGAAAATATTTAGCTTATGCATGATTAATTCTCCATGATTGTTTTGTCTCGCAAATGGGGAGGACACAGTGGAAAAGAATCCTGTTGTGTTTCACATTAATAATCAGTGCTGATGATTGCAGCTGGAACATTTCTCTGGGCCAGTCTATGACTTTTCAACAAGTTTTTTTCCCCCCTCTTATAACCTGTGCACGGATCGTACAAGGCGGTGTTCAAGTCAAACCGGGACTTGCGATGAAATTTCTAAAGGATGAGGGAATAAAACCGAACAGAGGACTTTGGTTGGAGTACGGTGATGAGACTCTTAGCCGCAGGAAAATATTTGAATAGTGTAAACGTTTTAAAGAAGGCCGTCGTCTGTGAATGACGATCACGGACAATGTGGATCAGAGCCCACTGCAGGCGTTCCTCTGAGCATTCTGCGAGTTGAGAACAAGAAGCCATTTTCACATGCTTGGGCCATTTAAGAGTTCCTGGGAGGCCAGTGTTTCAGACGTGAAGCAGGCAGTCCAATCACTGAGAAATGCACTTTCACTTGTGCTTGAATGCACTAAGTGTAGCAGGGGATTCCACAGAGAAATGAAGGGAGTGTCAAGTGAAATCCTGGTGTGACTTGAACACCCTCATATATATTCAGATACAGAAATAATTACCTGCTTCTCTTTTCTACATTTACATTTGCCTGATCATACAAAAATAATTTCATACCAATACCTACTTGGTTAAACCATAGTATTTTTTATCAAGAATATTTACAGCAACATTTTCAACCTCCCCTAAAATGTTTCAAATGAATTTGCTAAATTGTGACCAACTCCGAATTTTTAAATGATATACAGTAGATAGATGTAAGATCTTAGATGTAAAATCAAGCTAAATATTGCCCGTATAACTGTTGGAAATAAACACATATTAATATTGACTGGGAATATTGTAATGAATGCTATATTTACTTTTGCAATTTATTTAGCAGTAGTCACATAGTACAAACACTGCTAATGTTTTCGTGTCTAAAGTGTCTAAAGAATTTTGCCAGCTCGTGGTCTAATTTTAATTTCAGTGTTTAGCCTTAGAATATCGATAGCACCGTTTGTAATCTCTGGAGTCTCTGGAGTTTTGAGATCTGCATTATTTATGCGTAGCTGCCTGGAAGATGAAGTTAACATCCTGTTTACCCAAAAAAAAAAAAGAAGAAGAAGAAGAAGAAGAAATCCGTCTTCCACCAGCTTTCCTTAGATGAGAGGCTTTGGCCTGTAGATGTCAAATTTCTGCTGAAAGCGGCCTTTCATCTCCACCATGGGAGTGTCTAGACTGTGTGTGTTTCGTTGGTGGTGCAGTGAGACGTACAGACATGTATGAGAACGTGGCCAGTCCGTCACCAAGATGCGTTTGTCCAGGGAGTGGGCTTGGATGGAGCTTTGTTTATCCAGGGAGGTGACATGGAAATAGAGAGTAATGGCATAACGGCAGATCCTTCTGTATAAATACACACTTTACTATTACCAGCTAGGATTTATTTTAGTCACAGACTGTAGACTGGAGTGTTGTGATTTCACGATGCGTCTGGAAAACTACGACGGCATCAGCTGTGGACAGAGTGACGACTGTGTTGAATGGTTGACTGTGTTAATTTAAATTTTTACACATCTCCTGTTATACTGAACTTCCAGTACACATTATTATGCTGATCAATCCCTGCTATCCGTTATCACCCAGATGAGGATGGGTTCCCTGTTGAGTCTGGTTCCTCTCAAGGTTTCTTCCCATTACCATCTCAGGGAGTTTTTCCTTGCCACCGTCGCCCTCGGCTTGCTCATCAGGGACAATCTCATCATTTTGATTCATACACATTGCATACAAACTTACTTCTTTTATTGTGTAAAGCTGCTTGGCGACAATGTCAATTGTTAAAAGCGCTATATAAATCAAATTGACTTGACTTGACTTGGTGCTGGTCGTCGGCAGTGGAATTTAGCACTGGTCTGAGGATTTAGACACATCCTGCCAAGTGACCGGCATCCCGCGGATAATATGAGAGATAACAGTTGTGTTTAATTTGATTAGCCAGTTGCATTTATTTATTTTTATTTCTTCATCTGGTTTTGCATTTGTAGGAAAAATTATTTAATGTAACTTAACCATTAAGCGTTATTTGGTTCTTCCCGTGTCAAATCGTAATAATTCCCAATAAAGAAGAGTTTCAAACTATAACTGCTTCGGGAAGCTTAATTACACAAAGACCTCTTATGGAATCCTTTTCATTTAAGTAAACTATTAAACAAAAGTCATAATTCACATGTTAATAGCTAGCTGTGTAATGCAGAATAGCTTCTCTTAGCGAGGTGATATTGATGTTATCTGGGTGATGCTGAATACATTACTGCACCTGCTCCGTTTACTTGAGCACGCACGTTTAATAATAGCTATAAGCCCAGCCACAGACAGCAGACATACAGACATCATGTTAAATATTTCTGGTGGCATCATGTCAATAATGCACTTATCCCAGTGTTTCACTAGTGCTTAGATACCAACAAGGTCTCTCACGATGCTGGAGCCATGAGTCCGGTCTGAAACGCAGGCACAAAGGTGGAGATGGTCAGGACTATACAGGGGATGTGGCAAGAACTCCCAGCCCAGTTCCTGTAACGTGCAAGTGGTGTCTGAGAATGATTGTGTGTACAGTTCCCACAGGCCGTGTGTCTCCATCAAGTTATCCGTCAATCTACAAGGGTCAGGCGTTCCACTTGCTGTATTCATGAGAAAGTTCATCTCACGTCCCAGTTTGTCAAAATGAGCTAAGATAAATAGTGATGTCTGATGATTACATTTACTGTCAAATTCAAGTGTTGACTGAGGGACACTAGTCACTTTGGTGACTTTGGTGAATGAAGACTTGTGAGGATTTCAAATGCTGAAGCTCAGGAACACACAATCTGTATTCTGTTGAATTTGCTTTTGTTTTCATATGTTTTTCTTTATTCAAGAAAGCTCGACAGATTCATCTGCCTTAAAGGGAGTGTTTCTGCACACCACTAAGGTGTAAATGTCAACGAACATCATGTTTGAGTTCATCAGATATCCGATTAGCCCTCAGCGTCGTGTACTTTATACATGTTGTTTTATTCTTTCTTATCAAAGTCAGACTGAACATGCAGTTGTTTTGGTCACATATGTGTTCCATTCCCGATTTTTCTTTTTTTTTTCTGGCTGCTCTCTGGAGGTAATAAAGTCTAGGGACATTCTTTCACCCTGACACGGTTGAATTATTGTCCAAGTCGATGCTTTATAAACTTTCAGGCATTTTTTTTTTTTTTTTGGTTCCCCAAAAAAAGCTGTCTTAAGCAATAAAGAGTGCTGACATTCTTTCTTTCCTTTTGAAGTCGTGTGTGTGTGCGTGGTAGGTTTGACATGTACAAACAAACGGAATAAAAATAAATAAATAAATAAAGAATAAATCCTTGATTGGTTTTTTTTTGACCGTCCCAAAAATCATCAGTGGCGCTGCCTTATTGACCGCTCTTGTGCAGAAGTGACATTTTGGCAACGGTTTGCGTCAACAATACAATTTGTTAGCTGTAGCGAACTATAATCAACAAATTTAGCTTGTATTTCAACATGCATAGAGCTGTAAATGATTTAGCAGATCATACAGTAGACCGTCTCCATAACAACTCAGTACTGCTCTCTCGCTAGTCTCTTAATCATAAATAAATTACGTGGATTGTATCCAGGAACTATGAAATTCTCCATATTTAGTCAGCTAATTGGCTGTATTTTTGGAAAGAACACTTGCAGCTTGCCGGCTATCTAATGCTCTTGTGGACTGAGCTAATGATTCAAGCGAACGGACTTCTCAGAATGATTTTGTTGTTGTTCTGCATGTCCTTACTAACGTCATGAGTCACAGGCGTCAACTTTCTGGTCCAAAAACAGAATTGGCAGTATTGTGTAGCAAGGCCTGTCTACGCTCGTAATTCTAATGATTATTATTATTTTTTTAATAACCTTTGTGCATATTGAGTATACACTGGTCAGACACATTCACCCACTGGCAGGTTAAGTGAGTATCATTAATTATCTCCTAACAATGGCTCCTGTCAAGGGTTGGAATGTTTATTAAGCAGCACATGAACAGTCGGTTCTCAAAGCTGAGGTGTTGAAAGCAGGGAAAATGGGGGAAGCATTGTGATTGTGATAAGGGTCGAATGGTGAGTGTGGGATGACGAGGTTAGAGCATCTCCTCTCCCAATGGCGGGTCTTGGGGAGTGTTTCTGGTATGCGCCCAAGGAAGGATAACCTGCACTGCACTAGGGCTCGTGGGAAGCGAAGGCCAGGCTGTCTGGTCAGATCCTACAAAAGAGCTATTGTAGGGCACATTATGGAAAAAGTTTAAGCGTGGCTGTTCCAGAAATGTGTCAGAACACACAGTGCTTTGGAGCTTTGCTGGGAATGGAGCGGTGTAGCCACAAACCAATGCTGACCTTCATCCACTGCCGAAATGGACGTGTGAGCATCAGAACTGGATCGTGCCGCAATGCGAGAAGCTGGCCTCGTCTGGTGAATTATATTGTCTTAACAACACATGGACACCTGGGTGTGTGTGCATCACTCACCTGGCAAAGAGATCTGGCTCCAGGATGTCCCTCCTTGCACATTTTAGTGTGTTGATTATTCTGTGCGCCAGAAGCAGAGAAAGTACTACAATGTGCACGGCAGGGGATCCTCCAGGACCAGGGCCGAACACTATGGAGCTACAATCCACAGCACATCTTCAGAGGTCTCATGGAGTCGGCTGTTATGGACTCAGTGGTCAGAGTTGTTTTGATGGCACATGGTATTAGGCAGGTGGTTTTAAAGCTATGGCTGATGTGTGTAACATTAATATATTCAGTAATAGCTGTTTATGTGTAAGTACTGTAATAGTGAATGGTGCTGTGATTGAGAAGCATTGTACAGTGCAGTCAAACCGGCTGTTTATCCAGCATTGATTGGTTTACTCAAACCAGGGATCTACTATGGAATGCTCACTTCCACAACTTCCATCACTACTACAGGAACAAATCATTCATGTTTTCCAAAGTACTGGGTTCTTTAGGTTTTAGTCTTTATGAACTAGGAAATGGTGATACATTTATGATGAATAAGGATGTTCTAACCATCTAATGGCAAAATAAATAATAGATTTTGAAATGTATAATACCAGCATTTATTTTTAGTATCTCATGCTTATCTGTGGGTGATTTATTTAAAAAGCTTCCCTCCCTCGACCAGCGGTCCCATGCCGGTTATTTGATGGGTGTAGTCCATGCCGGCATAGCTCAGACATTTTGTACCCAGTGTACTGTGACCTCATACAGAGAAGGTGCTGTTTTTAGTCTGGGTTTGGACAACATATGAGCAATCAGTGGTTTAGCCTAACGGACTGCAATTACATCATCTCTCTACTGGTGTGTTGTAGCATTGGAACATTTTAGAAAATAGATTAGCACTTTTATTTTCTTTCTGCCTGTTTAGCTAAAAATAGACACTAACACGCCATGTCATGGTCTGTTTTATGTCATACTTGATGATGACTTTATTTCTCATATGCAAAAAAAAAATCTGAATTTGTTTGTAAAAATAAATCATTAAAAAGGCTAGCAGTTAGATTTCTCTCATATTTAAAATAATTCTTCTCTACATTATCATCATTCAATTCAATTCAATATTATTTGTATAGCGCTTTTAACAATCGCCATTCAATCAAAAGAAATTATGGAAGTTTCTATGAAATGTGAATGTGTATGAATCCAAATGATTGGATAGTGCCTGATGAGCTCGATGGTGGCAAGGATCATCATCATCATCATCTTTCACAAATGAACAGAAGGCCTACTTTATCGATTCTAAATTAGGTAGGTCCCATTGATCTGACCAATTGTCCAATCATATCGTAGTAGATTCAGAGCTGTCACCAAGTACTGTACGTATTATGTCACAAGACTTAGTACTATTTGTATTAGAGACAAATTGATGTGCATGGTGTACAGATGGTTGAAGAGAACACCTAATTGTTATTTTGAAGCACAGAATAAGCGAGAGGTCTCTGTCCCGTTTCTCCGCACTAGTCCCAAACCTGTTTACAGAAACAGCGGCAATGAGTAATGAGGCATTTGCATGCGATGACTTTTCCTGAAGCGGATGGGTCACGTGTTAGAAAGTCCCACAGAACAAGGCATTAAATGTAGATAAAGATACAAATGGAAAATGGATTTAAAGAAGTTGAAAATGGCAATCTACAGTCTATCATGGCTGGAAATCCAGTGGAGGTATCTGCTTGGCCAAGCTGTTTTTAGCCAATGAATAACACTGCCAGATGTGATGTTCTGCTTTCACGCTTCAGATGGCTTGAGCATTTTCAGTTTAGTAAGATCTGTTTTCTTATTTTTATTTTATAGCATTTCAAACAGCTTTGTTTTTCAAAATGTCATCTTAGCATTGAATCCCATGCTCTACGTTAAAAAAGGTGTGCTAAATGTCTATTTTAATCAAGGCTAAAGAGGTGTGTATAGTACTGGTGGGTGGTAGCAGTGAGAACAGCGCTTGTGATTATTCCCATATGTCCGGGTGAGATGAGTGCCAGTTACAGTGGCATTGGCCGAGCTCCAGCTCCCAGCACCCCAAACGCTCTCCACCGTCTTTGGCAAGGCGCAGAAATCAGCGCGCTGCATCTGACTTCACATGATTCTGTGCCGAGTCTATTCTCTCTGCCTGTCCTTAAAACTACTACAAGGACACGATGGAATTGAGCATGATAGAGCTTATATTATAGACCAAGCCGAGAAGATTTCGTCATCCTGCACAACTGATTTTGAGGCTTTCTGGTGTATCATGTCGGTTGTGTAACTGCTTTTTGTTTTGCCCCTTTTCTCTCACATGTGTTTAGTGAAATGGTGCAGAGATCTCTTTTTTTGTTTGGCATATGCTGTTGGTCTCCACTTCATTTTTGGAAGGGTCATTTGTTATGGGCGATAAAACATTCGAGTAGTGTCAAAACACACAATTCCATTTGAACCAACTCATTGCGGTTTACCGATTGGGAAAGCCGTTTTCAATTTAGAGTTCTTGTATCCTGGTGTCTCAGACTATTTATCTTTGTTCATAAATATCTGTGGTCAGTATAAGACACACTATGCTTCGTTGTTTAAGTAGACCTAAGTAATAAGGGCGAATGGTAATGTGCCTCTGAGCTTCTAAATTATACGAATGTAAGTGGGGAAATTTCATGTCATTTTCAGCACCTTTCCCACTCGCTCTCCAGGTCATCGTCAGTTTGGACAAAGCCAGATGTGTAGACACGTACGTGAACGGAATCATGAAGAGTCGAGAAGTTCATCTAACGCTTATTAACTCATTTAATCCACACATTCCTGACACTAATGCTTCTCTCCTACTGTTTTTGCTGCTCTGCTGTATAAGTCATAAAGTTTGTGTCTGCATGTGTGTGTTTCTCTAGCTTCACATCTGGAATACTGGAGAGAGAGAGTCTCTTGCTGATTCATTTTCATTTTTTCCTACAGCAGCTGAGGCCAGCTATTCCTCTGTGAGCATCACTGCATTTGTTTTTCTCTTTGAAATTAAAAAAAAAAAAAGAAAAAAAGATCTGGGTCTAATTTGAACCTCTCTCACTCTGTGTGTGTCTCTCTCTCTCTCGCTCTCGCTCTCTGTCCCATTTCCCAATCACTTTCTGTACCAGAGGTTAGGACTCGGCCTGATGTGAGCAGCTTATTGTGGTTGAACAGAAGTAAAATAAGTTAAAGTCAAATATGAAATCGAATACCTAAGGTCATCCACCAACATGGCCACAGTGCTATTGGAGCAGTGAGAGCGCTCTTCAACACCGCTGTCTTTTCGAACTAATTTGAATGATAGTTGTTATTCCTGGACGGCAAACTTCGTGCTTTACTTTAATACGAATTTAAAAATTGCAGAATTCTGTCAGAAAGTCCATGAAAATCCACACCCAATCAGTTTGATTTGTCCTGATCATGCTGTCGATGTTCCAGTTGAAACAGCCTGGAGGGTTTAATGGAGCTATGTTGGAATGCAGCACTGATGTAATATGATATTACATTAATCACTACAAGAAACATCTGACCATAGTAACCATCTCCACAACTAGCTTAGTTATTTTTATTTATTTTTTTTACACTACTGAAATTTTTCCATCTGCTCAGTAAAAGATGTGTCGAGATCCTCTTTCTGAGATGTGTTGCAACAGAACGACACTCATTTTTTCCTCATTTTATTTTTGGTTCAGTACACAGTCATGCAGCTGTGTGCCAGTGCCTGCAAACCAGCCTGGTTGAAAATGTCTCCGACATATTGCTTGTGTGGTTTTAAGTGGGTCAATACAGCCAGTGTTTCCCATACGTAGAGTATACTTGGGCCGGGTGCCCGAGTGCATTTGCCCACCCTTTGTTGAAAATCCGCCCGGGAGAAGGATGGCATCCTCGATCGATTAACTAGTAGCTCTCTCTCGCGTACTGAGAGGCAGTGAATGCAGCGGATGCCAGCTGCCTTAAAAGGTGTCAGAAGAGTGTACTGACGGTGGCACATGTTCTGCAGAGAAAGACAGTATCGCGCGGTGAACGGGCGCTTCTTTAAAAAACCCAGGAGGATTTCCCTTAACACAGCATTGGTCAATGAGCAGTTAAAGAAAGAAAGGATTGTGTCGACAGGGGGGCGCTACAGATATCAAACTGTGCATTCAGGTTTTTTGATTTGTCATGTAGAACACTTGACAAATCATGTACACTTTTAAAATGTGTACATTTTACTGCTACTGGAATATGGGAATGTCATTATTATTATTATTATTATTATTATTATTATTATTATTATTATTTGGTCACAGAAAACCTAAAACAAAAAAACCTAAGAACTCTTGATCAGTTGTACTGAGGAAAAAGGCTACTCCGTAACTCTCTGTATGTGTATATGTACAGTATATGTATGTATAGACAGTATATATACCCTGTATATGTATTTATTAAAATGGGTAAATATGCGCTGGTTTTTAAGGGCTACTGTACATGCTCTGACAAACTATGCTTAGTTCTTAATGTTCTTACTTCATTTTATGAAGGTTTATAGATGGAGGGGAAGGTTTGTAGGTTGGATCTCTGAAATGTGAAATTAATATAAATATCAAACAACTCTAGAGCTGAGCGCTATGACTATGGAATAATATACATTTGGGGATATTTCATGATACGATACACTTTTATGAATGAGTTTGTAAATGTAAAATATTAACTTACTGCACAGATTTTTAAAACTCCCTCCTTTACGATTTTGTATTACAGGTTTTTTTTTTGGACTAGTTTGTCCATTTGTTATCATACCCATATAAAGTATATTTCTTAGATATGTATTGTGTGTCATGTGTCGTATGATTTCTGCTTGATTTATCTTCCCTAAAAGCATTGTGACTATAAGACTCTTTTCATAATGCCTGCTTCCTGGAAAAGCCATCATTATGTATTAAACATTGCAGGTTGATGTATTTCCATTATTTCTTAATTATAATAGAAGACTTTAGGTTTAATGCAGTTGCAGTGTGGATTTCAGACTGAAAGATGAAGAAACCTGCTCTTAGAGTCTCAGTCGAGTCATTTCTGTTCTTTATTTGTCAGAGACTAAGGATTCTGAGATTAATAGACCCATTTAGTCCCGGTTCAACTCAAGAGCTCTGTGCTACAAGTTACTGTCTTAATGACAGCTGCTTTCTTATATATAAACACTTTTTTTGTATATAGGCCGTCATATATGGTTGTACCGTTGCTGAAGTTATTCCTAGAGCTCTGGGGTCAAGTGTCGGAATGTAGGAACCCAGGAACGAGGCATCGAATGTAAACATACAGTCATGTGGAAAATAGGTTGAAGGGAAATGGAAAAACTGGCCATCTGTAGCATGGCTGGAAAGTCAATTGGGGCCATGGATTTGGCTGAGCTGTTCTGTTTTCTGAGGTTCAGATCTTGCGCTGCACATGTGCTGACTTTCAGCAGAAACCTGGACAGGTTCAGCTCGAGAGCTTTCACAGCTCCGTGCTACATGTGTATGTTACTGATCAGAGCTCACGTCCCAGCTGCTTTCTCCTTTCAGATCTCCGGTTTTGCGTGAGAAATAGGCTGTCGCATGTGCTGCTTGAGGAATGTCCCCAGGTCGTAACCCCACTTCAAAGCTGCCACGTTTCCATTTTTAACAACATGCAGGAGAGAATGTGAAGTTCGTCTTTCTCCGGTCTGTTTCTCTGTTCTATTTAAGAAACTGTGTGAGGAGATATAGAGGTTGTAACCTAGTTTAATTGTGATTACCTCAAAGAATCCTGATCTGACCAAATAACCTACTGTAGATCACCGTAGAAGTGACCCCATCAAATAATCAGTATATGTCCTGAAACACTCGGATGGAAACATGGTTAATATAATATTGACAATGGTGTCTATCAGTAGAGCTTGTAGTCCCGAGAGTCATTAACTATAAATAAATGCATTTAGTGGAATGTTTAATAATACGACTGTAACCTGGAAATAGATGTGGAGGTTTTTTAAGATTATCGCTTTGTTTCACTCACTTTGGGTTGACTGTCCCAGCCGCATCATGGCCGCACATACAGTAGTGCAGTAGTGTGATTGGGGCTCCGTCTTATTCCCTAAACACACTGACCACTGACACTAAGGTCATAAAGGTCATAGGGTCAGTCAGAGTAGAGCTGTTCTCCATTCACAGACGGCATGGAACAGACTGTAGGAACCTCTGTCTCAGATTTGAGCTCGTGGAATAGGAATGGCAGCTATTCACATACTACTGAAGACATGAAGAAAAACACATTCCATGTTGATGGATGTTAGCTGAATGTCATGAATAATATATTTCCACCAAAACTAAAAAACTACATAGTGTTGTGGGTGTAAAAAAAAAACAGTTACACATAACTCCGATATCAAGGACTCGGATCATGCAGTTAAAATTAGAGTATGATGGTGCAGTTGTTTAAATATATATATATATATATATATATATATATATATATATATATATATATATATATATATATATATTTGCACTTTCATGTCAGTGAGATCAAGTAATCCCGGAAACCTAATACAATCCTGATCACTTTAAATAATCTCAATCAGATCCAGTAATCCTGATCACTACAGGTAATCTCAATCAGATCCAGTAATCCTGATCACTACAGGTAATCTCAATCAGATCCAGTAATCCTGATCACTACAGGTAATCTCAATCAGATCCAGTAATCCTGATCACTACAGGTAATCTCAATCAGATCCAGTAATCCTGATCACTACAGGTAATCCCAATCAGATCCAGTAATCCTGATCACTACAGGTAATCTCAATCAGATCCAGTAATCCTGATCACTACAGGTAATCTCAATCAGATCCAGTAATCCTGATAACTATAGGTAATCTCAATCAGATCCAGTAATCCTGATCACTAAGATAATCTCAATCAGATCCAGTAATCCTGATCACTAAGATAATCTCAATCAGATCCAGTAATCCTGATCACAAATATGTAATCTCAATCAGATCAAGTAATCTTGATCACTACAGATAATCTCAATCAGATCCAGTAATCCTGATCACTACAGGTAATCTCAATCAGATCCAGTAATCCTGATCACTACAGGTAATCTCAATCAGATCCAGTAATCCTGATCACTACAGGTAATCTCAATCAGATCCAGTAATCCTGATCACTACAGGTAATCCCAATCAGATCCAGTAATCCTGATCACTACAGGTAATCTCAATCAGATCCAGTAATCCTGATCACTACAGGTAATCCCAATCAGATCCAGTAATCTTGATCACTACAGATAATCTCAATCAGATCCAGTAATCCTGATCACTACAGGTAATCTCAATCAGATCCAGTAATCCTGATAACTATAGGTAATCTCAATCAGATCCAGTAATCCTGATCACTAAAATAATCTCAATCAGATCCAGTAATCCTGATCACTACAGGTAATCCCAATCAGATCCAGTAATCCTGATCACTACAGGTAATCTCAATCAGATCCAGTAATCCTGATCACAAATATGTAATCTCAATCAGATCAAGTAATCTTGATCACTACAGATAATCTCAATCAGATCCAGTAATCCTGATCACTACAGGTAATCTCAATCAGATCCAGTAATCCTGATCACTACAGGTAATCCCAATCAGATCCAGTAATCCTGATCACTACAGGTAATCTCAATCAGATCCAGTAATCCTGATCACTACAGGTAATCTCAATCAGATCCAGTAATCTTGATCACTACAGATAATCTCAATCAGATCAAGTAATCCTGATCACTACAGGTAATCTCTATTTAGATCTAGTAATCAGATCAGGTAATCCTGATGATCTAAAATAATCTCAGTCAGATGAAGTAATCCTGATCACTTCAAATAATTTCAGATGACGTAATCCTGATCACTTCAGGTAATCTCAGGTCTCATGAAACATTCCAACTAAACTAAAGTACTCCTGAATCCCCTCAAATAATGAGTAAATATTTGAAACTTTCGAATGGAAACATTGCTAGTAATATTGCAAGTTGTATTTAAACGTAGTGATTTGTCCTTGATTAATTCACTTTAATTGGCTATTTAAATTTCTAGTGGCATCTTATGTAACTTCACAGATGTTTTCCATCTGAGAAAAAAGAAAATCCTTAAAGAGCAACCGTGTCCGGCTTTTTCGCTCGTGCCCTGTTATAAAGCATGTGTCATGAAGCTCTGGCCTTTTCTCTGGTGCTCCCATCAGGAGGGATGTCTTATGCAACGCTGCAGCCCAAGAGGGAGAATGAGGAATCCATTACATCCTGCCCATTTCCTGTTCACATTAGACTGTCCTCCTCCACACACAGATCAGTGTCTCCTGTGCTGTGAGGCCGTGCTGTACTCCCTCAGAGCGAGGCACTAACTGTATGTATGTGTGTAAGATGATAGGAAGCCATGGTACAGCTGTGTGTGGCTGCTGTAGTGTCTGAGTGCCAGCAGAGCAGCATGAGGCAGAGACGTGATGAAGACCAGGAGCAAGGGTAGCAGTTTAGAGCATGTATGGTCACTTAAAAGTTTAAGCTTTTCAATAAATACAGGTGCGTAATGTAAGACTCCTAATGATGTTTCACTCATTCCTACAGTATATTTTTCCCTTATGTATTTCAGCTGAACAGTGGACCATACTGTGATAAAGTCCACTTGCTGAATATACTGTAGATCGCTTCTTGCCAGGGTAGTGTATGTACTCAGAGACATGTAAGTGAATCTAAGCATAGAAATAGTCCAAACCATAAGTCTTTGGGATAGAGTAATGATTTTGTAATTTTAGAAAAACAAAAACAAACAAATAATAAAACACACATTTTTAAATGTCACATATAACGATGAGCTGGAATATGGTTTTGTGACATAGCCAAGCTAGCTATAAGCACTTTTTTTTCTACCTGACTTTATTTTTTTTAATCTTTCCAAATGTTCTTTTGGCAGCTTTTAGCCTTTTCTCCAACACATTTTTGTCACATAACCTCAGACCGTGAGGTTTCTTTAGTGTTTATTTTTGGCACTTGTGGGCTGTCTTCACAACCATCAGAAAAATTGCGATGTGATGATAAAGCAGAGTAGGCCTGCTGCTACTGTACATACGGTCGGGTTTATTTTGATTACTTTCCTCCATTATAGCACTACTCTCACCCCGACAGACAGCGGCCACTTCTCTAGTGCTACTGTAATGGCCGTCTGGCGAATTAGGCAAACTTTTATCCAAGATTAGCACTCCTGCTGATTTTAGATCTGTGATGCTGTCTCACACACAAACGTGCACACACCCATTCCTGCTGGTTTAGGCTGCGTCAACAGGGTGTGTGTGCGTATGTCTCAGATAGCGAACGTCCTACGCCCCGTGCTTGCCAATCCCAGCCCAAATCACAGGGCAGATAACCACAGGGAGCTAACTGTAGCACGGGTGCTTAAAAAAGTTCCTCTTTAATTCCCCTCCATTCTTGTGTTCACTTTTGTGCCATCTATTTTTATGTTGGGAGGAGAGAAAAAAAAAAGCTGGCTGAAATGGCCTGGGAAGACTTGAGCCCGGAGATAGGAGAAAGAAATGGTGAGAGTTGCATAATGTGGATTCCAGTGTCCAGCCACGAGTGCGGTGTGACAGCAGTGTCCGCGTTGTCCACACACATCTGCTGACGAGCACAACATTGGATGAAATGTTCGGACATTCATTCTGCTGACTGATGGCCAACTTTTCTCTCTGAGTGAGGATTAGGATCAGCAATAACACTTCATCCATACTGTTCCACTGAAGACCTGATAGAAGGGTTGGGCCAAATTTTTTTTTTTTAATACTTAATATTTATGCAGTACAGACCAAAAGTTTGGACACACCTTCTCATTCAAAAAGGTTGAATTTGTATTATGGCAAGAAAAAAGCAGCTAAGTGAAGAAAAAAACGAGCGGCCATCATTACTTTACGAAATGAAGGTCAGTCAGTCCGAAAAATTGGGAAAACTTTGAAAGTGTCCCCAAGTGCAGTCACAAAAACCATCAAGCGCTACAAAGAAACTGGCTCACAATCGGACCGTCCCAGGAAAGGAAGACCAAGAGTCACCTCTGCTGCGGAGGATAAGTTCATCCGAGTCACCAGCCTCAGAAATCGCAGGTTAACAGTAGCTCAGATCAGAGACCAGGTCAATGCCACACAGAGTTCTAGCAGCAGACACATCTCTAGGACAACTGTTAAGAGGAGACTGTGTGAATCAGGCCTTCATGGTAGAATATCTGCTAGGAAACCACTGCTAAGGACAGGCAACAAGCAGAAGAGACTTGTTTGGGCTAAAGAACACAATAAAGGAAACTCTTTGAATGAGAAGGTGTGTCCAAACTTTTGGTCTGTACTGTACAGTACACAATACAGTAGTATTTCTATTGTTCCAGCTCATACATAAGGGCTTACAGTATATGGTACATGCTCCACTTAATACAAGGCTATTGGCTATATTTTATAAGTACAGCTTTTTATGTGTAATTGCTTAACAGTGTACAGTATAATAGATTATGTAGTATTATGAGAGACAATAATCCACACTGTGGTGGTATGATGGAGCTGACATGAAGCATAAGCTGACAGGCAATAAAATAAGGATTTGTATTTTGATATTAAACTACGTGATGGTAAGGAAATCCATCTGTCCCTCTAGGGACCATTGTAGTCCAACTAGGGTTCATAGAGGCCAGTGGTGATCATTGTATTTATTCCGATCTTGAACAACCGTGTAGGACTTCGGGTCAACTTGGGGATGACAATTAGCCTAATCTACAGTACATGTCATTGGACTGTGGGAGGAAACCGGAGTACCCAGAGGGAACCCACCAAGCAAAGGCAAACCCCATGCACACAGACCCCGAGGTGGGAATCGACCCCGAACCCTGGAGGTGCAAGGCGGCAGTTCTAACCACTACCCCACCATGCCGCCAGTGGTGTCTGATTAGATCTACATTTAGTAGAACCGGTACTGCAGTACACACAAAAACATACAGTATGGATTATTAAACAATTTTTTTTCATGGTTTACTCTAGTTGTGGCTTTACTCTAATTGTGTCTTTATAGTTTTAGTGTCCGAGACAGAAAAGGCTGCATTTCAGCCAAAGCATTGAAATAAGTTGGATAATTTAGTCTATTTGGACCAGAATATTCCATATTCTGCTTGAGGTTTTGTTAACACGTGCTGTTGAAAATTTAGAGTGTTAAGACAGTTCAGACTTAAAAGACTTTAATTGCTGTGATAACGATTTGCTCGCTCTATTTATGGACAAAATCCCAGAACCATTTATGACAGGAGATGATGTCCAAATGCACTGCTGTCTCTCTCTCTCTCTCTCTCTTCCTGTCTCTCTCTCTCTTTCTCTCTGTTTCTCACACAATCACACTCGTACACACAAGGTCTACATCTGTTTATCCCATGTGTTTATGTACACGGCAGACATCGCTTTCTGCATCATTAATAAATCAGTCATGCTGTTGGTGGGAACTTCTAAGATGTTTTTATTTGTTATAAGTAATAGTTACTTGGTGCTGGTGGTGTCAGTTCAGGAAACATGATGTAAAAAACAAGATTTGATCTGCCTTTATAGGGTAGGCCAGGGGATTTTAATATTAACATATTAACACTAGAGGGCAGTGTATGATCAGGGAGTGTACTTTCATGGAGCAATGTAAATAAAGCAATATGACATTGTTCATAGCAATATCACATTGTTTAGGAATCATTTTAAATGAAAAAATTCCTTAAGAGTTTCTGATGCCTTATTATAATTATCTATATCAGTGCTTCCCAATCCTGTTTCTTGAGCACCCTTTGTCCTGTACATTTTGGTGTTTCCCCTGCTCTACCAAACACACACATCAGTGCAGAAAAGACTCTTAATTAGCTGATTAGTTAATCACCGTGTGCTGGGAGCAGAGAGGCGGCTAAAATGTGCAGGACAGCAGCTCCAACAGGCATGGAAACCATCAATCTCGATACTGTATGTAAAGGCTTGTGGAGTAACGTTATACTGTATGTTTGTTTCTCAGATGGAGCAGTTCTCAGATGACGAGCTGGACCATGCTGCTGAGGAAGACAGTGATAAGGAAGACCAGGACCTGGACCAAATGTTTGGAGCATGGCTTGGGGAGCTGGACAAGCTAACCAAGGTTTGCACAGTATGTGTGTGTATGTAAATATAGGGACTAATTGAGAGAAATGAAGAATATATTCTATTAGATCACTTATTAATAGATTGTGGCCTAACAAATGGTTACTTTGTAGTGAAACTGGTCTGTGTATTAGAGGTGCAAGTGAAAAAATGACCTCGCTTGAAGATGCTCATTGGTCTTAAACTGTCTATTTCCGACAGCAAACCTTTTTTAACAGATAGCCCGTATAGTATTTACAGAGACGTCGTATAGTATTTACGGAGACGTCGTATAGTATTTACGGAGACGTCGTATAGTATTTACGGAGACGTCGTATAGTATTTACGGAGACGTCGTATAGTATTTACGGAGACGTCGTATAGTATTTACGGAGAGACCGTATAGTATTTACAGAGACATTGTATAGTATTTACAGAGACATTGTATAGTATTTACGGAGAGACGTCGTATAGTATTTACGGAGAGACGTCGTATAGTATTTACGGAGAGACGTCGTATAGTATTTACGGAGAGACGTCGTATAGTATTTACAGAGAGACTGTATAGTATTTACGACCGTGTAGTATTTACAGACGGACGGTGAAGCATTTATACCCTGTTTATCATTTTCTAAACATACTCTGCTAAAGTCATCCTTGTCATGAAGATCATAACACAACTGATTATAAATTTTATGATCTCAGTATTTGCATGTATTAAAATCTGTGGAATATTTAAATGAAGTTTAAAATGTGTAGCTTTCTCTTATTGTGTGTTGGTGTGTCCATGTAGAGTCTGGATGATGGAAAGTCAGAGAAAGGGGTACAGAAAGCTCCTCTCAGACAGGAGACAAACATGGCGAACTTCTCATATCGCTTCTCCATTTACAACATCAACGGTTAGTCTGCTTGTTTTTTGTTGTTGTTTTTTTTGTGGTGAGGAATCAACAGAATGACATAAGCATAAGGCAATAAGCAAGGCAATGAATAGATAATCCCAGCTTGATCTAGAACAGATGCACAGCTCTGCTTATTTTCAGTAAAAGGCAACAGTATTGAAGAAGGCAGCCGATCACAATTTTTATTTTAAAAGTTGCAATGTGTTAAAAAAAATATTACAAACTCCTACAGTACTCACTCACTCACTCATCATCTATACCGCTTAATCCTTTATTCAGGGTCATGGGGGGCCTGGAGCCTATCCCAGGAAACTTGGGGCACATGGCAGGGTACACCCTGGACAGGGTGCCAATCCATCGCAGGGCACAGACACACACTCACTCATTCACACACTACGGGCAATTTGGGGCCGCCAATTAGCCTAACCTACATGTCTTTGGACTGTGGGAGGAAACCGGAGTACCCGGAGGAAACCCACCAAGCACGGGGAGAACATGCAAACTCCATACACACAGAGACGGGAATCGAGCCTGGCCGGGGATCGAACCCGGACCCTGGCGGTGCAAGGCGACAGTGCTAACCACTACACCACTTTATAAACACATATGCAAGTCATTCTTCTGGTCTCTTGTGTTCACCCTTTTTGACCAACAGTAACCAGACAGATGTATGATTCTTTGCTTTGTCTGACAGAGGCTCTAAACCAGGGGGACTCTGTCGATCTGGATGCTCTAATGGCCGACCTGTGCTCTATCGAGCAGGAGCTAAGCACTATCGGCAAACCGGGCACCAGCTCCGCGCGCCTCGGCCTGACCGGGGACGGCAAAGTGCGTCAGAAACCTCCGGCTGGCCGCAGCCACAGCGTGAAGCACACAGGGGGAAGTGGAGGCAGCAGTGGAGGTAGTGGAGGCAGCAGCAGTAGCAGCAGCACTCGTGTGTCTCCTGCATCCACTATCAGGCCTGCACTCGCTTCCAACTTCTCTCTGGATGACATCACAGCCCAGCTAGAGCGTGCCTCACAGAGCATGGACGAAGCAGCACGCCTCAGCACAGCGTCCCTCGCCTCCACTTCCTCAGCGCCATATTCGTCCTCCACCATGAGGAGACCTGCCCATCAGCACCACCGGCGCACAGGCTCGGTAGGGACCGTCATCGAGCACGAGGTGAGATCCATTGTGCACTCGTCTCGCTCCAGCATCAACTCTGCCTCAGCGTCCAGCGTGGACTCGCTGGAAATGGACAAGTCGAGGCAGCCGGAGCAAGACAGTCTACAGGAGAGTAGCCAGCAGAGCTCAGAGGTAACTCTCTCATGTAGAATATATACGCTATCATGCTGTTGATGCATATACAGAATACATGCAATATAAAATAAAATATATGTTGTCATATATTTCGAGATGAAGAACGAGTCGTCGTTCTTCATCTCTGCAGCATCTAATCTCCACCTTCACTACCTCCCACTCTCACTGCACTATCTGTTCCCATCACAAACAGATCCAGCCCCATTAAGACCACATCAGTCCGAAACGACAGACATGCAGTCTAGAGACACGTGGACTCTAAAATAGCGGCACAGTGATGGATTGACTTGTTTTCCCGGCAGCTCTTACTACTCCCAGATAGACTTGGACACCACATTGGAATTTTGCAAAGGGAGGCCGCGATTCAAAATACACACCAATCATTTTCTTTCAGTGAATCAAGCCATCCTGGGGATGTAACAAAGAAAAATCAGCTGCTGTCTTCACTGTAATAGAAAAGTCCTGACAGAAATGAGGGAGATGCAGGCAGCAGATGTGGAGATTAAGTGCAAGCTTTAGGTTACCACAAGTCTGTTTTTTTTAGTTTTTTTAGTTTTTTTTGTCTGGAAACCTCCAGCAAAAGCCGTTTTTATCTCCTATGCAGACGTGATTTTCTTTAGATACTCGTCAGGTCGCAGCTCAGAGCCGAAATAATCTCATTCATCATGTAACCCAGTGTTTCTTCTGCCAACTCAATGTAGGCAGAAGGTGTCCATGTGTAAAGTTAACTGCAAAGCAAACATTTATTTAATACAGAAACAATATCATCAGTCCCCAGACCCTGCTTTTTCACATCTGTCACTGGTACATAGATGACATGCACGACAGCTCAAATCTATTATCTGCATCAACTATAGCGAGCAAACGTCATGCAATTTAATGTACTGTATAGTTTTTAAGATATTTGTTTAATTCCATCACATTTCTTACATTCACAGGTCCTGTGACCGCCACCTGCTTTAATCTGCTGTGCTTTCACAGATTTGCAGTCCACTGATAATCACAGCACTTTGTGCTCTCTCTCTCTCTCTCTCTCTCTCTCTCTCGCTCAAAGCACTCATATCTGGACAGGGAGACATCTCTGATTCTGAAAAACATTGCAGGAAAGCCCTCTCACTTGCTGACCAAGGTGACACACTGATTTCTGTCTGTTTGCATGTGATCACTCTGTGCTGGTGGCTTTTTTTTTAACATCTCTCTGCATCACCCTGATGCATCCCCCTGCCTTTCCTCTTGCACGTGTTAGGATTCCCGAGTGGTCTTTGATGAGAATCCTACAGACTGAAGATTTTCCCTTTTCTTTTCCCTTGCATGTTGGCCTTACTGTACATTTCTCCTCGTTCGCTTCATATCTGGTCTGACTCTGAACCCTGGGCCGGCCATTTATTATGCAAAAACTAAGCAGTAACCATTTGAAATAAATATTTAACATGCATCTTTTATAATTGCGTTTTACATCATAATCAGCCAGCGGCTTGGCGTTTAATAAAAGCCCACGTCGGGAATGTCGTGAGCGGTACTGGTTTGACCTCTGCGCTGCTTGTCGATGTCACATGTTGGTGATGTTCCTAGTCGTAGTGCTAGACACAGCAGATCTGATCAGTATGATTACTGCAGCATTAATAACAGCATGCTCGCACGAAGCATCCGTCGATAAAAATAATCAAGCATCCTGATGTTTAAACTAAACAGAATCATATCATATCGACGGCTAAAAGGAGTCAGGAGTAGGAGTGTGGTCTAGCACTACGACAATTTGCTCGGTGTTGATGTTGATGTGAAAAGCATGTGTTTGCATGTGTCAGCGCCCTGAGTGATGATTCAGCCTCTCTGCTGCAAAAACGTGGCTCATTACGACAATGCCTGATTATTAACGCGTGTGAGTGTGCCGTATAAGTAGTATTTTGTATACAAATCAAAGACAAAAAGGTTTTCCAAACAACTAGAGAATTACACTTAATTTTTACCATACTATAATTTTTTTTCAAAACAAATGTCAGAATTAAGATTGTCGAGAAATGGATTGAAATCGATACAGATGTACGACATGAACATATACTGTACACCTAAATATTCTTTGTTGCCGAGTCCAAAATTATTACTATCCTCAGTAAAGACATAAGCACATCTTTTTGTCTTTGAAACATACAGTATGTGTTAAAGAATGATTTTTATACCGTAAGAAGAATTTTAAAAACTATTTTAGGACAGTTTTCCCTGAAGGAGAAAATCAAGACCTGCCAATCTTTTATCAAGCATTTTGTGCAGCAACTGTACATCGTAGCATGATATCATTTAAAACCATACAGAAAAAGCAATATAAAGAAAATACATTTAAAAAATCATAATAATAATAAAAATCACCCGATTGATGTGTGAAAATGAAATGATTGAAAGTTGATATTTTTAAGGTTGGCAGGTCTGGAGGTCCTTTTGTGTTGGAGGTGGGGTTTCACAAAATCAGCATTAGCGCAAATTCTACTGTATATGCTTATGTAGATATTCTTTGGATGGGCAACAGCCTCTATTACAACACTGATGTGCAGGTCCAGCAGGCAGTGTCTCAGTGTAGGTGGACAACAGATGGACGTCTGGAATCTTTCAGAGGAAAAGGATAATCGGTGCCACAGTATGACTGCTGTGTGTTTGTGCCCCGATGTAGAAATAGCGTGTGTACAACTTTTTTTTTTTTTAGGTTTGTAAGCTGTTTTTCCAGATGGCTAGGAAATAAGCAAGGAATGTATTTACCATTTATAGATAGATTTTAAATTAACTTAACTTCAACTAATGCATCTCGATATCTCTATTCACGGCTCTTGTTTGCTTAATAATGGCTTCTCTATACTTTCCTGTACGTACACAGACTTTTTCTGGATAGATAAAAAAAAAAAACTCTATTGTAAATGTTTCTGGATGAACATATTGTAGTTTCATCAGAAGTAGGATGACTGAAGATTCGTGAGACTAAGAGCCAAAGATATAATGATGGATATGGTTTATGGCATGCATGCATAAGGACAAGTTTTGCATTCCATAGTTTAAACAAAAATTAGACAGCAGGATTTTCTACTCAAGGCTGGATGCAAGAAGAACAAATACACCAGATACAACTTATGGACAGGAGAAAAAGGTGAGCAAGGGAAGAGCATCATGTAACAAAAAGAAACGACATGTGCTAATTGAGTGAACAAAGACAGTTACAGAAATCACATTAAATTGAATCGCTTTTAAAACACAAAAAAAATTCAAGCGATCATGGGAAGATAGAAAATGACCGCTAAACATCTTCACAGTCTGCTATGTGTTGCTTAAAAAGTCTGGTTCAGATGGTGCAATCTGTCCTGACTGACGGGAGCCATTCAGCATCCTTCCACACCGGAATGAGGTAAAGTAGTGACAGAGAGGTCATGACGAAGCAGCACTCAGCGTAATTACTCCAACGAGTATGAGAGCAAGCCAGTTCATGCTTAACGACCAAGACGCCACAGATCGCTGACTCCACACACCAGGGTTTGTTTAAATCAGTCTTCATGGAACAAGACTGCTGATGTAGGACTGCTTTTACTGCCTATATCCTAATTCATTTCCCGGACGCAGAGATGCACAGGTTAGAGTTTAACACTCTCAAACAGCAAAGGCAGCATGACAGATGTCCAGCATCCAGCGGTTGTTATGGTGTCAGTGTCTTCCATGTTTTAGAGGTAAAGCAGAAGCTGTGACATTCGTTGAGTTCCTCCGGTGTAGCCCGGCTTGTTAAGTACGTCATGAGCTAAGCACTGACTTGTTGTGTTTGTTTAACCCAGGCGTAGTCGCCGTGATTGCATGCGGTCCAGCTGAAAGGACGTGCAGCCTCGACTCTGTTAATCCCCCTTCAGTCTGGGGGTAGCGATAGATCTCTCAGTCTCTCTCCCTCTCTCTCTCTCTCTCTCTCTCTTCTTTGCACTTTGACCTGTGCAGTCACCAGCTTCACAAGTGAAGACTGAGGGACTTCTTCAGGTCTTTCAAGGTTGATTACTTGCATATAAAATGTACGTATTTCCCTTTCAATAAGCAATTTCTCTTGATCAGAGTTGTGGCTGATCTTAAAAAATGATTGAGCCAATAATTGACATTTGTGTTATAGAGCCAATATTTTCCTTTCACCCCAAATGTGGCCACTATGCCAAAATATTTTAGTCTGTTCACGTTGTTAGATTTAGTATCAAATAAGAAAGGGTTATAGTTGCCAGTTTAGCTAAAACATTAGCTTCTTGTTTAAAGTAGATCACTTGTGATCTCTTACCCTGATGCACCCATTGCTCTGGTATAGGGTCACATGACCTTTTCCCATCATTCCAAAAGCCATGTTTTTAAATTCTTTTTTCTTTCGTTCTTTATTCCCTAGCACATTCAAGCCTTTTTTTCTGAATAGTCTCACTAAGAAGTGATTTTCTTCTTACCCACTCAGATGTTTAGTCCCAATCCTGTGAGTTCTCATCACTTTGTTTGCATATACTGTAGAAATGCTCTTACTTCCACAGAGCTAAGTTTATCATGCAACTTCAAGTATGTAAATTATCTCCATTCATGTTTTTTTTGTTCGGACACATTTCTGCCACGAATATGATGCGTTGAAGGGTTCTTAACCCAGTAACAAATTTCAAATCTTTGGCCAGGCAGTGAACATTACATTTTTAAAGTAAAGTTTCTAAATAGAATCTGATAGTAAATTCCCAATGTAAATAAATTAATTACTTTTTAAAATAAAACATCCTAATATTATAATGCAAGCTATGCAAAAATCTAAATACCTTGCATGTATTAATATCAGTCACCTCGTTACACATTCAGTCTAGATCAAATATTATCATGTGATGCCGGGAGACTTGTTTTTTAACATTAGCTCTATTAGGTCCTTACTGTGCTTAATAAATCTGTATCATGATTGAATAATCCAGATGTGCTTGAACTTGTCATTACAGCCTAATGTGTAGGGTTCTGCCACAGAGAACATTAAGCATTCCAAAACAAATATCATCTGCTTTGTAATCTGGGAAATTATATATATAGCCTTATAATACAAATTTTTTAAACTTTATTTCCTAATTTTATTTGCTTTAGTTCTTTAAATCTTTAAAATTTCACATTTTATTCGTCACATACACAGTGTGATATGAAGTGAAATGCTTATACGACTTGCTTGAAAAGAAATTTCAGTATGAAATAAGAGAAATAAGAAATTTCACAAATCGTGGAACTTTTCTTTCATCTCCTCTTGTCCTCTGTATCAGCATGTGTGATAGCTCTGGCCTTTCCTGCGGATACCTGCAGGCACAACACCTGCTCAAGCGTCCTGCTTGCTTACACCAACACACACACACACACACACACACACACACACACACACACACACACACACACACACTCGTTGACACCAGTGTGAATGCATGTTGTCCCAGCAAGAAGGCAAATAGAAGTGTTTGATCATTATTTTCGTCAGCTGATTGCTCAGGACTTGCTCCTGTACTGTGCTGTTCTGGTAGTTTATGACGGGCAGCAAAACTTCTGTTGGGTTGTCGACCCTTTCAGGTTGTTGCGGTTTGCTGTGCCATTGGGATTGATTTATATTTGCAGAGGATATCATTAGGATGCACTGCTTGTCTCAGTTCAGATTTATTTTTTGTTGTTTTAAACTATTTGAATCCCGTACCGATATGTAGATCATGCTTCAGTACGCACTGCAGTACATAAAAAGTGAAGCAATTCCCACATGAAGTTGATTATTTAGCACAAAGAGTAATTTGTCACAAATAATTCTTTAATTGTATTATTATATTATGTTTATATACGTCTTAACTCTATCATTATGTTTAACATGTGAAACTTATTAAGCAAGATGCCTTCTAACCTACTACAGTACAGTATATAGCAGCTGTTGATAGAAAAACCGCAGGTTGTCCTACAGTATGACCCAGATTTACTCCTGTCAGAGCTGTTGTTACAGAAAATGAATCAATGAAACAACAGCTCTGTGGTAAAAGTCGTTTTTGGTAATATACAGTAAGCTGATTGAAGGCAGGAGAGGTTAGTCTTCATCTGAGTGTGTGTGTCCTGATGAGATGCTCTGCAACACAAAGAGGATAATATACACTTCGACTCGGGCAATCCACCTGTCACAGAAAAGCATGCGCACACACACACACACACACACACACACACACACACACACACACACACACACACACACACACACACACTTGTGCACGTGCAAAGAGGAAAGGCTTTAGATTGTGAAAATGAAATGGGCTCAGTTAGTGATAAAGGGGAGGGTGTATGTGTGTGTGTGTGTGTGTGTGTGTGTGTGTGTGTGTGTGTGTGTGTGTGTGTGTGTGAGTGAGTGAGGATGATTGTGGAAGACCTCCTCTTCATCCCCTCCTTCCGTCTATCTCATGTCCATCATGGATGCATTCTCGTGTTGCAAATGTTCCCTGCTTTCGATATTGAGGATTTCTCTGCATTTTTAACTTCAAAATCAGGAATCCGGAAACTCAAGATTGCCTTCAGCCTGATCCTGGGAATAGCTTTTCTCATTTTCCTGTCTTTTGCACTTGAACTAGGATAATTGTGGACTGTAAGGATGATTCCTGTTCCTGTGTGCATCTTTCTTTTTTTTAATGGGAATTCCTTGTTTCCTGGTTTATATCAAACTCCTGAAACAAAGCCACATGGATTATAGAACAGCTTTCACTGTTATGCCTTTTTTAAAGATGCTTTATACATTACGAAAAAATATTCAATTTGAGCAGTTGAATTTAGTGGCTCTTTGGATCTAAACATCAGAGACACTGCCTGCCTGGTGGAACCTGTATTCGAAATGTCCTCGTGTTGGAGACATCAGGTACAATACGAATGTAGCAAGAGGGCGATCAAGGATTAATGAATTGTTATGAAATGTGATTAGTTCTATGGAGTTATTTAGTTATGTAGTAAAATATTATGTCTGTGTATGTATATGCAGGAAGAACAAGCTGCCAAAATGAAAGCAGAGAAGATCCGAGTCGCCCTGGAGAAGATTAAGGAGGCACAGGTTAAGAAGGTGAGACGTTTCAGTCATTTACAAAAATTGAGCATCACTAATTTAGCAGGACTGATTCAAGAGTTTTCACCTAAAATTTCTTTATTGCAGTTAACATTATTTTATTTAAGTAGCATATTGTCTTAAATTAAAATAGATATGATTTTAGATTAGACGTTTATCCTATACCTAATTAGGTCTCAGTGTTTTTTTTTTCTTACATTATTTAATAGGATTTGAATGGATTTAATGTTACATGACACACTGGATAATACAGCAGTTACTCTGTATAGGCGAACATTGACTACCTGCTGTTGAGTCAGCACACACTGAGAAGCATTAACACACCACCAGGTTTTCTGAGGGACTTTTTTTGGTTCTCATTTTTGGAAAGCCTCATTTTCGGTCCAGTCCCTGAGCAGTTTCTTGGGTATGTTTTTTGTTTGTTAAGTCACGCAGTGAGCTACTGCATGTATCATTTACACATCTAACTTATCCATGAACCAGACGAGAGGGGAAATGAGGTTGCTGTGAGGTTGTTAAATAAACAGCCAATGTTTTAAATTGTATCTTTAGACATTTTACAGCCTGTCACTGTGGAAAATGTGTTCCTGTTTCTTTAATTTAACCTACATAATTTTATTTAATATAAAGACATGATGGTAGTTTAAAGGAAATGATGGGTGAATGGAATATGAAGAAATGAATGGTGGCTTCAAGACATTTGCACAGTACTGTACAGCTGTTCATAACATTGAATGATGCTTGAAGAGTAAATCATATTAGTAAGACCATGACATTATAAGGATATCTTTTTAAAAATAATTATTGTTGTTATAAATATGCTGTTTAGATAGTTTAACAGTATTTTTGTTACCTGTATTGTACTTTTTGTACTTATAAGCTATCGTTTTATATTTTTTCTGAGGTTTGCTTAAAAAAAAGAAAAGTTCAGATGTTTTCAGTTTAGAATGTACAAAATATATATATATATATATATATATATATATAAAATGAAGAAAGCTGGTACAAAAATGACTAAGTAATATTTATAGATATTCTGACACCTTATAATATCCACACTATAATAAATATGTTATGTTATGTTGTGCAATGAATATATGGCAATATTAAGATCATATTGCATTACCCAGCCTTAATAATTGCTGCACTGACTGCCAGTCTGATTTAGATTTATCAGCATGAGCATCCACAACACTTATGTAGCGTGTACAACAGAAGTAGGTCAGTTTACTTCTGCAGCAACAATTAATGGATGAGTGCAATACAGAACTGTTAATGATTTTTCATACATTCTCTCAGACATATGATTATTATATACATATTTGGCATGTAATGCTCTGGTGCATTCTATAGCTTTGGTTTATATATATATATATATATATATATATATATATATATATATATATAGTAGCTTATATAGGTATTTCAGGTTACCCTAAAAGGGAGGAGCACAAATTATTGATACAGTATGTGACACTCCACTGACAACAGCAGTACATGAATGAGGTTTGATGTATTTCTGTACATGCGCATGCGTTTGCACATGTCTGCTTTGTGTTGTGTGGGTCAGCTGACCAGATGCTCTGTTGGTTTCTGGGTCAGCTCAGTGCACACTGAACACACTCTGTTTGCAGCTCTTTCAACATGCACAGACATTCAAAGCTGTCTGAGTTGAATCTCTTGATTGCTTTGTAAAAACTAGTGCAGATGGACATGCGTGTAAGCACGTAAAGAATGTTAGGATTATCGCCGCCAGAATGGCCATGAAGCCAACGAATTCTGCTTTAAACTATCAGTTGGATTGTTTTTAACCTTGAAAACTAATTGAATGATTTATTGAACAGTATGATGAAGTGTCTGCCAGGTGAATACTTTAATAATAACATTACAGAGATCGTTTGGTCAGAAAGTAAAATTATACAAATTTGTGTTTTGTAACTAACAAGTAATAAAAATGTATAGCCTTATTTTCATTTTCAATTTATTCTGATGAGGATTTTGGTGCATCATAGGAAGGGGAATACACTTTAAGTGTACAACACATCAGTCCATAGCAGGGAAACATGTACAATATTCTGGTCTTTGTACCATTCTAAATACACTCGGGGATACCTAGGTTCAGGTTTGTTCAACTACCGGCATAGTTTGGGGAGGTAGAAGGAAACTGGACAACAACAGACGAGAGGATCCACAACTCTACAACACCTGGTAACTCGATGGTATGAGTGATCCAGTGGGTGAATGACTTGTGTGAACAGGTTTTCCCCTGTATAAGCCCTGCAGTATGTTCCTCTTTATAACAGAGATTGTGAGCAGGTGCCAGAATACCTATACAGTGTTACGTTTTGTACATTCTGTATTTATTTCTATCAAAGCATACAGTACATATGTATGTGGTTAGGCTGACAGACTTAGCATTTGATTTCATGTACATCTGTTATTCAAATAGTTCTGTCTCTGCTAGATTGGATTGAAAAGCTTTTCATTTTCACTGACAGAAGTAGGTCAGTGTGAGCATGCTGAATGTAAGAGGGACAGATGGAAAGAGGGGTGATTTGTACTTGAACTGTGTGCCTGTAGGCATTTTACATTATGGTCTTCAATGCAGAGGAGCTGGATTCATTTTGAGTAAAGTGGGCTTTGTAGCACTGGACTCTCACTCTATCTTTTAATATGTTCAGGGTGTGTTCTGTACAGCCATGGCCAACAGTTTTGAGAATAGGACAAATTAATTATTAATTAATTTTCACAAAGTCTGCTTCTTCATTGATTTAAGATCTTTCTGGTAGATGTTACTATCGTATACTTAAGTATAATTACAATCATTTCATAAGTGTCAAAGGCTTTTATTGACTCTTACATTAAGTTTATACAAAGAGTCAATATTTGAAGTGTTGAACTCTTCTTTTTCAAAACCTCTGCAAACGCTGTTAATCAACTTTTGGGTTTGTCAGTTTGACAGAATTTGTGTGTTTGTCCACCCGCCTCTTGAGGATTGACCACAAGTTCCCGATGGGATTAAGTTCTGGGGAGTTTCCTGGCCATGGACCCAAAATTTCAATATTTTGTTCGCCGAGCCACTTAGTTGTCACTTTTGCCTTATGACAAGGTGCTCCATCATGCTGGAAAGGTATTGGTCATCAACAATCTGTTCTTGCTGGATGTTTTTGTACTATTCTTTATTCATAGCTGCGTTCTTAGGCAAAATTGTGAGTCAGCCCACTCTCTTGGGAGAGAAGCAACCCCACACATGAATAGTCATAGGATGCTTCACTGTTGGCATGACACAGGACTGATGGTAGCACTGATGTTATTAAATATTATTTAAAAAAAGAGTAATTCTCAAAACTTTTGGCCACAGTTGTACAGTAGATTTGCTGAAATCACAAAACTGTGTTTGTTTGTTTGTTTATTGCCTGCCTATTGTAAATATTGTTGGATCTCATGAGTCACTATTATATATCCGCATCAACGAAGCAACAAAATTGATAAACTGGTATCGAACGGTATTTTTTGACCCAATAGAGCTGTATTTATATTTTTTAATACTTGCTCTGGCTTAAGTCAAGTCACCATCCTACTTTCAGTGTGTGTTCACATTAATGGCGCAGGGAGTCGATTCGCTGATTTCAGGCACTGAACACTAAGCGGAAGGTTCCTCATGCTGAAATAATGATTCACCTCACACATGCACAGCAAACGAGTATGTAAATAAATAAGGCATCCGAGCTTTCAGTTAGTTAGACAGTTGATGGATGTTTTCTTTTTTGGGGGGAGAAAAAACATTGATATTGATTTGAAAAACAGCAATTAAGACTATTGGTCCAGTGGTCACCTGATGTGTATGCTTTGAGCCCTAACCCTAGCACACTTACTGCATATTGTGTTAAACCAGGAAAAAAATTGCAATAAACAATTTTTGTAATTACCATTTTTTTTAATTTAGTATAACAATTGACTACAAAATGAGACCTCTAAGAAGTATTGCAAACTGAAAAAATATTTTGTGCATGGTTTCTTCAAGTGACAAGGGTGTGAAGAAAGCCAACATATGTTAAATTTGTTTTGGTTATATCAGTTTGAATTTTGTATGATTTTTGAAAATGCTATAAATCCATCTTATCACAATGTACGACATGATCTGCAGTTGTGTTGTGTCAATTTAAATATACAATTTAGTTTAATTTTGGTACTTGACAACAGCACTTTATCAGAGCAACAGTTCCAGGACACATCATGTGTATTTTCTGTACACAAAGCGATCTCGTGTCTTAAATAATGCATGAAAAGCATTATCTCTCAGTACATTTGTAATGATAAATGTACATGTTTGTGTATATATATGTGTGTGTGTACATTGTGTCTGTGTGTGTGTGTGTGTGTGTGTGTGTGTGTGTGTGTGTGTATGTATGTATGTATGTATGTATGTATGTATATATATATATATATATATATATATATATATTATATACACACACTCTGTATAGTTTCTAGCCCAAATTACGCCATTTTTAGGACACAAATCCTACAGTCAGTCACTTATTGCGCCTGACAACTAAGCTGATTTAAAAAAAAAATTCCTTTAGCTGGTGATCCGTGTGCATCTTTCTGATGAGAGCTCCAAAACCATGATGGTGGATGAGAGGCAGACGGTGCGTCAGGTACTGGACAGCCTGCTGGACAAATCGCACTGTGGTTACAGTCTGGACTGGTCTCTGGTGGAGATGATCAGCGAACTACAAATGGGTGAGTGGAGGAGCAGAACGACACATCAACATTTAACTAGCCATCACATTTTTTCTTCAACCGGTTAATGAACACTGAGGAATACCAATAGACTCACCCATGGTAATCACATCACATAACCTTGGGAGGTGCAGCACACAAGCAGAGAGATACAGTTACAGTACGCTTTTCCATTTTACTGAACAGCACTGTACGTCATCACCAGGAAGCCTTTGATTTCACTGAAGGACAAAGTCTCTGCAAAACATTACCCAGTTGTACTGATCAATTCTTTTTCTTTAACACGAACACAAACATTTATTGTAAACATAAATACATTGATATTGATACTGCCATGTCAGGAAAAGGGTAGCCTACAGTATCTGGTTCGATCTCATGAAAGAGTTACTGTAGTGCAAATTGCTGGAAAGATTAATGCTGGATATAAAAGGTGCTAAAACACAAGGCATTGCAGCTTGCTGTTATTTTGGCTGCGCAAAGTCGCCCATGCCGACTCCTGTTCACTGGTAAAAGTGCCTACTTTGGGTACATGAGCATCAGAACTGAACTATGGAGCAATGGAAGAAGTTGGCCTGGTCTAATGAATCATGTTTTCTTTGATTAATTAAATAAAATATATATCTTTACAGGTAAATATTTGTCGTTGGTTTGTTTGTTGTTTTGTTTAAACATCTCCGGCCCCAAATCTAAAATATCCTCGTCAATCCTTTTTTTTTTTTTTATTATGCCTGAAAGTTTGCAAAATATCATTGTTCAGGGCTTGGCAGAAAGACACGTTCTACCCAATAGGAATTGGTGTAATTTATTTCCAAAAAAATGTTGTATTTAAACTGAATATATAGTTAAATTAGAATTTGTGAAAGGATTTTTTATTGCTTTATTTAGAATTCAGACTTATAATAGAGGTAGTCCCCGACTTAAGAACATTCAAGTTACTTTCTGCAGATTCGGACGGAACGCGCGGATCTACAACATTCGTAGATGCGAACAAATCAAATTGTAGTGCCTGTCCCTGTGAAGCTTCCTCTATTTCTGTCCTTGTGTGGTGGCTCAGATGTCATTTTGCAAGGCAGTTAAGAGATTGAGTATTATTAGAGTGGTGTTCTGTCCCTACAGTATAAACAGAGTACAATGAGTACTGATTTATGAATTATTCAAAGCACTATTTTTTTTTCTTTTGTTATATTTAAGGTTTAAATGCTGTTAGATTATCAAAACTCTTGAATTTACTAAATCAAACCTCAAGAACTACAGGGTGGGCCATTTATATGGATACACCTTAATAAAATGAGAATTGTTGTTGATGAAAGAATAAAGTTATGTTAAAACCAAGCACACCATTGTTTTTCTTGTGAAATTCCCAATAAGTTTGATGTGTCACATGACCCTCTTCCTATTGAAAAAAACAAAAGTTGGATCCAAGATGGCCGACTTCCAAATGGCCACCACGGTCACCGCCCCCTCACATATACTAATGTGCCACAAACAGGACGTTAATATCACCAACAATTCTCATTTTATTAAGGTGTATCCATATAAATGGCCCACCCTGTATATTATATTCTCTTGTTATAGTCATACTTAGAACGGATTTTGTCTTGACCTTCAAGTTTCTCCAGCTAGTATTGTTTGTGTCAGTTTTCCTCGCACAGGACGTGCATCATTATAAACCAGCAAATAGGTCTTTAAGAGTTCCAGGAGCCGTAAGCCTTCAACTATGGGATTTTACCATTTTCAGTTTTTAGATGATGTGTAGCTCTACAACACCAATCAATTAACATGCACTTTGTTTTTGTTTTACAGTGAATTATTATTATTATTATTATTATTTTACTTATTATTTGTCTCAGGGTATAGAGAGTCCTTTTATCAGTTTTGTATCTGAAATCAACTTGAAAGCTCAAGTTATGGTTAAAAATCGAGTGTGTATGTACTGTATATCTGATGTGGGTGTATATGGCAGAATAGTGATGTGGAGAGTGTAAGTGGCATTGGAGTGTGATATGGGTGTGTATGTGATAGATGTAAGTGATTGGTGAGTGAGTTGGAGTCTAGTGCTGTAGTCTCGAGAGAAGTGAGAGCCTCCAGTCCTGCGATATTGTGTGTAAGGCAGTATCTCATTAACAGGTTCTACCCAAGGGAACAGATTACTTCAAACAAATTAGCACCAATTCCTCTTTTTTTTAAAAATGTTGTTTAGTAATTAGCATTTTAATGATGAGAATTAGTCTGGCTTGTTTAAACTGATCACTCTGCTGATTCTGATCTTCCTTATCATATTTTCCACTGTTCTCCAGAGCGAATTTTTGAGGACCATGAGAACTTGGTGGAGAATCTGCTGAACTGGACCCGAGACAGCACCAACAGGCTTATGTTCATCGAACGCATCGAGAAGTACGCTCTCTTCAAGAACCCGCAGGTGAGAGGGGCATCAGCACGAGAGCCGTTCACCCGTTTCAGAGCACCACTATGTCTGTAGTCTGTATCTGTGTTCACACAGACTGTATTACTCTAGATGCAATCAGACTGTATTTAGTTTGTGGGTGATATGACCAAAACTGTCAAAATTAGACAGTTAGACAAAATTATTTCTTATTAGACGAGTTACAACTTAAGATCAAAGTTATAAATATGTATCCCCGATAGCTTGCTATATAAGCGTTTGGATTGTAGCCATTACAGCAAGCTATGCTTACACATCGCTAAACAAAAATGAGGAATGGAATGACATGGATGTTATGTTATGCTGTAGCTGTGCAGACAAAGAAAGTTATGACTGGGTTGATTGTTATGACTGAGCAGTATCAGGAAATGTAATTCGCCTATGGGAGGAAACTATTTTACTTAACATTTGATATTTGCATATATTTAAAGTGTCTCGTTAAGCATTAGATCAAACTTACTGCTGTTGATAATGCATTAATGTTAGCTCACTAATAGGATTATATACTGTAGGGTCGCCCAAAAGTATGGAACCCTAGGCTACATTTGTATACACTGAATACTACAATGCTGAATTGGTTTCAGAAGTGACCAGAGCTGTTGTTATTACATACAGAGATGAATTTTAGTGCAAAGATTGTTCTAAACCGATTCCGATTGTTCCAGACTTTTGACTTCAGATGACCAGAAAGTAAAAAGACAAGTAGTGTTAGGACTGGTTTTAGTTCATTTTCTATTGTTAGGTTTGAAACCTTTTTATATTTCAGGCCCAAAAAGAAAAATATCAAATTTCATATTAGAAAAATTCAGATTTTTGGGCCAAGCATAGAATTTGGTATTAAATAAAATAGTGTTACATAAACCTCAATAGACGCAAGCGACATGCAACATAATTAAATACAGAATAGCCTTTCTTTTAGATGTTTTACCTTTTTATAAATATAAAAAAAAAAATGTCTTTGGGGTAAATATACTGTAAGGTGTTTTAGACGTGAGCATAGGTGTGTTCTGGCGTGTATTTTTAATGATCTCCCACAGATCGTAGACAGTCTGACCAGATGTTGTATTATCATCAAGTCAGGCCTAACTTTGAATGAACTACAACATTTTGGTATAAAAAACAAAAACACTTGGCCTTGACAACCTTTGCTTTTGCCCCTGAGTATAGTTACTATTTAGTATATTATTGTGGTGGATAGACGTCACCTAGGGTCAGTCTGGTGTAAAAGCAGAGTTAGAATGAGTTTGAGTCTGGCTGAGCGCCCATAGGACCCACCCGTTCTCAGAGGCTGCATGCCTCAGACAATCTTATCTGGCTTGTTGTCAGGTTCTATGTTGCTCCATTAGGCTTACAGTCTTTTTGTCCTGTTTTGACATATTTCCCGCATTTAACTTCTGGCTTCCTGAGCTGAATAAAAATCTGGAAGTGTTTTTCTTTTCTTTTGTATACTGTATATATATTCAAGGAACAATGTGCAAGTGCTGTGTTGATCATTTTATATGTTGACCATATTTAACCTCTTCTACTCAGAACTATTTGCTGGGCCGTAAGGAGACATGCGAGATGACTGACCGGAATAAAGAAGCTCTGCTGGAGGTGAGGGATGCTTTAAAGTTATTTATGTCTGAACCCCAAAACACCCCTTTTGTCTCTCATGAAGATGCATTGCATTATATTATAATTAATTCTGTATGACAGTCAGTGTTGTAGATGCTGTAGGTGAAATTATGTCTGTCTTTTTTTTTTTTCTTTTTTCCCTCGTGGGTCTGCAGGAGTGTTTTTGTGGAAGTTCAATCAGCGTGCCTGAGATGGAGGGAGTGCTTTGGCTCAAAGAGGATGGTAAGAAGTCCTGGAAAAAGCGATATTTCCTTTTACGGGCCTCTGGACTATACTACGTGCCAAAGGGCAAAGCCAAGGTTAGTTCTTGCCCAGCCCTTTTTCTTTAGTCTTTATTTCTCCATTTGTCATTCTCTTTGTGATATTTACCATACAGCCCTTACAACACACACATACACAAACACATTGATGAACTGGAAAAACACATCTGTCACTCGCAGTTATTCAATGTTAATTCCACTGTGCTTGGAGTGCTTTATGACAATACAGTACTAAAGAAGTGTTACTAGAATGACAAATATTTAATATTTAATAAAGGAATTGGGCTTCATGACTGAGGTCCCTTGTCAAATTGTTATAACGTTTGTATACCACAAAAAAAAAAAAAAACAAAGAACATATGCTCATATGGAATATAATTTTGTTTTTTATTAATATTCCTTTAAATGTTTTCCTAAGTAACATTTGTTCCAGCAAGACATTGATTGCAAAGTAGTCAGATCTCTAATTGATAGTAAGTGAATTCTACACCTGGAAGGAGTAACCATGAGCTTTAGCTGTAACCTTTTTTTTTTTGTGCGTCTTTTCAATACTCTCCAGCATACTCAAGGTAAAAATACAATGTTATGAAAAACACATTTGTTTCTACTAATGTTGCTTATGAGTCACACTGTACGGTTTCAGATCTTAACAGGCATCTCAGAAAATGTATCCAATATTAACATTAACATGTGCTTGATCAGCAAATTACCTAAATTTAATTGATGAGATACGGCCTATTGAGCAGAAACAGACAGCTTTTTTTTTTTTTTTTTCATTACGACATTCATTTGAGCTCATACAAGTACATAGTTGTTTTTTTTACAGCAATAATTCCTGAGGCGATCCAAGTATACATAGATAGACTATGGATACATATACAGTTAATTGTCTATGCAAGCAAATAGAGATTGGGCAATCGATTTTTCCTTGTGGCCTAAACAGCTGCTGAGCATTTACAGTAACTCAGTGTTAACCCTAATAATATTAAATTGTCCCAATTCTGGTTTGAAGCAAAGCCTGTGCACACTACTCTTCAATAATCTCATCTATAGTGTTTCTTGTAATCTAAATGGATGTAGAAATCTGGTTGAACAAGTATTATTGCAAGAAATCTCTATTTACCATTTAAAGCTTAATTACAGTGTTTTGCAACTTGTAACTTGAAATTCTCTGTATTTTCTCCTCCATGTCTTCCACTACAGACTTCTAGAGACCTGGCATGCTTCCTACAGCTGGATCACGTGAACGTTTATCTGGGGCGGGATTACCGTAGCAAGTACAAAGCTCCGACTGACTACTGCATGGCCCTCAAGGTACAAATTCAGTGTTACAATACAAGTGTGAGTGCTCTCTATAATACTCAGGTGCACCATTTGTCCTTCCAGCTGCAGATTCTATGGCTTGACCTAAACACTGAGCAGGCTGTTGAGACTGTGTATTGTCATATGTATATAATTTAATAGCTGTGCTTAATATACATAGTGCAGTAAATGTCAGAAATGTCATGTCTAATATGTCAGTTTAATTCTTTTATAAAACAACACAAATGGTCCCCCTTTGGCTGTCTGTGACCAGTGAAACATATTATTAGGAGCTTGTGATTAAATATCTTTGCTTCATAAAGTGGAGCACAAAATAAATAACCGTTTAATAAAATGCCTTTAAGACAATTTAAGTACATATTACATCTAACATGTCCTTTTTTGCCTGGTAGTGTAAAGAATATAAATTGTTTGACTTTGGTCACACGATATTAGCTAGAGCAGCAAGGATCTACAACAGTCGTCAAAAAAGTAAATAAAGCAATGATGTCATTATGTTGATAGTACACTCAACCCTTAGGCACAAGTCTAACGACTCTTCTTCAGCGCATTACAAAATAAACAGTCTAAGAGGAGGCTTCATAATAAATAGACTCAGCTTGTGCGTAAGCTGCATTTATAAATGCTTGTATAAATAGAATTTTAAAAAGCATTTTTGCCTTTGGTGAAGTATGAACACCAAATCACTCATGAAATGGAGTGCAGTAAAACTGATTCCACACAGTCACCGTGAATTACAGAGGGCTTACTAAAGATTAACTTCATGTCAGTTTAATCAAATTGAAACCAGGCCATACAAAGATTAATAAGATGTCAGGATACAGAAATAAAGGACGTTTTACTAATAGTGTGATACTGTGTCCATCAAGTAGGATCATAGTACTGTAGTAAACAATACATAGTACTAAGATGTGCTTTAAAGTTGGGTCTTGAGAAAATAAAAATACAGTAAATAAATAAATAATTATATATATATATATATACATACACACACACACACACACATATACACTTATTTATTTGTTTGTTTGTTCTTGGAAAACAGTAATACAAACACGTGAAAGAATATTTTAAAAATACTTTGCTTTAGTTTAACAACTCTCTTTAATTAACCTTTTTTGATTAGCTGTGGTTTCTTTGTCTTAATTTGCAAGTCATGGTACATCTTTTTATATGTGTACATGTTTGCTCTAAAACCGGTTAGACATGCTATTACTGTATTTGACCATGTGGATTTGTACTGCCCCCTAGAGTAATGTGGAAGAATTCAAAGCTGGTAGATTTTTCCAAACTGTTCCATTATTTTCCGGTTTTCATTTTTCAGCACCCTCAGATTCAGAAAAAGTCTCAGTATATCAAGTACCTGTGCTGTGAAGATGTCAGAACTCTCCAACAGTGGGTCAATGGAATACGGATTGCTAAGGTATCAGCTTGTTTATAGATGGTGGCATGAGGCAGTCTGGCCTTTTACTTTTGGGGCAATTATCTTACCTTGTCTGTGGTGTTTTCTGCAGTATGGGAAGCAGCTGTATTTTAACTACCAGGAGGCTATGAAACGCACTGAAGCCGCCCATGACTGGTCATCTCTCTCCGGTTCCAGTATGAAGTCTGGTTCCAGCTCATCCAGTCTGCCAGGTGAGCTCGTGTTGTGGCAGGTGACTTGGCATCATGATGGAATTCAGTACTTGAGAACAGAACTTATTTTTGGGGATGTGAACGTCAAAGATTAAGCAGTGTAACAGAAAAGCAAGTAGTATTCATACTAGATTCCACCCATAGATTTTTGTACTTTGCTACCATATTCCCAATGAGCTGTAGCTACCCTGACCAGAATATACTGTACCAGATGCATACAAAAATGAAGTTTTGAACGATATAAACAATTAGCCAGTGCACAGCATATTGCATGTTAATCAGTATGTTCTTTGATTGTCCTGCAAGCTTTATATTAGAACACTTGCTCCTGCAGTGTTTTGAAAAGTTTTGTTTGGACGCACATTAGCCAAGACCTCTAATTTACAATGAACTCACTTTTTTTTTGTTGCAGAATCTCAGTCCAATTATTCAGACAGTGGTGTGTCAGAGACAACTTCCTCTGGACACGTTCGCTCTCAGAGTGTGGTCAGCTCCATCTTCTCTGAGGCCTGGAAGAGAGGCAACCAGGCAGAGGAATCCAAGGTGCTCTAAAACAAGTCAACATTAGCTGTTCGCTTCCATCATCTTTTCCTCTCTTCCATCTCTGTCTCATCCTGTCTCAGTCCAGTAAAAACAAAAAAAAAATTTGATTATGGCCTTAGCATTAGACAATGTCATGTTTTTTTTCTAGTGTTAATAGTATAGTAAAGCTGCATGAATAGTGTTGGCCTTATCTGCATATCCAAATGTTCAACTGATTATCATTCTTCTGTTAATCCCTTGCAACTCAGATTAAACTCAATTTTATAACACACACATTATCTTAACCATGTTTGTTACATTATGCTAGAAAGAAACTACTGCACAAGTGTAGGGGCGAAGATTATTATCTGTATGAGTATGATAACCTGCATTAATTAGCACTGCTGATCATGATCATTTATACAGCCTGGCCAAAAAAATCACAAGGGTCAAACTTTAGAGCTGCATCCAGCAAAGAAAACAACTAAGGAGATTTCAAGTTATTGGAAATGGGTCAAGAACCCTGCAAAATATTATCAAAATCTGGAACGATCGTGCTCAACCATCAACTTTGTGGAAGTAATGTGGTAGGGAAAAATCATAAATATAGATCACTTAAGCACTTGTTGCATGGTAAAAAAAATAATAAATCACCAGTAAAAACCATAGCTATGTTTAATAGTGAATGGATGAGTATTTCCATACACTCACAATGTGATGAGAACTCAAAGGATTGGGACTGAACAGTTGTGTGGCTATATTAAAAAAAAGTCTTATTAATGAGACTAATCAGAAAAAGGCAGGGCAATGGGAAAAAAGCCATGTGGTCTGATGAGTTCAGATTGACGTTGTCCCAGAGCAATGGACATGTCAAGGTAAGAGGGGAAGTACATAAAGCAATGCACCCTTCATGCATAGTATCCAATGTATAAGCGCCTGGCTGGTCAAGTCAAGACTCAGCAAAGTTATGTGGCAATAAAAAGAAGTCAGCTGATGACCTGAATGTACTGAACGACCAGGTCATCATATCAATGATCACGTCACAGGCATATTTCAAAAGTGAAAGAGTGGTTTTGGGAGCATGAGGAATGGCTTGCATTGTAATATTGTAATCAATGCTAAAGGTCAATGAATTAAATCTTAGTGTGTGCGACTTTTGTTGTTGTTTTTTTGGCCAGGCACTGTATACATTTGCTTTAGGTTCTGCAAAATCAGCTTAGCCTTAGGAGCTGCCATACCATACTGGCACCTCAGCTGCAGATAGGCCAGTGCACTGTGGGTGACTGCTGATCTTCTGTGCTCTTCTCCTCTCCTAGGCTGCAAAATCCAAGTCTCGCAAGGCCATGCCCTTATGCACTGGTGGGAATTGAGGTTAGGGTGTGAAAACCCTTATAACACCTAGTGTTTTCATTTATCCTGACATAACTTAGAGGACACTAACCACTCTGCTAGTTCTCTATAGTCATTTATACTCCTTGTGTGTTGTGATGAATGCAGTCTAATTGGGATGTGGTGTGAGAGACTGGTTTTAGAGGCTTGTGTTAACTTTTAATGGATTCCCACAAAGCAGTATTGTAGAATTAATGCAGTAAGGTCTAGCTTGAGTGCACTGTGGTATATTAACAAAGAATTATGTGTGTTTGCAAAAATGTGATTGTGCTTCAGAGAGGTATGCAGAGGTAATAATAAACTGTTGTACTTTAAGTGCTTAATATTTGTCACATGCAGAATAATTTTTTTTAAAGATATACAGGTCCAGCCATGATGATCTCAACCTAGTAAATGTGATTTTCAGGATGGCCATCATCCTCTCATTCATGTCAATAATTGTTGTCTTTTACATTTGTTACTTCATTCCATACCCATTTCCTCTAAACAATTCTCTTAACTTCTCTGTATGCATATTGAGCACGGCTGGGCATGGGCATTGTAAATGATGATTTTAATCCACTGATTCATTCTTTTTTAACAGATGAGAATGGATCTACCTCCACCTGCACAGCCTAGTAGGGCTTCCTACCCTCTCCAACTTTCCCATCTGCCCCAGATGCCGCAATCGGTCCTACCACATGGAAGCTATCCAAGCATGTCACCTCAGTCTTCTCCTTCTCCACCTTCACCCCCTCCTCCTCCACCTCCTCCTCCACCCCTGCCTACCTCTACCCACTCCACACCCACCAAGTTCACCAAGTACAGCACCATTGCAAGGCTTCACAACATCTCCCAGGCCCCTCATCACTTCAAACAGACCCCTCTAGTGGCAGCATTGCAACAACAGCAGCAGCAACAGTCAGTTCCTCCAACCCCTCCCCCTCAGTCTGTGAAACCAATAATGAATAATATAGCAGCAGGATCCAGTATCCCACCTCCAGCACCACCACCTCCTCCTCTCTCGATGCCCGTACCAGGGTCAGCGATGGCAGTGCTAAAGTTAGGCCCCCCAAGCCCTCAACCAGAGTTTATCCTTCCTCCACCTCCTGAAGAAGAGCACTTACCTCCTCCTCCTTTGGATCACATGCAGAGCAATGGCATCTTGCCTCCCCCACCACCCCCAGAGCAATTTACATGCCCTCCACCTCTCAGCACTAATGGCCTTCAAGAGTTCCTGGCTCAGAAATTTCCTCATATGAACTATGACTTTTCTCCTCTTGGCCAAGATGAGGACCCTCCTCCACCTCCAGTGTGTTTCTCTCCTCCACCTACCCAACAGGTGACAATGGTTCCTCTTGCCCCACCGAAAACATTCACTGGAGGATTTCCTCCCCAGACAGCTCCCAAACCATCTGGACATGGCATGTCTCCGGTCTCTCCCGTAGGTCCACCTATGTCTCCAACACCACCCACCTCCATGAAGAAGCAGCAGAGCTTCTCTGGTAGCCAGAGCCCGAACCAGCCTCCTCCCACCTTGCCGAAACAGCATAGTTTCCCTTCAAAAGCACCACCTTTATCTACAGTGATCTCTCCATCATCATCTTTGGTAAAACAGCTTGCAAACCAGTTTCCTGGAACTCTAGATGGTTCCAAAAGCCCACTGTCTCCTCCAGTGGTAAAAACCAAGCCCAAATGGCAACTGGGAGGGCAGGCACAGTCTCCTGAGTTCCCTCCACCACCACCAGAAAGTAGCCTAGATTTTCCTCCACCCCCACCATTACCTTCTGATCCAAGTCCCCCTTCCTCCAAGATGGGGTCGCCCCTGAAGAAATCGCCTTCCACCTCCTCAAACCTTTCAACCAGTTCGTCAATTAAGAGGCCTCCTCCAACCCCACAGCGGAACTCTAGCATAAAGTCCAACCCTTCTGTCGAGGCCCAGGAGCCCAAAAAGGTTGAAGACCTGGTGAGCATGTTTGCTCAGCCCAGCCAGCCATCACCCAGCTCACTTTCCACTCCATCTTCTACAACTGGCTCACCATCTAAGGACTCTTCTACCAGTTTCCGAGCATCAATGAAACCAGGCAAGATCAACTTGGCAAGCCTACCACTGGCTCTACAAGGGCTACCCAATCAGTCCCGCCAGGCAACCTCAGACTTCCCCTCTCCTCCCCTTGATTGTGACTTCCCTCCTCCACCTCCAGACTCTGAGCTCCTGCCTCCTCCACCACCTGTGGAGCTGCATAGTGGAGCTCCCAGAGTGGCTGTAGTAAACCCACAACCACAGCTTTTCTCCAGCACATCAGCAAGGAAACAGAGCTCCTTGAGAAAAACACCACCTCCAACTATGCAGCGCCGCAGCAGCGGTACCCCTGAACCCTTGGCCCTTTCGCCCCCACCACAACAGATCCCTCTTACACCATTTACCTCTCAGATGCCCCCCACATCCCCCAAAGGCAACCTCTCTGTCCAACCCAACTTTCTCGAGGACCTTAACAGGACTTTAAAGAGAAAATCAATGTCTAGACACAGCTCTTTGACTTCATCCCGCATCTCGGCCAAGATGGACCCTGTGGCCACTATGGACGACATGGCACTCCCGCCGCCTCCCCCAGAGCTGCTGCTGGGCCAGCAAAAAAAGGGAGGGTACGCAGGTGCCAATATCTCAGGCTATGCAACGTTACGGCGGGGTCCACCGCCAGCACCACCCAAACGGGACCAAAACACCAAACTGACCAGTGACTGGTAGAGGAGCCATGCACTAGAATCTGTGTGCTGGTTGTCTGCTTTTCTCTAATACAAACTATAGACTTTCACAGGCCATAACATGAAAATGACTAACAATGTTAAAAATACTATTCCTCATTTTAACCCAAGTTATTACCACACTATGAAAAAGCAAGCCAAATCACCTACAGTATAAGCTTCTCTGCGTGTTTGTGCCGCTTTGCAATTACGTGTAAGCAGTTACAAAAAAATTGTAAACAACAACAAAAAAAAAAAGTGAGAAAAAGTAACTCTGCCATTACTATAAATAGGTACTGCATGGACTCCTGTGTGAGGAAAGGGGAATAATATGTGTATATTAAAAGATGTATTTGGAATTTTGGGGTGGGGAGGGAGCTTTTACCTTTTTATATGAAATTATTTAATAACTGAAATATATTCTTATTTTAAAGTTTAGTTTTTAAACCCTTGACTGTATGCGTTAAACGTGAATAGAAATCAGGATTAATGAAGAGTTATGTATATGTGTGTGTTTTGTCTGAGTGGTTTGGTTGATCCACTCTCAGAAAAAAAGCAAAAGGCATGGTAGTGTTGCCTCAGTTATCTTCTGTTTAAGGTGCAAGTCTGAAATTTCTTCTTAAGCCCATAAAAGGTTGCAAACCTTCTACTATACAACTGGATAGAAATGATTTCTGATTTTAATCTTGTTCTGTTACAAAATACAGTAGGACCTTTATTTTACAGAGATTTTCAGACATTTAGATGAAAATGAACCCACTACTTTTGTGAAGCGCTCTTTAGCCTGGCTGTGTTTGGAATTGGATGTGTTCTGTCTCTGTTTATGTTGGTTACATTGATGCCTACCTGTACATACTGCAGCTCTACTTGACTTTAACATCCGCTGTTAGCTTTGTGGAAAGAAATCGGGAAGAAATTGTCTGTGTTGCTACACTTACCTTTAGTATTGAACCAAAGTTCTTGTATCATATTGCTACATCTATCACAGTGACCTAAAATGTGCTTGCATTTTAATTTAAGTAAAAGTAAACAACAAAGTCTGATTCAATATCACTTTTTACTGACTCCACTTATTATTTGAGTTGAATGGTCACCTTAGTTGGTGCAAATTTGAAGAAAATTTGGAACAGAGCAAGACTTATTTTGTGCCTAAATCTGATCTCATAATAGTATAATGTTACAACAGCAATTAGTTGGAAAAACTTCTCCAATGTATCCATTTCTGGTGTTTGGTTTTCTAAATGAGAAAAATATCTAAAACTATTGAAGCCATAAGTGAACATTGCTAATGATGGTTGTTAAAGTCAGGAATGCTCAAGATAAGATACATGGGGAAGTAAATGTTACATTTAAACTGAACAATATAAATATGTAAATCATGCAGTAAGCTGTGCCTGTGCTGTTTTCTTCATGTGTCTATATTTTTGGTACTTGTATATTGTAGTCCACATTTTATGTGGTCAAGAACATAAATGTAGAAATTTTCATTTTTTGCAAGTCTGGCACCACACTTTTGCCCATACAGTACATGATTTATATAAAATCACAAACAGAATTAGCTACCGTTTCCTTGGTGTAAAAGAAAAACAAAAGCACTATAAAACTAAATGGATGGTTTATACGTTACTGTGGAATGTTTCTATCATACTCGCAGAGGGAGATCAACCTGATTGTAGTTTAAAAAGTTAAATAATGGCAAAGTTTTACCATTTTGTTATTTGTGATAATGAAGCAACATATTTAAACCCTAACACACTAAATTGTTACTATTAAATGCAAGTCTTTAATCAATTCAATTTAGTTTTTTATATAGCACTTTTAAACAATATAACAAAGAAGGCTTACAGAATTTTAAAAAAAGGTAATTACTTTATACATCTATTTTATAAGCATAGGCAAACAATTGGACATAATTACTTTTAAAAGTCCTAAAGAATACTGAAGCAAGTTTTAAGCCAACACATTATGCTTTTAAATAAAAGAATGCTGCATAGCACAGAATCCATCAAGACTTGAAGGAAACATTTACAGTAGGCTGTTGAATTTTGCAGGTGCTTCTTGTATTTCTCACTAAAATTTTATCTGATGGTGGCAGCAGCAATCTGGGGCAGATGCAAGCTCCAGGACAAATGTCACTCTGTTTAGTCTGCGTCTCTTACCACAAGAATATCTTCCTCGCTGCTGGAGCTTACTGCATGCACACTGCAGCTCACTCCCCTCAGAGAAATTAAACCACCAGAAACACGGACATAACTCCTACACCTGTGTTCGGGCTGGACAGAAGGATAAGGAGAGAGATTAGTTACTGTATGGTCCACTGCAAATAATACTTATATATATATATAGTGCTTATAAATGAAGTAAAAGTAGGGAACATACCATGTACAGGCTCAACTTGAACTGACATCTGTCTGAGGCTACTGTCAGAGGTTTAAGACACATGGTCTCCCTTACGCCAAAGTTAATAGTAAAGTCGTACGTATTAAAGTCCACTAGCTTAATCTGGGTGGAAATAAATAAATAACAGATGTTGTCACAATATGGAGAACAAGCACATTGTGACTTTAATACAATGTGACATTAAACTTTATCTTTAATTTACAGCACAGATTCTGGCTCTCCAGTACATTTTAATCTTCTTCCTGCTTGAACACAATTTTTTTATTCAAGAACTAATGTTCATTTATTGAACTGGGTGTGTAAGCACAGAATGTGCATAACATGGGGTACTCGAGAACCAGTGGAACTGTGAATCTGTAGTACTGCAGAACACCACAAGAGGGAGGCATTCTACTATAGAACAGCCAGCTCATCAGAAGTTTATTTTTAATGTAAAATGAAGCTTCGATAAATTTGGTTCTTTTAACCCGCATTTACTGCTAGAAAGGTAGGAACAGTCTGACGAACAATCGCTTAATTTCAGCAGCTGCGTGTGAGCTATGAACTGATATTTGTACTACACTACACTTGATGTGCATTTTAGAGCTCTTTATTTTTAGAGTTTTTATTTTATTAAAAGGGTACTAATTTTAGCTATAGCATACATGAATCAGGTCCCCTTGTTCATCACTTGTTTCTACACCCAATAAAAGTAATAGATATTTAAGTACTTAAAATTATTCATCACTTATACTCTGCTAATCCAATTACTATATGTTCTGCAAACTTGACCATTTTGCTCCAAAATAAGTTGGATTATATTATACACCTACATACATGTTATTCTAACATAACTTGTACACTATCATGCATCTCATCCGAAATAGTACACACACGCACGCACAGCCCTGAAACCCCTGATCCTGCTGCTGTTCACCTTACAAGGCTCATCTCCTAGCACCATTTTATGTATACTTAAGATTTATATTCAAATTCAGCCAATACAATAACATTACCTGACTAACAGCCTGGTAGGTTGCCCTGTACAAGTTGAAGGTAAGAGATCTTTCATTCATTTCAGCAACAGAAGCTGATAATGCTGAGTCTGCAGCAAGTTTGATATTCCACAGAGGCCATCCTGTGAAGTGAGGAGAATTTGCATTATGTTTGGAGAGAAACAACGAAATTCAATGTACAGAAGAAACTTTGCATCTTTATGGATTATTTTTTCACAATAATCAGTTATTGAGCTATACATTTTACTTACTACTAAGGCTGGGGGGTAAAATAACATCAAAAACAAGACAAAAGCAGTAATTGCTGGACAATTTCTTAAATTACTCACTCACTCATCGTCTATATCCGCTTTATTCTGTATACAGGGTCGCGGGGACCTGGAGCCTATCGAAGGAGTCTTAGGGCACGAGGTGGGGTACACCCTGTACTGGGTGCCAATCAATCGCAAGGCGCGCGCACACACACACACACACACACACACACACAATGGGACTGTGGGAGGAAACTGGAGGAAACCCACCAAACACAGGGAGAACATGCAGACAGACCGGAGACAGGAATTGAACCCTGAACCTGGAGGTCCGAGGCCACAGTGCTAACTACTAAGCCACCGCGCTGCCTCAATTTCTAAAATCACTATTGTGAATTGGTCTGTTTTTCTGAAGTGCTTTTTGTTTATGCCCATTTATAATTTATTGATGATTGTCAGTTGGCAAGATTACGTTTGCTTAAGTTTCTCATAAAGTACTTCCCTTTTTTTCCCCTAACAAATCCCTCATCAGCTGTTAATTGTTAATGTTCGTTAATTATTAAACCTCAGTGATGGTCTAAATCTCATTTCCTCATTTAAGGTTATTGTTAAATAAGACATTGTTTTGCTACAGTAACTGCTTTCCTTCAAGTCACTTCACAAAAGAAGGATTTTTTTTTCTTTTATATTCTTTTTAATTATCAAAAGCTAATTTTTAAATATATAATCTATTTCCTTTTTTCTCAGCCCTTTTTCAGGCTAACACTTTTTTAAAATATATATAATAAATCAAAAGTCATTTTTGGATCATCAAACATATATTTTTAAATGCAACACCAATGTTTTGCTGTCAAAATGTGTTACCAAACTATGCAGATTGGGTACAAGTGCTAATAATAATCATAATAACAACAACAACAACAACAACAACAACAACTTCGGCTCTGCAGTTATGCATACTTTGCAGTTTTTAATCAGCCCAAAGCTGCAATACATATAATGTACATTCTGATGTTTTAAAAACCTAAAATATGATTTACTGCACAAGACTATACACAATGTGCTGACCTACCTGAGACGCAGTGACATTGCAAGAAAACAAGCATAATCAAAGTTGATCTAGTTTTTCCCATCTTGCTGAATCTTATCTCTTCATTCAGTTCCACATCTGTGTATAAGAATGAAAGGTAGCTTGCAGTCAGACCATCAAAGAGCTGCCCAAGCTGCAATTTACCACACAATGCATATCCTACAGGGATAATGAAAGCCCTGTGACTTGCCTGAGGATTTTATGGTTTAGAGAAATGGTGGTATTATTTCAGCAGCTCAGTACCCTTGGTGTCTTTTATGTAAAAATAAATAAATAAATAAATAATAGCTAAAATGATTTAATAAAAGAGTAACAGTGCAATGAGTTTGAGAGGTTAGCAGTTTATATCATGATCATTAGTATTTTTAAAAGACTGCTCTGAAGTGAGTAATGGCATAAAACCTCTCATTGTGAGGACTAAAGTTTATGTAAAAACAAAAAATAATAATAATAATTTATAATGTTTGGTCCACTCCACCATTCAAAACATTTTAAGCAGCTGTACATTAGGTTTGTGCAAGTGATCATACTTGTCAATTCACCCCACAGCTTTTCAGTATAAAGCCTTATATTCTTCTTATATAAATATTCTTACTGAAATATTTTTGTCCAGGTCTAAACATCCAGACAAAGGCGATCAGAACTTGATTTAAAGAACCAATAAAAGGAACACCTGCCAAAAATCACCGCTGACCTCCATATTTTGTACAAGCTACAAGAGAACTGGGTAAGAGCATTTCCAAAAAAACAGTGAGTTGTGTGGGGATTTCCAAGTACTACCAAAAGTAGTTCAAGCAAGGCCAAACAGGGAACCAGATATAGGGTCATGGGTACTCAAGGCCCATTGATGTGTGTGATCCTGTGAAAAGCCACTCAAGCATAAATTGCTGAAAAAGCTAATTATAGCTATGAAAGATGTGTCAGAACTCACAGTGCATCACAGCTTGCTGAGAACAGGGCTGAATAGATACAGACTGGTCAGAGGGCCCAGTCCACTCGCATTGCACATGGAGCAGTGGAAGACCTGGTTAGATAAATCATATTTTCTTTTACATCACGTGGATGGCCAGGTGCATGTGTGTAGCTTACCTGGGGAATAGATGGTATATACCAGGGGTACTATGGGAAGAAGGCAAGCTAGCTGAGGCAGTTCTGCAGGAAGCCTTGGATCCTGGAATTCATGCAGATGATACTTTGACACACACAAGCTAAGAAAATGTTTGAAAAAAAAAGGTACACTCCCCTTGTAGCAACAGTTCTCTTTCACTAGGATAATGCGAGTTGACACACTGAAAAAACTGTTCTGGAATGGGTAAAGTAATTTGCCCTCAGCACACCTTCAGAGTCCATGTCTGGAAGAGTCAAATCTGTTTTGGCTTCGGGAATGAGGGCGGCCTACACATTTCTAAGGCAGGTGAGAAATGTGCAGTATGAGAATGACAAATATCCCTCATTCCTAACAAAGCATAGAATACATGCAATACTTTCAGGAATTTCCCAGATAATACCGCACAGCATCTATTGCATAGTCCTTGTTTGATACATTAACACAATACTATTTTTACAAAAAGATACAAGAATGTCTTTCATTAAATGCCAAGCCATCAAAAGAATTCTTATAGCTTATATTCTTTCAAATAATAATGATGTTCAGAAAGCATGGAGATAAAGTTAATTGATGGTTTGTGATGGTAAAATTACAGTGTACAACACATTGGAATTATAACTGAGAGGTTCAGAGATAAAACTGTTCCCTATGAGCTTTATTAGTGCATCTGATCATCAGTTGGGAATGTACGAATTACACTGATTAAAGTGTTGTCTGTGAAAATAAGGTTTTAAATACTTCAAATCTTCATATTCTCATATAAACCATGTTTGACATACGAATTGTTTTACTAGCTGAACTAGTTTGATGGAGTACTACTTTTACTGAGTCAGTATCTGATTTAATTTTACACTTGATAAAATTTTAGGACAGTATCATGTTTCGGCTGACACACCAGAAGCATTCAGACTTGCAGTTTCTCACAATCTGGAGCTTAATCTAAAAATATGTATGGTGTCGCTAAGAAACACACAGTTTAAAAGGATCTACATTTAACAGTATAATGAATTTCATTTAAAATTAAACTAAATTTTAACCAAAAAAGACAAGGTTAATTCATAATGAGCTAAATTTAAATACTATGAAGATACTGTCAAAAAAATAAAAATCTATGCAAAAATAATAAAATCCCATAAAGAGCAGTTTTACTAAGCATGTTGGACAATCCGCCACAGGTTCTTTTGGAGACACTAACACTAGCTTCTGTTTCTGTAGAAAAATCCTAATTCATTCCTGACTGTCTTACCTTAACATACATTCTAAACAAAACAAAAAAGGTAACATGGAAATCCAAAATGTTTTATTTTACTGACTCTGTGTTAGAACCACCTAGCAAAAACAGCATTGTACTGTAAACTAATCAGCCATTTTTGTTTCTGTAATCATCATTATATAGATCCCTCATTATAGAGAATTGATTATTTTTTTACAGAAATCATGTTCACAAATTTTAATTGGTAAATAAAATACAGCCAAACATGATCATATCAAATCGTTTTATTATCATACAATTTATCCTCATGCCTTTGTTCTTGTTTAATTTTTTGGCCTGGATGATGCCACCAAGAGTGAGCTATAATCTTAAATGGTCCCATTTTATCGTCTTTTGTTCAGTGATGTTTGTGACATTGTGTGTTAGTGTTTAAGCTTCGGAACAGATTGACCGCTGGCCAAGTAAAGAGTGACAACGGTCCTAGAACAGCACAATTACTCAAATGTGAACAAATGCACAGAACAGCAGCATGCACAATAATGCAAATTAATTTACTTCATAAGCACACTGTAGAGGGAAAACTGCAGCACTACATCACAGTTGTGTACTCACACATATGGAAATAGAACTATATATATATTTATATATACACTGCTGTTCATATACCTGCATTAGATGCACAACTATCTATCTATCTTTTTTTTTTTTATCTTTGGAAACTGCAAAACTAATGTGAGTCTTGATCTTCCTTTATCTTGGTGTTCGGTTTAGAGACGGTCACTCTCCCATCTCAAATATAAATACTGTATGCCTGCTTGAATAAACACAGCAGCTTTTATAACATCCATTAAACTGTGCTTTCAATACCAATCAAATACAAAATTTTTCTTTAAACTCAACCTTTCTACAGGTATTATTGCAGGTCCTTACAAGGAATAGAACCATTTTATTGCTCCTAAACCTTGATCTTGTTCCTTTTTTCCTATTAATACACAATCTGAACGTCATGATGTGTGAAACATCACTCACCCCTGCTGTAATCCAGAGCTGAACATCAGCTAAATCTTGACTCAGCTAAGTCTTGGATGAAATATGATGGTGAGCGGAATTGTCAGGCATTATATAAGCATTTCAATGTTACAATATGGCACAAAAAAATAATAAAATAAAATTACATATATATATATATATATATATATATATATATATATATATATATATATATATATATATACATACATACATACACATACATACACACACACACTATATATATATATATATATATATATATATATATACATATATATATACATACATACATACATACACACACACACACACTATATATATATATATATATATATATATATATATATATATATATATATATATATATATATATATATATATAGATATATATAGATATATATAGATATATATATAGATATCACACACTGTGTATATATAAGCACTCTTCACTGGCACCAGACTGCAAAAATCACACTTTGGAAATTCTTAGCAAGAGCATGAACTATTGCTGAGAAATTTACTTTTATAATTAAATGAAAAGGTAAAAAAAAAAAAGAATATTAAATTAAAAATCTTGTTTTATTGAACATGCAATTTATGTAGACCTACACATCATATCAAAACTCGACTTAGCTAGTTTGTTAGTGTCACTAAATAATACATATACATGATAATAAGAAAAAAGCTAAATATGGGTTGTACTCTACCATACTAAACACTAGTTTCCCAATTTCTTACCACGGTGCTGGTAATGAGTATAATCTGTCTGAATCTGTCATTGTAACACTGTTCGGGGGTGGAACAATAAATAAATAAATCTAAGGCTGCAAGTGTTTAATAATTCCACTCCCCTTTGGCTAGGAGAGCACCTCTCTGTAAATTAGGAATATTTGTTTCCATTGTTACTCCTCTGAACATTATTACTACTTTGTTATTACAAGAACATTAAGCAAAATTTTCATCTAATAGCAAATGCTGTTCAAAGTGAAAATTCGTCCTCTATATCCTGGGTTGAAATATTACCTAAAAATCTAGTTACTCCAAATGGCAGATCAGGGAGTTATGTGAGGCCAAACTCCTATTAGGCAGCGGGTCCCAGTTTAACAATTAAATCCATTAGTACACATTTCAAGCAATTTACAAATGCATAAAGAGATCCTCTGGCTTTCCCCTGCATTATTTATGCTTGAACATTCTGTTGCTCCTTCAACATTTTTCAACTGCTCTCCTAGGGATTATGGATGCTGCATTTTTCCCTTTTAAACACTTTTCAATGAAATCCATGTAAACGTATGGTTCTACTTCCAAGACATCTGCTGAGAATGAAATAAGCTATTTTTGCAAAAATAGAGAGGGATTTTCTTTTTTGAGCACTGCAATTTTTAGAATATAAATCTCTTCTTCAAACACAAAACTACTTCATATCTTTTCTTCTTAGTCAAACACATAAAAATAGTGGTTGTGCTGCAAATCCTTCATCCACCATAAGAGTAACAGGATTTTATTGTTAGTATGTTTCATTATCCTATAATATTGCATATCTTCCCCTCAGTCTGTGGTGAAAAGCTAATTTTGACCATTGGAGTTTGATCTCGTCACAAATGACCATCACTCCTGTGTGAACATTTGATCTAATCCATCTGCTGTAACAGCTGTCTGTGTGAAGCTAGCTCCATGTGTGCTAGCTTTAATGCGGACCACAGTTTCAAGCTTCACTCTGTGTAGTGCATGATGGACTCCACGTAGTTACCAGGGAAGAGTCCAGTACTGCCGTTCATCACACCCTCATACCAACCATCATCATTCTTCTTGATAACGTAGATGATTGCACCTTCCTGGAATGACAGTTCATCATCTTTGTCTTGTGTGTAGTCATAGATTGCCACCACTGACATAATTGGGAAGGTGGGGAAAAATAAATCAGGTATTAGCACAGGTGATTTATTCAGGGTACATATACACTGGATTATTTAACTTATGGACTGGTAAGTAATTGTTCGCTTCTAATATCCTGAAGAAAATAAATTAGTTTATTACTTTTAATGCATTTATAAAGTACATGTGACTATATTATGGATACCTGTACAACTGACCAAGGGCCAATGAGTGAAGGTGAGAAATGAACTGCCTAATAATGAATTTACATACACCTACTTTTCATGTGCACTTTCTTTAAAATGTAAAATTAGCCATGCATGTTCTCATTTAAAAAAAATTATATAGCTTGTGCCATTTACATTTAGGGTAATTTTAGTGTTATTTTAAACACTATTTTAAAAATGTAAAGAGACAAAACTGAATACCTTTCTCCAAGTAAGCACACGGAGCCCAAGGTGGATCTTCCTCAGCGTAGGGGTCACTGTATTCAACCACCGAGGACTCCTCTTCTTCATAATCAGGAGGAGGCCGCGCTTCTTGGAACATACTCTCCTCTGTAGGAGGTGGTGGAGGAGGAGCATCTGAAACTGAGAAGGAGAAGAACTGTGAACTGGAATTGTCGAAATTAAGCCTGAGAGTTTTTGAAAATCAAGCATGCCATGCAAGCTTACCCATGTAAAAGTTACAGTACTACTAGTAAACTACTGTTAAAGTAGTTCTAACAGAAAAAAACAACAAAGATGCATTTGTTTTTTTGTACACTCGCATGCTTTACGATTGTACACAGATGCACGTGCAGACAGCAATAATGTAAAAAAAAATATTTATTGCCATGTATTTTTATTTAAACTTTAATGTTATTGACCATCAGTAGAACAACTCTGACCTCTGGGAAGCAAACTAAAAAAATGCTGAATGGTTGGAGAATTTAAGAGGATCTGCACAACAGTGAAGCTCAAAGTCACTTACTGGTCTCCTGAACTCGAGCCACAAAGCCTGTGAGAGGAAGCTGAGGAGTAATCTGCAGGATGGAGGGGGGAGGGGGTGCCACTGAGGCTTCAGCGCACACCACACAAGGAGCAAAAAAAAAAAAAGAAGAAAAAAAAAAAGGCAGGAACGAAAGGCAGAGCAGGTTTATGAAACGGAGTAAGAGTCAGAGTGTGGTGGTTGATGAACCAAATGAGATGAATGACAGGTGAGGAAAGCAAAGAAAGACAGATAAAAAAAAAATAGGTGGTTATTTCAGTGTGCAGACAAACGTGTAGAAAATAATTAGAACTCAACCATACACACAGTTTCAGTCCACACCAAATACAGTGAGGTTTTATGCTGTGTGATACACATAGCTTGGCTGAAAATAAGTGAAGAGATTAAGAGGTAATGTTTTTGAATCTAAACATGATCAAGTGCCAATAGGAGTGACTAGCAGAGAGCGGCAAAGTCATGGATGCGCTCAATGAATGGTTCGTCTTGGTTGGAAAGCCCCTTACCTTGGTTCTGGTTGTAGCACGGCCCTCCGTTCTGCTGGCTGGCAGGCATATTGGACTGACTGCTGACAGAGGGTGGACGGCGGTATGGCAGCGAGCCACCAACAGGGGGCGTGATCTGTCGAGGCACAGGTCTGTTCATACTGTAGAATTGAGGGGCTGTGCCTGTATGGACAGACAGCAAAGAGCAAAATAATTAAAAATAAATAAACAGCACAAAGACACCACATTATAATTGCTGAGAATTTAACATGACAAATAGACATCATAAAGTTCCGCTGTGTCCAAGAACCACAATTGTGAATACCTCAATGTATTCAGTGTCCTTTAAGCTGTGATTGCCTGGACTAGGAATGTCCTGCATATTTATTGTTGCTCCTACTCTACGTAATCAATAGGCCCTTTCTGAGTCTCTGTGGGAGTGTTATAGAGGTGAAACAACATCGAATATGCAGGGCAAAGGGTCTCCAGGACCAGTGATGGGAATCATTCCTTTTAGGGAGGGGGGAGAAGAAAAAAAAAACTAAGGATAATGAAATACTGTAACTGCCTACAAATGGAAGTCAACACATCACCCAGCGGAACACTGAGCAATTGAGAAAGTCTTTGAATCTGGGAGCCGTTACTTTATAGCCTAAAAATAATAATTTGATGCTATGGTGATGCAAAAACAAATCAGTACACATCACTGTGTAAACAATGAAAGAGAGCTAGTTAGAACTCCACAGGAAAAAGATGTGAGGCCAGTGCTTAATAGATTGCTTTCACACTGGGATGAGTGGGCAGACATTTGATTTGGTGGATGGTGTTCTCAACAGGGGATTCACTACATTGTTAACAACACTGCAGTACATTCCAGTTTATTGCGATGTACCATGATATTGTTAGGTGTATTTACCCAACTGCTAATGAAAATCACAATGGATACAGGTAAATGGATACAGCAACAAAATAAAAAGGAGCTAAAAAGAACAGTGAAAAGATTTAAAGTTGATTTCTATCAGACCATGGAATCAAAACACACACTGAGAAATGATAGTTGTGATGAACAAACACACAGGGGTGGCAAATGATAGAAAATGAGATTTGGTGGAGCACACTCACCTGGTGCAGGGGTAGTGGAGGTAGAGGAGGAAGATGAGGAAGAGGCAGAGGGAGAGGCAGAAGAGGAGGCAGTAGCTGCGGTAGGTGTAATGGATAGAGCAGAAGAAGGGGGTTCAGCTAGAGCCTCAGCAGTAGGGGGAAACATGGGGGAAAGCTCAGCAGGAGCAGTGAGGTTGGTTAAGGACTGAGTGGGGACAGGCTTAGAGCAGGCAGCAGAAGGCTGGGAGGAGTTAAGTGAAGTAGAACAACTGGTGGCACCAGCTGAAGAGGCTTTGGAGTTGAAGAAAGACAAAAGACAGAGAGTAAAGATAAGAATAAAAGAGGACACCCAAAGGAAGCGCTGCCCTTGGGTTTTGGTTAAAGGGATATTATGAGGGTGTTAGATTGCCACAGATCAGGCAGAACATTGCTAAGAAACTGCTTTCTGCCAGGTTTCATTCTGCGTGCACCAAATGCTGTTATTTATGACACAGAAACACAATAAATAGCACGCTAGACAAACTTGCATGTACACATCTCTAAGTTATCAAACTTTGCAAATACTGGAGTCTGTTCTTGTACAGACTATTACCTTTAAGGCTCTGTCTCCTACAGATAAACCGAAAGATGTTTCAAAGATAAACAGAAGGAGTGTAGAAATATAAAAAAATAAAAAATAAAGAAAAAATATTACCTGGGAATGCATTAGGGGGGGATGGAGTGGGCACAGCGATCGGCACTCCGACACTACCACTTCCACTGTTTTCTCGACTGCTGCTTCGACTGCTGGGATGGCTGCCTCCACTGCTCCCACTGCAGACAACCCAAAAGAATGTACACAAACAGTCTTGCATAAATACTGTCCTGCTTTAATAATATTTATATATTTATAATATAAAATTATTATTATTATTATTATTATTACTACGACTACTATTACAAAATTACAATAACATTGGAGGAGAGTATAAAAAAGCAAAGCATAAGGGTCCTTAATCCTCCCAAAAAAGTTTATGCCTACATGAACCAGAAGCATGGCACAGCTGACGAAACGGATGTAGCTTTCATTTTATCCAGGATTTAAGACATAATCTACAACTTTTTAGTGGCCTGCATTGATTATAAGATTAGATTTGATTAGATTCTTCTTTATTGTCATTGTGCAGAGTACATGTACAAGCCAGTGAAATGCATATTTTAACAGACAATAAAATGATATCCAAAGCCAATCTTTAACATCTAACCAAAAATATTTTTCCTCTCTGCAGAATATTAATTAATGCATTATTTATACTTATACCATAATGGACTGTGCATCATGCTGTATAATAATATAATAATTCCTGTAGTTTGTTAACACTGTGATTTTGTAAATGTGATTCTTTCTTTGCTTGCTTGCTTGTATTTTGTGACATATAAAAGAAGCATAACATGCAAAAAGAAGCAAGTGGAAAACAACTTGCATCTATTGCACTTTTTCTGATGCAGCAACCTGAGAAGCATCAATCCAAGCATGAGGATTGAGGAGTGTGTGCCACAAGTGTTAAAGAGGATACATATCTTGTACAGAAAAAAAAAAAAGTGTGGATCACACTGCATGACCATGAGTCTATGAATGTGCTTAAAAGATGCAAATGCATTTATCTGCATCAACTGCTGTATCTTTCTGGAGTGTGTTGAGGATGGACACGGCAGATGGCACATGAACAGATCGAGCTGGCAAAGAACAGTTACATAAAACACAGACACAGTGGAAATGTCTCAGGCTTTTCAAGGAGGAAGCAAACTAGTGGAGAAGGCAGAAGTCTTTAGTTTCACAATACCCACTAGGGGAAAAAGACAGTCACAGATGAGTCATTTTACTGAATGCAAGCACCCTTAAACTCCTAAGCAGTCTCTCTGACAATGTCTCCAGGCAGGCAGTAAGGACCTCCTCTCTACCACTCATCGTCTGTTTATATTGTGGTGTGTGGCTTCAAACAACTAGCGGTACGTTTCTGGGAAGATTTTAAGTTTACATAGTTGAATGCTACAGGTAAATTTGTTTGCAAACAACATAATTGTTAAAGTGTGCTTTATCCACCACTGTGGAAACCACAATGCACAAAAAAAAGAGAGGCTTTTTATAGTAACAGAAAAAAAAGAAGTGAGAGAGGGTTTATTGGCACATAGGCATGAGGCAGACGGCATGGGTACCTATACGTGCGGTTTCTCTGGTTCAGTGACGCAGTGCGCACCGGACTTTGCTGCTGCCCAGGTGCCATGTTGCGTGTCGGGCTGGGGACATAGTCATTAGGAACCACAGGAGGACGCACTGGCTCCAGTGTCCTATAGGGGGAGTGTCTCCTGTCAAGGAGCAAGGTGACAATTCATTAATGTGCTGCAAGAAATAAATGGGTTTCTAAGGCATTTTCCGAAGGTTACAAGAAATACAAAAACAGAAAACACTGGATTTGGTTCTATCTGGGGTGTAGGGCCTTGAACTACAGGACATACCCTAGGGTTCCTTTTCCAGACATTGGAGGGCTAGGAGGTTTTTGTGTGGGAGGGGTGGTCCGAGGAAGTCCTCCCATCTTCAGGCTCTGACTTCCAACCTGAAATGCAAAGATATGAGAAGAAAAATTGAAGGAGTATGGATTCATTTTTTTTTTTTAAACAACTGAACCAATGCAGGTAAAAATAATATGCATTATACAATCTCTCTCTCTCACACACACACACACACACACACACACACACCCCTCAAGGACGGTTCTAGAAGAGGGGCTTTGAGAGCACTCATCATTCAGTTGTTTCTCAGTAAGAATGCACACCCCGTTTGTTTGTTTTTTTGATTGCCTAACTTTTTAAAATAATTCATTTCACACGAATGCATGGCAACCCTAACACTACGATTTTATTTTCCTGTGTGTCTAATAAATTGAACAATCACAGGAGTCAGAATGGCCTCAATTCAGTGCAGTTACACATATTGCATTAATAAACATGCAGCAGACTCAAAGTAGAGTGCAAGTCTCATAATAAATACATAAATACAATATTATACAATATAAATAGTTGAATATAAATCAATGTAGAAATATTACCAGAAATCAATATTACTACATATAGCTTGCTATTGCACTAATACTACATGACATGCAGGAAATATTTATTGGTTTCTTAAACTTGGTTTCTTTTCTTTTTTAACTGGTCAACCATGTTAATACCTCAACAAGGCCACCTTGTATCCCTTTGCTCCCAACCCACCCCATGAAAAGAGACTAAAACAATCCTAGAACCACCCCGGACATACCCACACATTCTTGTCACACCACTTTCCTGACATCAATCCAAAACCAGTGTGAACGTTCCCTTTGGCACAGTGTTGGCATGAAAATACTAATCTAGGCACACCATGACAGGAAGCAGCTTATGCCACTTTGGCAGCTTAACATATGGGCAACAGGCACACAGTGGATGAATCATGAAGTATACAACATGCACACTTACATTTACTTTAAGCATTGTGGACAAAAAAAGGGAAATAACTTATGGTAAAGACTGATTTCTTGTATAGATTATTGTATAGATGGAAACAAAAATGTCACTTTGGTATCAGATATGTGATTTTCATAGATAAAAGCCAATGAAGAAAAGAAAAAGAAAGAAAGAAAAAAAAAACAAGCCAAGGTTCATCCATGAGACAATTTTAAGAAATCATTCTTCCCCAAATCAGCTGATCTGCTCACAACACACCACATCAGGCCCTTACCTTGAACCTAAGCAACCACTTAAATCAAGCAGAAGCAGAAAAAGAAGCCAGGAAGAAGCACAGAAGCACAAGTTAGTGACAGTTTAAAGACACTTCAGACGCTTGGTTATGCAACAGAACTGGTTAGTATAAGCAGAACACCGATCGCAGTTAGCTAGAAAACAGCACCATCATGCTTTAACGGATCTGCCACCAATATTTATCAAGGAAGAAATTAATCATGTGAACATACCTTTACTCCATGGCCAATATCATCCAGTAGATTGTAGTCGATAGGTTTCCGTATATAACGCACTGGCCGCTCAGGATTGGCTGGTGCAATTATTTTGTGAGTGCGGGCGGTGTTTTTATTGGTGGTCAGGATGCCGATCTCCCTTCTTGCTACCTTCTCCTTGTGTATATCCACTGTCTGTAGAATAGCAAATTAATTAATTAATTAAACTTTCATAGCAGTTAACCACAGGGCGGATACAATGCAGAGACCAAAAGACAGAGGCAGTCAATTAGCCCAACACAAGCCTTTAAACACTTCTTGTAAACCTATAAATGTATGGATGCATACATAGTCATTAGTATGTACAGCCAGGCTCTGTATAAGGCCTAGGCACACGAAAAAAAAGACAAAAACGATAAAGATTATTAATGTGTTAAAGGAACAGCAATGTGGCCCTTTGCAATCTTGTTAGATGTTGTACTGCTGACAGCTGTTGAATAAAAAAAGCCAGCAAAGGGAATCAGTCACTGCTGCCAGTTCTGTACATTCCTCACACAGAAGTCAATCACTTTCAGCATTAAGGCCAGTGATGCATCTGAAAGTACAGCCACCTAAAATTCTCAAGACACACACTCACAAAAGAAAGTCCTGTGATTTGGTGTAGTTTTTTTTCTTTAAAAGTTATTTAATAGTTATCTTTTATTACATACATGTATGTTTCATCGAAGTTACAAACATTGGTATGTATTCTGTCAGGTACTGCACATGTCATAAAAAAAAGAATTAAATCAGAATCGGCTCAAATCAATACCACTAGTTCAGCACTTTACATAAAATAAAAAAAAGACAAATCTAGAAAAGTTTAATTGTAGTTTAATTGTAACCATTCGTTAATAAGTCTGTGGCTGTAAGTCGTTTTCTGTTCTGTTTCATAATGATAGTTCACACTGCCATCTTTAATTAGGGACCCAAGACAGATGAAATACAAATTGTCATTGAAATTACACATTTTTACCGCACAAACTGAAATTTTTCAAGAAATTTGATGACGCCAAGCTGGTCCATGTTCAGAGCTGCTCAACTATGAACCGAGGCCCTAACAATATTACAGATCAGCATATAGGAGAAAAAACTGGTAAGTCTGATGAAAAACTCATCAGAATTATGATGAGATTTAGTTATAGCTGGGTCCATATCTGGACCATGTCCAGCAAGATGATGTCCCCTGCTATAGAACCCTGTTTTAGGACTACTGATCTCCTGTTACGGCATGAATAATTTGTGGATACTGCTGCAGAGACACTACCTGTACCTTATATGATGATAATTTCATTTTCAATTTCATCATTTTAAAATAGATCAGCATGGACGTTTATTCTCTGATGTGAGTTTAGCACTTACCTGTGATATGTGGTTGATGGAGGACTCCATGCGGCGTAGCTGTGAAGCCTGGATATCGAGCATCTGCAGAACATTATTAGCAAGTGTGTTGATCAGGTAGGCGACGCTTGCCAGAGACTGAGTTGTGTAGTTTTTTGTTTCCTCTAGTGCTCTGTGTTTATCTGGAGACTGCAGTAAAGGCAATGAGAAAAAAAGAACAGTCAGTTAGAAAAACAGTACCATCGCAAACTAAATAAATGCAAACAAAAAAAAAGATAGAGATAAATCTTTGTGAAAACTTTTCCTGGACTTTTTAAGAGCATACTGACTAAAGCTTTATTCCTTCCTTATTGAGACGTTATTTATTATGGTGAGTTTAGAAGACACTTCTGTTAATTTTGGGAAAAAAGTTTAAGTATTATAT